>OY735203.1:64223820-64603820 GCA_963457665.1 Thysanoteuthis rhombus | reverse complement strand
GCAGCAAGGGGATTGGTTTGATTTTTTTTTAGCTTTTGTTGTTACAATTTTTTAGCCAGTCTGTTCTACAGCCATCTTTAGGTGTTTTTCCCCCCCTGTTAAACACGTAACTGAATTTTGCAAGATAGCTGAGCGATCAGTATAATCACAACCATTCTTCCCACCTCCAATGTTTTGGTTTGCTTTAGAACAGCTCAATCTCCATACAGTTTATACACCTGAAGAAGGCTGTAGAAAAGATTGTTCAAAACCTTCTTTGGACTACTTTGGCTGCTTTTTGCTTTTGTTGGTCGAGTAAAACAGGGCTTAAAGTAGTCCGAACAACTCTCCGCTCATATTCCCCCACCCAAAACAAAAGAAAGGTTTCAAAGTGGTATTCTGATGAATAATCTTTCACCGAATCATTCTACTTCGCTTAAACTATTAAATTAATCTTACAATTTTGCAATGCACTGACTGTGGCAGAGGGGAGGGACTAAATATTGGTTATGGAAAGTATATTCCAACTCATTGAAGATGGTCATGAGAACCTATTGACTGGCTTAGTTTTTCCATACCAATTTGATTGAATTGTCTCCGTCTAGTTGATTAAAGCAAAAATTAAGATGTCAAATGAAATATGTTTTTGTAATCTTGAGATAAGTCATTATCATTCCAGGTACTTGGACTATTGATCTAATTCTTTTAATTTTTCTCACCATAATGTTTAAGATGATTCATGCTGTGGTCTTTACCAGACGTACATCTGGAAATAGTTCAGGCTACAATGCTATATCAACAAGAAAAGTAACAACCAGAAAGGGAGGGGGGGGGGGAAGAGAGAAAAGTTTAATAGTTCTAGAATTAAGTAGAAATCCTTATACTTTATAGATTTGCCTTGGCCTTCTCATGCCTCAAAATTATTTTTTTAAAAATCTTCAAGTAGAAAGAGAAAAAAAAAAAACAGAACCTTCATGCTGTGCAAATTTGAAAACCAAAAAATCCTTTACAGATTTCTCTAAATGACACGACTATTATTGTTTTTCCCCTTTCCCGAAGACTTGCAAAATATATTCTGTTACAAATCTAAATATTTACTTTAATGCACTTCCAGATTCAAGCATATTCACACACATCTATCCACCCACTTGATACTCACACACAGCATCAACTTTAATGCATTCAGTTAACTTTAAATCACCAATTCATAACGTCCCAGTTGTTATAAAATCTGGTCAAGATTTTATGAAAACAAAAAGCATCATAGTCGATTCCCTTACAAAAAAACATATTGAAAGATAAGAGAGACAAGAAAGAAAAGAAAGAAAAAAAAAAGTTTTGAATGAAGTAAATGAAAACAAAGTTTCAGTTTACAGAGTTTTTTCAAAAACCCTCAACCAAAACTGTCAACATAGATTTCTTCAGTTTTTAAGTTGGGCTGGCTGGCTGTGTATAATGCATTCAGGCTGCATGTACAGAGCAAGAGGTTAGAAAAATTAAACATTTACTCCTTGTTATGTCTAGGGGAAAGGTTTTTGTTTGTTTGTTTTTTAAATCTCCCCTCCCCAAATAGGTTCCAAGTTAGGGGTTTAATCAACAATGTATGTTAATGCTAAATTAGCCATTATTGGATGTCTGTTTGTTTTCTGAGCGGAAAAAAAAAAAAATTCTTTTTTCCCTGTAATTGCTGCCCGCCAAAAGGTGAGAAGTAATTTATGCATTGACCATCCATTTTCCAAGTTGACATGCTGCCAAAAATGTTCGTCACATGACAGTTTCTGTTGAGTGACTAACTAGACCCATTTTTAAAAAGGCAGCATAAAAATTAAAAAAAAAACAAAAAAAAACAGCAGATGAAAGTTCATTCAGTTAACTGAAAGGGGGAAGAGAAAAAAAAAGGGGGGGGGACAAAAAGGAGGGAGAAAAAAAAATAGTTGGGGTGGGGAAGGGGAAAAAATAAAATGACAGCATTCCTTCCCAATCCTTGATCATTAACCTCCTACGTTTTTACCCCCCACCCCGTTCTTCCTCAAGAACTAAAATGGGTTTACTTGAAATATAGGAAGAGACCTACAAAGACCATTTTGTCAATATCTTTCTGGAGGAGTGGCTGTCGTCTTCACTTGTCAGGACTTTTGAAGCCAACAACGAAAAGAGAATCTATGGAGGAGATCTGTTCCTGCAGTTTCGTAGACAAAGCAGCAACTTGTTAATGCAGATGTCAACTTGATTTCATGGCAGATAAGTGAAAAACAAGTCGGAAGCTGTTCCAGTTCTCGTAATGAAATAAAATTAGATATACTAGGACATGCCCATTTAAAAGGTGCATCCGGTTTCATGAGAAATCTCAAGTTTAAAACTTGAAATAATGGCATGCTGTTCTCTATGTTGTTAATGGCAACAATCAATAGAAATATTGTCATTAATAGAAATAATCAATTTTTTTTTAAATGTCGTTATGTCAGCAATAATTTAATTTAATCCCACTCTATAGGAATAACCAGCAAAAAAAAAAAAAAAAAAAAAAAAAAAAAAAATACTGTCCCATCATCTATCTATAAACCCACACTGGTGACAATGTATTCAATGAATCTTTATTGTAAATCAAGCACACACCCATATTAAGAACCATAAATCCAGACAACTTCAAACTTGACACACCATGTCCTGTGCATGAACCAATATATCTGGCGAATATCAATTTTGTACAATGGCCTGTTGTCAAGTGATCCAGCAAGCGCACACACACCCAGTGACTTCTCAAACTAGAGTGAAACATGAAGTTTGAAAAAAACTCTTCCTCCATTTGATTTTCATGCGACACACCTCAATACAATAAACTAAAAAGCACCCAGAGAGCGCATACCTCTGCCAACACCATACAATAACTAAAAATTGAATGGAACTCATTCTATATATAGCTACTATGAAAGGAGGTAACCATTTTGATTTTCCATATTTCAGATCAATTGTTTGCCTCTTCTTAATACACGAAATAGAGGGTCGGGAGTTCAATTCTCACCGGAAGCTTATTCTTTATTTTGATCTGCGCTGTTAATGAAGAGTATCCAGGCTGAGTGTAGTTGTGATAAAAAGCAGCAACAATTAAGATGAAGGTAAATAGTGGCAAAAATAAATAATAATGATATCCATGCTAGTCTAAAGTTAGAAAAACTCAGGGCACAAAAATGATTCCCTCGAAGAAGGTAAGGTGAACTGATAGAAAGTATGGTTCTTTATTTCCTGGAGAAGTGATTTTGAGTTATGTGGCAAATATTTGGTGAAACCAATGTTGGAAATTGAGGTGGGCACTGGGGGTACTTTTTATACGTTTGATGTCTAACATATATAAATCACAACACCTATTGCCATCATATAACATTAATAGATAGAGAAATAAGTGACTGAAATGGCATAATATTTTTGGAAAAGTTTCTTTTATAAATCTAGGGTTTAACACAATCTCATAAGAAACCCTTGGAAATTTGGAATTCAGAGTTTTTTTTTTTTAATCGGGGGATGCACCATAAATGAGAGATGATTCCTTTTCTGCTTCTTGCTCTTACCCATAAACCATTGGATTTTGAAACTGGGGTCCGTGGACCCCTGCTGGTCTGACAATGCTAGGAGGTCTGGAGCAGTGCTCCCTCTAAACCTGTCATTGCATATCTTATATACAAGAAAATCCATTAAAATATAATTCTTTTTTATGCAGACTGATACCATATATTAAACTTCAAATAAATATGATCTATTGAAAAAAGATTTGATTTTCAAAAGGTCAGAAATTGTCTATTATTGTAGTTCATTGATTAGTCTAAAAAATAAATGTTAAAAATAGGGGTCGGCCCAGAATTTTCCCTTTATAGAAGAGGTACTTGGGTTTTCAAAGTTTTGAAACCACAGCCCACAGAGATCTGGAGCATTTAAAAAAATTTTTTTTTAAATTAACGGTGTTAAAGTATTAAAAAAAAAAAAAAAAAAAAAAGAGCAAAATATCTGTGAGTAGCAGAAGCAGGTCTGACCATTAAGAGCACAGAAACTGCATGGCCTGGGTTAAGCAAGGGCCATCTCAATAGAATAGAATTGATAGAAAATGTAAACCATCATGTAGCATTTTATATAAGATCTTTAATGGATTGTTAGAAAGTTGTATATTTGCCACTAGCACAAATAGTTGTTCAAGCTCAAGTAAAAGCTAGGACTTCAAATGCTGATTTTCAAAGCAGGCAGACAGGTCCTCCTCACGAATAAGACCGTTGCCACACAATCTTTCAACTGCGATTTGGCCTTGCTCTATACCAAGCAAAGCTTAATAAACATCAAGAAATAATACTTACAAGATTAGGGAATCTGTAGATATTTGCGACAGCATAAAAGAGTTGGGGCAGCTAAAAACAAAGACTAATTGCATTAGCAAAAAAACAGAACAAGATAAAGAATGAAAAAAAATTGTTTCGTAATAGTGAAAACCCGAGACCATCATATTGGTAACCATAAGCGGCCAATCTTTGGACTAGCATTTTCATGGATTTCTTGAACAGCATTTTTCATATTGCTGAAATTGGGTACTCAATTTCCAGGTAACAGTAGACACACCAAAAACTCATACAAAAGGCCCCAAAAGTATAAATTAACAATCACAAATAACTTTCTCAATATTTATACATACATAAACACATACACACAGTATAATTAGACAATGTATTGATTAGTTATTAACAAAATAATAGAATAAGAATCTTTATTCAGGATAATGTTTTTCAAATCGTGTTTATCTTGTCCAACATCCTAATGACCGCATTTTCTTAAATCAAGCCACTTTAAGCCATTCAAAACACCCAAACCTCCAAGTCATTTACTGACGATGGTGAATATTTCTACTATTCTTTCTTTACAAGTCTGTATTCATTGCTTCATCTTTTCTCTGAACACTTGCACAACACTCTTATTGTTTATTGATCAGTCAGGCCTTAACCATTGCTAGACCACAGAAAATGACAATAAACTTTTTCCTGCTAATACATGATAGATTTTAGCAGTTTACCAATTTTTAATGATTTTTCTAATATTGTAGAAAAATAGAACTTTTTCATTTGTGACCATAGTTCCCTCAAAGTTCAATACACTCTAGTGACCTCAGATTTCATAGCCATCTGTCCTATGTTTATTCTAGAGTCAAGTTACTCAATGAGACTAATTTTCAGCCCCTAGGGTCAAGCAGTTTGGCCTGCCATGATACTCATACAACCAACCAAGCATTATATTGATAGATTCAGTTATAGGTTAAAGAACCACTGAAAGCAATTTTTCCGGCAGGTTCTCAGTCTTCTTCAAATATATGAAGGTCATGTAGCGCTAAAACATTTTAATTCCTTTAAATAAAATATCCGAAATAGAAGTATTTTTTGATTTTCAAAATTGAACTATTTTGCCAACTCCCTGGCATAATGACTTCTGGTATGATAGAGTGGTCAACAGGGAGCTATACTATGATCTGGAAATGCTAGAAGCATTCAACATCAATTTTGATATACCCCTATATCTAATCATCCTTCTAATTCCTCTAATAAAACTGCATATCAGACAGAAATTTTTCAACCCGCAGAGTTGAAAGCAAGGTAGAAAATCCACTCAGGTCAGATTTTACAAGCTAGATGGTAGTAACCGCTGGTAGTGAGTACTAACCGAGTAGTTGATTTACAAGTTAGGGGTAGGTCACACCACTGTACTAGTCTGGAGTTCGAAGTCGCTACTAAACCAGTCTGAAAACACGGCAAACTAGTCTACAGAAATTACGGAACTCGATAAACCAACTGGTGAAATGTAGGAATTAATATGCCTGGAAATAAAGACCACGAAATCCCAGTAAAAAAACAGAGACACATTCTTTCCATTAACTTCGTAGCGTCTACCAGATAGACAACCAGAGAATTCATCGAAATAAAATATCATAGTAACACTATAGAGATAAAATATCTCTGCTGTCCTTCGGGTCCACAGAAGATCCAAGGGAGAAGAAGTGCTATGGCTCCGTCAAAACAGCCGAGCCGAGCCGCCCCTAACCAAACACCAAAACAAAACAATGTATCAAATTACTCGTGGGAAGGAGCAGACAGTGGTTGTTGGAAGTCCAGACTGGATGTGGGATGTTACAAGTTTATTAGTGAGAGAAAGTGAGTGAAAATGAGAAAATAGATTTTCACACATTGAAGAAAATAATGCAGTTTTATTTGATGAGAGAAAACATCAAAGGAATAACTGCGATAAAATTAATTGCTTGAATTCTCAAAGATACGAGACCATTTGCCATTACCAGACAAAAATCAGTTACCCATCAAAGGAAAACTAATAAGAACATTTCTAAAAATAAAACAGACGCAAGCAATATTATCTTGAGTGAATAACAGATCAAGTTTGTGAACCTGGCCTGACGTTTTACAACTTCAAATATGAAGACCAATGCCATCAAGTTTTGTGGTTTATTCGTAAAGGAAGATTTGTCGTTATTTTCAGTCCTTGTTGCTCGCATAAGAATTGAAAATGTAAAACAATCCGAGCATTGAGACAAATAGCAGCAAATAAATAAGACAAAGAGAAAAAAAAAAATAGAAAAAAATTGCCCTTAGAGTCAAGTTGTCTGAATATCTTCGATCAAGCAATGTCATTAATTTTTGACCAGCGTTTTCTCTCATTGTAGCTTTTCATTGAAATGCTCAGATCATCGATAATTATTCAATAATCTACAACCTTCAAGTAAGCAGCATGGGTGAGAGATGAAAACCAAAAATCAGATCTGGTTAGTCGCTCAAAAGAGCATCACGTGATCAACGTCTTTAGACAGCACGCTGCGTTGAGAGTGATGTTATTTGTCTTTTGCTGTGCGTTGATCACTAAAATGTCTGAATAGGCACAAATTAGGGGCCAATTAAGCATAAACTTCCACTGCAAACAGAATCCCCTAACAAAATCCGATCTGGGGGTGATTAAAAATATATATATATTACAACTAAGAAAATGAAAAGAAAAAAAGGACAAAATGTTGAAATTTTCAGCCCTTTAGCTCCATTCGTGTGGCCTGTATACGTCTTTAATGTAAACACACAGCTAGCCAAACTGACTTGAAAACTCGAGAAACCTAAATTGACAGTCTTGTTGCATTAACTAAGACTATTAGAAACCGTGTATCTTTTCCCAGAACTTAACCAAGTAAAAAAGAAAAAGAAAAGAAAAGAGTACTTAAGTGATAACATGGACGATTTAAAATTAAAAACAGCTTCACTATATGGCCAATAAATATCTCGAATTTTTGTCAGATGTGGCTAACTATTGTGCTTGATGTAGGCAATTTCTAATTATGCTCGGTTATTTTTAACAAATATAAAATAAGGAACAGTTGATAGCACTACAGATTCAAGTATGCTATTTATAATTTCCCCTTATACGGATTCCCTCACTTCACGAAAGTAGAGCGCCCCTGTTAGAACCTTTCATAAGTCGAAATGGCGTAAAAGAAAGAAGCAATTACTGCTTACATGAAAAAAAATTTGATAGTTTGAAAAAACGAAACAAAAAAAAAAAAAAAAAAAAAAAAAAAAAAAATGACGATGGTATGTTAAACTGAGTTGTCAGAGATTGAGGTGGTAGGAGGTACAGGGGACAGGAGTCTAGAAGAGAGTGTAAGAAGGTGTGCGCTGCCTTTACAACGGCTTGTGGTGAAACAAACGCTGAACGCTATTCAATTTTTTTCGTAATAGCAAGAGAAAAAAAAAAATGGTATCAAGTGAACGTTCAAAAAGCAGGGGATACCCTGTTGTTTTTTTTTGAAAAATACAAATTCAGTCGTGAAAAAAAAAAAAAAAAAATGCTAGAAAACTTTTTTTTTTTTAAATTACAGTACAGGAACATTTTTCTCCCAAGCTTAGGGTTGGAGTTGACCCAGTTTGGGATCAGGGCTAAACATTATTTGAATATAGAATGTAAAAAAAAATAAAATAAATAAAAATAAAAGCATGCAATTGTATTCAACAGATACAAGTTAATAGACTTCTAAAGCAGGGTCACTTTGATACATATTCCACTTGAAATTTTTACATATTGATTATAAAATATACTAGCATTCCAAGAGAAATTATGAATCACTGCCACCCGAACATGCTCATTTTTATCACATAAATTTCACATAAACTTATATTGTAAATTGAAGTCTTATCTGAAAATGGGGGGGGGGTTTAAAAATAAAAACAATTTCATTACTCATTGAGAGTGTTTGGGCAGAATTTGAAATTTCCACCCTGAATGCTTAAAGCTGGGTGAAGTCCAGATACATGGATAAATATATATATAATTGTCAGAACACATATATAACTTGAACCTAGAAGTGTCCAAACCAGTTTGTTGTGGGTAAAGGTGATAAATGGGTCTCGCTAAAGTGCCCATCAGGAATTTATCAAGGGAGGAAAACAGGCCCATCAGAACTCTTTCCCCATTATTCATTTTGTGTCCATTTTTAGTAATAAATATTTGTTATGGGTTTTTTTCCACATACATAACACTGCTGTTAGAGTGTTATGTATAGAATGGCTCTTTTCTTCCCAAATATATATATATAAATTTTTTTTTTTTTTTTTCTTTTTTTAAATCAAAAATGAAAAGAAAAACATTTTATCATCATTGCTTTGAATAAGTTTTTTAAAAAATTGTTTCACCTTGCTTATTCCACTATGGAACCAATTTGGCATTAACTTACATTGAAAAATCATATCCCCAACCTAAAACCTCATTTCAGAGGATAACACCCCCCCCCCAAAAAAAAACAAACAAACCATTACCGTACTCTTGGATACATGGAAGCATAAAAAGACAGAACACATGAATAACACAGTGCCTAAGCTAAGTGAGTAGCGATGATAATTAATGAATTGTAGATAGAGGGATGTGAAAAAAAAAAAGAAAAGAAAAAAAAGGAAACTGTTTAACATATTCAAATTAATCCACTTCAAGAACAGGGCCTGTTCAATCAGTATTAATCCACTAATCTTCATTTGAAGACAATTCAATCAAGTCAAGAAAATCAAAACAGATTGACTGAGCAGCAAACTTCTATCAAGCACACCATATTCAAAACTAGCCAGTTTAAAAATTTGCCTGTTTTCCTAAAGCCGGATAAACTGGTCCACTACAGTACGATTTTTTAAAAATGCATCATCTTCCGAAATAGGAGACATAAATACACAAATATGATCGACTAAAACCAAGAGATCTGTTCAAAAGGTCTCACCATTCATTTCCGGTCAGACAGTTTTGGGAAGTAACTGTCAAATCCTAAAACAAACTATTTCATAGGTTTGTTTTTTTCCTTTAAAATTATCCATTTACACCGTGCAATACTTCTACAGTAAAATACTTGTACTTCCTTAAAGATAATAAAATTTCCAACACACAAGATAATTGCTATTTTGTGCATATCTGCAAGACTTGCTATCTTCAAGCCAGTGGTTCTCAGACTCCCAGGTCACATTCCTCCCCTTGCTATATCAGGTTCTCTCAATTCCTCCCCCTTTTTAAACAACCATCCAGAAATTAATTTTCACCACAATACTTTCCATTATACATTCCTACCCTGACTGAAATTTCTCTCTTGGCTAAAGTTTCTCTCTTCAGGAAATTCCTCTCCTTGGAGCTAAATGCCTTCCATTCAAGAATCACTGCTTTGCAAATACTGCCCGTTAAATGTTATAATTAGACTTACTAAAATTATTAGAAATGGGTAAATTCATTTGCTTTTGTTTTATTGTTTCTGTTGAATTCCAGTTTTTGAATAAAAGAATGGAACTTTTTCCAGAACAAACAAAAAAAGTAAATGATAACACCAGAAAATTAAATCAACGGGTTTCTCTTCATTTCTTCATTCTTTTGTGTTTGAATACAATATCAACAGAAATTTAGGTAGAATAAATGCAGAATCTGAGAAGTTAGTTTCAACAGGACAATACCAGATAAATTATATTTTAATAATCTGATTTTGGAATATGTTTGTTCGTGAATTTGTTATTGTAACGCAGCTACAGCAACACCTCATCGGACAATTTTTTTAGCGCAATAACATTAAAACTAATTTAATCAAGTGTCATATGCCCGTTCATGGGAAATAACTTCAAGACTGTTAACTGCAAGTTTTTAGTTCCGTATGAAAAGAGAGAGAGAGAGAGAGAGAAAAAAAAATTTAAAAAAAAAACAAAAACAAATATAATTCTCTAAATAGGAAGTGATTTAACATCAAGCTTAAAAAGGTCACTGAAAGCAAGTACGAATTAGAATAACGAATTAAGACTTTTAAAAGTTTAAGCCTCAAAACTCAAATTAACAAGTAGAAAAAAAAAAAAAAAAATTCAATCCGGGAAATGCTTTCTATATATATATATATATATATATATATATATATATATATATATATATATATATATATATATATACAATGCTCTTCCATAGGAATAGAGCACTCTGGCGGATCAGGAGTTTCTGCGTAGAAACGAATATATCGCTTAAATTCAACCTTACTGACCACCCAGTCCAGAGGTAAGATATCGGCTTCCAAGTCCGATGTGAGGGTTTCAATTCTGCTTCGCAGTACTGGATGGGATAATGTCTATAGCCACACTGAAGAGATGTAATACATCTGTGGATCACACAATAATATATATATATATATATACACCGGCCTCCGGGTCTGAAGGTTTCAATCCTACCTCGTGGTATTGGATAGGATAACGGATAGTCTATAGCCACACATTGTAATTCAATGAAACAGCTATCTGTGGATGACATAATAACATATATATATATATATATATATATATATATATATATATTGATGACGCAACAAAAAAGTGTCAAAGATGTGAAGAGATTAGATCGTACTAACAGAAGTTAGTATAATGACGATTCTAATTATTTTCCAAGTTAAGCGAGATTATAGAGTTGGAAGAGAAGTTCACAGGTGTGTGTTTGTCAAGAGAGATTTGCAAGACTAATAGATGCTTGTGCATACAGAATTTGAAAAAAAATATATAAATAAAATAAATAGAAAGCAGGTCTGGTTAGTCACTCAATAGAAAATAGAAAATTTTTGTACCATTTTTTAAAATTTTTACCCCTTAATGCAATATGGAAGTATTCAAAGCCTAGCCCAATTAATTATCCCCTCCCCCAAGTCAGTTCATCTTCTAAGCCGATATATGCTAAGGAAACAATAACAGAGGAGATTAATTACATGAATAATGAGAAATGCAAAGATCAAGCAAACAATTACTATCAATGATTAAACATTTGAAAAAACATGATTTTTCTGAACAGCCGAGAAGAATTTATCTCTTAGAGCCGGATATGTTATTAGGACACAGCATGGAAGTTGGGAGTTTCCATAGAAACAGGAAGACAGTAAAGGGTGGAGTAGACTTCAGGCTCCCTCACTCACCATGCTTCAATGGAAACAGTTCACTTTCCACTCACCAACCCCTAAGTTTTAAGATAACAATTAGGCTGCGTGTGAACGTGTGTCCAGGTCACTCACAACACATATATGTAACTTTTATTTACTTCCTTGTAAACGTACCCTTAACTTGTAATTTCAAGACTATCATTGGTTTGCGTTAGACACACACCTAACTACGGTAATCAGCAGCTGGTTATATATTTCGTAGGGTAGTGAGTTCAAATCTCCACTGGGTGTCCCTCTATTTTGTGCCAATTTAAGCTAACCTAAGTTGATTTTTTTTTGGTTTTTTTGTTTAAAAAAAAAAAAAATCCTGTAGACTCTTTGTGTAGCATAGGGCTGCAACCACTCTGTTGCAGCTTAAGTAGAAAGTAACTCTTTTTTATGGAGTGGAGTTGCTAGCCCGATGCCCAACCCCCCTCTTAACCAGGTTTGGGACCAGCTACGTTAACTGCCAAGTGGTAAGTTTTTTTCAGTCAGAGTAAGGTTCTCTTGGATGAACAGCCTTTCAGAGTTGAAGGCCCCACAGTTCGGCTTTTTTACCCATATCTATGTGGAAGAAGTGCATTCATACCTTTTCCAAGGCCAAGGGCATTTAGTGCAAAGTGAACGGCGGAAATTCGAACTGTCCACCACTTCAGTTTTCTGTGCCTGTAACCGTTATGCCACTCTGGACCTCAATGAAATCAGTAAAAACCTGAAAGTAATAGTTGTGAAGCAATGGTTAACAGACGAGTCTTCCGAACCACTGCTACTGAGTTTGATCACCAAGGGCGTCCGCTGGGGTGAAAACAGGGCCCCCGCCCCGAATCAGGGGTGGAGGGTTGAGAGTTCGAACCTTGTAGTCCATAAAGGATACCCATATGAAAATGTCATTTTTTTTTTTTTTGCTGGTAATAGGGTTGGCGGTAAGATGTACTCCGAATATATATATACCCCCTCCGTTTCAAAAAAGTATCAACGGACGACCATGTTGATCACTACTGGGCACCCAACTTCTGGGGTCTTGTGCCAGACAAAGCTAAGCTCGAACATACTCGATATACACACCTACTTTTTTTTCTTTTCTCACGCTCAACCGTAAATGCTTCAGTTATCACAGAGCTTTTTATATTCACAGCAACTACAATTAAAATTTCCCACCCATCAGGCATTTATAAATTCACACACACACAATATATATATATATATATATATATATATTTTCCGCAACCAGTGTCCCACAATAATTTTTAAATTTGCATTAAAAAAAAAAAAAAAAAAAAGAAAAAAAAACAAACAACAAACCAATGTAACAACTTATGGAACTCACACACACACACACTATATATATATATATATATATATATATATTGCAAACTTTCGCATGAACACTAATATCAACCCAGTCTTGTTCAGTCAATTCTAAAATTATCGTCATTTTCCTTGTGGTTATATTCCTTATCAGATATGTTTATGACTTAAACAGGCAGGCATTTTTATGGGAAGGAATGTCAACAAATGGAAGTGGGCATACCAACGGAGAATTTCCCCTTCCTCCATGACCCAAAATTATTTTAATATGAAATTTAAAGTAGCATCCAACATAACTCAGAACCAGGAAAGCAAGATATACATCAGGCCAAGAATTAGGATCTTAGCATCTGAAGAGATTTTGAAATACGTAATTTCGCTAACAGGTTAGAAAAAAAAAAAAAAAAAAATTGAGGTGAGTGAGAAAGTTGAGCAAAAATATGAAGCTGGAAAGAGAAGTTTATAGGTGTGCATGAGTTAAGTGAAAATAGCAAGACTAGTAGGTACTTGTGTATACAGGAAAGAAAAAACAAAAACAAAAAAACAACAAAAGACTAACCTAACAAAAACAAGCAGGTCTAATTAGTCACTCAATAGAAAACATGTGACCAACGTCTTTTCGCAGCATGCAGTGTTGGAGGTGATCAATTGAAAAAAAGGATCAATGAATAAGTTACTTCTCTTGTCTTTTGATGGACAGTGATAATTGAAAAACAAGTGTGGATGCTGCCAGACATAAACTGAGAGATCAATTCAGCATAAATTGATATAGTAAATTGAATACCCTACTGAAAAGTTATTGAGGGTGGTTATTGAAAAAAAAAAAAAAATGAAGGGAAGTTTTTTTTTTTTCTAGACATAAGGAATAAATGCTGAAATTTTCTGCCTCCTACCTCCATTGTTGCAACCGGTATACAATATAGAGAAAGAGAGAAAATCATTTGAAATTGAAAAAACCCACTTGACAGTTTAGGTTAACGGTTTCTAAAAAAATTTTTTTTTAAATATTGTACAATTGCATTTTGAATTTTTCCTTAGTAATACTACACAGACATTAGGAGGCACTTGAATTTCTCATGGCTCTCACACTAGTTCACCGAGTGGCTACTGGTGGCATTGCATATGGAGTCATCTTTTAATCACTTATACTGCATAGTTGTTACCGCTACATCAGTTTTGCGAAATTCCTTTACGAATTTGTTTACATATACTTGTAGTAATGCTTTCCAAACAAGGTACAGTTGACAGTAATGTTGTAAAACGTAAACACAAATCCATATCAAAACAAGAAAACCTAACCACTGTTTTTCGACAGAAGCTGCGTAAGATATATGTTATTATTCATCTATTGTACAAGATATTTGCTTAAATGGAAAACCTGTATCTGTCTACTTTATATCAATAAACTGTAGCATTTATATCAATGTATGGCATTTAACCATTTAATCCATATTCAATATTTGTTGAATTCAAGTTTCTAACAGATCAAATGCTTTAAAGATAGGAATGTTTAATCAGTGAGTCAGAGGAGTGTTATCTACAATATTATTTTGCTAGTTCCTCCCGGCAATTTGAATGTTACACTTTCAATAATAAAATAAGGGATAGGTTGTTAGGTAGCTTAATAAGGGGGGTAATAAGAGAGAGGGGAGTAAAGAAACTCTGGTAGTTTACTTTACTAGGGTAGGAAGAAAGAAAGAGAGGGGAGAGAAAAGAAATCAAGTAGTTTAATGAAAAGATAGGAAGAGAGAGAGAGAGCAGACAAGATAGTTAGGTAGTTTACTGAGGGAGGTAGGAAAAGAGAGGGCTGAAAATAAGGTTAAGCAGTTTAAGAGGGTAGAATAAAAAGGGGAGAAAGAGTTAGATAGTTTACTGAGGAGGTATAAAGATTTTTGCATAACATTTAGATAAGAACAGGCAACAAAGATTGGAATGGACAAGGGTGAGAGAAAAACAGAGACATGAAACAATGGACAATCTTAGTTGTCAACATCCTTGGAATTTCCATGGATTTAGCAAGTTGAATTATTATCAGGTAACCGACAGTCTGGCAAAAATGAATAATCCAGCACTGTTCAGGAACCAAGTATGCTGGAGAGAATCAATGCTAAGCATTGTTCCCTATAAACTGTGCATGCACATCTACACACACACACACACTTCGTAACCAGTGCACAAAGGAAATTAGTGTGAGCACAAAAGATTTCAAATTCTATAGATAGCTTGCAGAGTTTTTATTAAAGAAAATATTGACTTACAATCGAATTCAAAAAAAGAGCACATACTTCTACCAACATAAGATTTTTGCGCACACTGACTTCAATTAGGAAAAGAGGAAACATTGGTGGTAATTCTGTACTAGAATTTGTCAAGCAAAAATGTCACCATAAGTTTCTCCCAGTTTTTAAGCTGGTCTGGCTATGTTTGACCACACATACCGGTTATACCAACGTAGCTGAAAGTTAAGAATTTAAACTTTCATTATGTTTAAGTTTCCAGACGTAGGTTTTTAATGGGGGGGAGGGGGAGGTTCAATTTGCAATATAGGTTTATGCTAAATTGATCCCTTAGTTTGAGTCCAACTGTTTTTTTAAAATTATTTTTTTGGCAATACTACTGCAAAAAGAAGTAACTTATTCATTGATCGCCCCTTTTTTCTTTGAATTGATCATCCCCAACATGGCAAGCTGCAAAAACAGCATTGGTCACGTGACCGTTTCTGTTGGGTGACTAACCGGATCTGTTTATTTCTTAGTCTTTTTAGATTTTATTCAATTTTTTTTTTTTTTAATTTGGCCTGACCTTCTGACAATTAAGTCATTAAATTCCCTACAGGCTTATCAGCATCAAGCTGCGGAGGAGGAGGAGGAGCTGGGAGAGGAAGTAGACAAAACAAAAGGCTTTCATAGTAGGAAGTATCAACAGCCACCAGATAAAAGACCCTTACACTAAGTAAAATATACATCTCTAACTTCATTGGCAGAGATGAATATGTATATGTGTGTGCGCACGATAGAAAAAGACAAGGAAGGTGACCAATAGAGATCATATAATCCAAAGACACACAAACACTATAAAGCATTGCAAGATGTGGATCAAGTATATCAAGACTCCTTATGTAACTAAATAAATAACTCGAGCTAAAAGTCTCAGTAATCATTTTTTTTTTTTCCGGCACAGAAAAAGATAGGAGACATATCAAATAAATTAAACACCATGTGTTTTTACAATCATTTCCTAATGCCACTTGGGTTTGGCGCAAGAATGCTCTTTGGGTGATAAACAGTTAAGCAGTACGTAGCCTAGTTGGTACTTCAGTGGGTGACTATTTAAGGTTATTGTATACAAGTGGAACCTCACTAAATCTGGGATTCACTAGTCCTGGAACTGTGCTGGTTTGGGAGAGTGATTTGAATCTGGCGTTTGGAGGGAAACCGACACACGAGGAAGAGAAAAATGCTGATGTATAAAAGTTGATTTTATCATCAAAATCTTTGCCGTTAGTGAGAAAATTTGGACATAAAAATCAGTTGCATACATTCTGCAGCCAGGATATTTCTGAAAATTCATAGTGTAAAAAGTTGTAACAGTGTAAACAAACATTGTAATAATTTGCAAAAGAAAATTTTTAAATGAAAAACATCAACTTTAAAAATCCAACTAATTAATAGTTTCAATAAAAAAAAAAATCTCAGTTATTTGATACAAGATGAAAATTATTTCTATTGATATTCAGACCATCCTCATTTTGGTTGTTTTTCATACAACGTTTCGGCCGTAGTGGTTACAGCATCAGACAAATTACTGTAAAGTAATCTGATGGTTCTAGGTTCAATCCTAGTGTGAGACAATATAATAATACTACTAATGCTAAGAGGGGAGTGCGGTCAATATACCCCGTCGGATAAATAAAGGGTTCGGTTCGTTACTTCCCCCCACCTACCAGATGATACCTGACGAAGGCCGTAGAGTGCAACGGCCGAAACGTTGTATGAAAAACAACCAAGATGAGGATGGTCTGAATATTAGTAGAAATAATAATAATACCTCATCTCAAAAATTCAGAGATATACTAAGATGAAAATTATATATATGATGATTGTTTTTAATTATATTAGACGTTTATGAAAGTTCCCAGCCCCATATTATTTCATCAAGTAGAAAGCCAGTTTCAAGTGTTCTGTATTCAGTGTTCATTCACCCTTCAAATTTTATCTAAAAATGTCTGATGTCCAAAATTCCATAGACAACTTTATTGTGTTGAAGGAAAACACTTTGATACTTTAAAAATATATGCAATAGTAATTCAAATTTTTTTTCGAAAAGGTTGGAAACTTATGCAGGACACCTAATGCAATTATGCCTGCATTGAGTTTTTACACATTTTAAAGATAAATCCCAGGAGAAATAAATTGCGTGGACCTATTCATAATATACCAGTTCATAATTTTCTGTTATGTTTTACAGATATCAGTAGGCCTATTTTTCTCAGCTTTTTCTTCTCATCTACTTATTTTTGTCTCATAGTACAGCAAACTTTTGCTAGAGGCCTAGCTAGTTGTTATAAAGAAGACTTATAAATCTAATCTAGGTTTATACCTATGCAAGATGAATTCATGTAGCAAACAATATACATCGTTTTGCTATATTTTACCCTACATTCTACAAATTCAGAAAATCCGCTACTCTAGTACCTCTCTGGTCCCAAATTGGCCAGATAAGTGAGGTTCAACTTGTAGTAAGAGAGGCCTGGAGAAATGGGCACACAAAAAGAATGACACATGGATAATGACATTTATACAATATAAATAATGTCAAAATGACTATAAGCCAAGATTAAGATCTATACTATTAATATGCTTGTCATGATCTCTGTATGTTATTTTTATCTATTTACACAGCTGGACTAGAAAGTGGATTTCTTCAAGATTAAAATCTTGAAGTGTGAGTGAGAGAGAGCTTCTTGATTGATTTTGAGTGTGTTGACATTTTTGAAATTCTTAGTTTGTTTTCATTGTTTTTCTTCCATATTAATTTCGATCTGAAACAAGTCAAGAAATCCAGTTACTCGTCATTTGCAGCGTAAATAAAAAAAAAAAAAAAAAAATGTAACTGCAAACATCTTTCACTTAATGTTACATGTTAGGGTATTTTCATTAGAAAACGAGGATCAGTTGATCCAACCTTTTTTAACACTATTGACATTGAACTGAAGATTTTTTAAAGTCATTTTAGCAAAATTGTTCTCATTGTAATTGGCACATTGGATAGCACTACAAGTACACATGTTCACGGGTGATAAAAATACTATCTTGATTTGTGATAGACTGAGAGAGACAGAGACACAGAGAGACAGACAGAGAAATAACACAGTAGTTAGGATGAGTTAGAATAAGTGGGTGGACTTCAATGTCCCACACAACTATGTAGGGTAAGCGGTGGTGGGAGGAACAAGTGCAAGTAATAAATACATAAATAAACAACAAGTTTTAACAAGCAACTGAGGAAATAAGTATGTGTGTGAGTCTGATAATATTGGTTCACAGATGTAAGCAAGTTTTCCACTAACTCAACCAGCACCACCCTACCAACCTATTTTCTGTCTCAAAACAAATGAACACCCTCTCAGCAGGTAAGCAGTTTAGTACCCAGTCATACCCAGGTTGTATAGAGAGCAACCTGTTCAAATCGAGAGTGCAAGGATTTTTATGATGTGGAGGTTAAACAGATTTTGCCTTCCTTCAGGTTAAAGTCAGTTTCATGTTGCATTATATTATCGAAACTCTGATGGTTTATGTAGCTGGTCCTAAGACCTGGTAAAGGACGAGGGTTAGTCATGGGGCTAGCAATTCTATCCCATAAAACCTACTTGCAACTGAAACCGCAGCAGCATCACCCCAGCAAGAGCCTGGGTGAGGAGATTTCCCTTCAGGGAAGCTCATGATACATGCTAGAGAAAGCCCGCTGGAAATCAGTTGGCCAAACTACTCTCTAATGACAATGGCAAAAACAGAACACTTAGAGCGTGGAAAAATCAGCTCAAGTGGCAAACTAGAATTCACAGGGTAACAAAAGAGTTGAGAAGCTTAAGTCGACCCGGTGATCAATAGAGTCGCAAAATCTTGACGTTATGACTGGGCTTCCAGATCGATCTATAAAAGAATTTACACCGAAATATACCAAGAGAATCTTGCTGGTTTAATTTCCAATTATTAAAAAATGATTTCAACTACAATTCTGCACATTTTGTCTGTCTAGTCATCTAGTTCATACTTGATAAAATTTTGATAACTTTTAGTCATTTTATTAATTTTTCACATGTTTTTCCATTATGCAAGTGTTACAAACTGCATTGGAACGGTTTTTTTTTGTGTATGCATTCCTGGAATCTTTTAGGATAAGCTCCAAGACAGTTTCCTTCACATTGCATCTGACCAGTGAGAGGTTGATTAACACTGAAGAGAAGGCAGATAAAAGAACCATAGCAAGTGATACTCCCAGATATACATCCATTTTGAATGAGCCAAAATCCATGCATTTGTAAAAGTATCTGTCATATACTCACACACACAAAAACAAACCAACTTTTCTCTCCTCACATATAATGCTTTCATCTCACTACTGTTTTTGAAATAAGGGTTTTCTTGAATGAATAAATGAGAATTGTTCTATATGTTGTGTTTGCAATGTTATCTCAGTCATTTTCTTGACTATATTCATACACCCACAAGTTGCTCATTGGCTTTTTTTTTTTTTTGGCAAACAGTGCACCACTAATCTGTAGCAGAAGACATATCCCAGCAACTCCATGATGAAGGAAAACTTTAAAGTACTGTCAGACTTGAAACATGACTGCCAATAATAACTCCACTCTGCATGAAGTACCATCATTGAGAATGCAACATAGGGTTTGAGGGAAGGAAAAAAAAAAAAAAAAAAAAATCATCCCTTGTTCTGTAGAAGATAAGATCAAGCTTTATAGTACAAGCTATAATCTATATTATAATGTGCGACGCGTCAGCCTGTCTGTGACGAAATCAGAAAGAGAGGAAAGGGGTAATGCAAACCCACAAATGGACTAATGCAAACCAATTTCTGCTGTGTATACACACACACATATATATATATATATATATATATATATATATATATATATATATATATATATATATATGTGTGTGTGTGTGTGTGTGTGTGTGCCTATATTCGCTGGCTGCTGGTCTGATTTAGGCTGCTGATATGGTGAGTAAGGAAGAAAGTAAAAGGAGGCGGAATTGAACTTTGTGGGTAAGGAGGGGGAGAAAAGTAGGGTAGGGATACACAGAAAAGGTGGGTGGGGGAACAAAGATGTTCACTAAAGGAGAATGGCTGAGTGCATGAGTATGTTAGCTGATTATAAGACAATGCTCCAGGTTGGTAAGACATACAATAATCAGTGAAAATAAGGAAAGTTTCATTATTCTAAATATGGTTTTATTGTCCCTGACACATTCAAGACTCATTTTTCAAATACTATAGTGTAGCAGATTTCCTACCTATTTGTACCATTAGTCAAGTAACAGGTATTTGATTAGTACTGATAATGGCAGCTTCGTATTAAGCCATTCATGCCTGAAGTTAGATTCTGGGGTAAATTAAAGCACATTAACATGGTAATGTGAGTTTATTTGTAGAAAAAAAAAACAACAACAAAAAAAACCTGGACAGATGTTTTTTTCCAATCTTAAGAGTGTTCATATGTAATTTAATCTGCTTTCTTTCACAAGAATTTTTTTTCTACGCCAATTTCTTAGGGTTGAATAAATATAGGTCCCTATGGATTTGATTATTTCTTGATATCAGTTCAATCTTTGGCACAAATCATTCAAGTGTCTGATGTCAGAGTAAATGCAAGAAACCATTCCAGAGAATTATCAATTTTGTAAAGAATAACCAGCATTTGGCAAGTATGGAGGGACATTGCTGCCTGACATCCTGATTGGTCCTCTTCCCTCACATGTGTTTGAAAACACGAGTCGATTCCTTTCTCCCAACACAATTCTGACTAACAGATGAAGAGCCAATAGTGAACTTTCTCTAATTTGCATCTTCTGTGTTTGTAAATATTCAATAACACCATTGTGCAGGGAGGTTAGTAAAATAGTCTTCCAAACTATAGACAGTTGATTTCTCATTGGATAGATGCATCATGATCTTGTCCCAAAGTCAGCTTAGTTTAAATATCTATTGATAGGAAAATGTGAACATTTTGAGACTGATTGGGTTCTATAATAATTATACACTGAATGATTGGGGTTTTTGCCCACCCCCTTCAAAATGGTACAATTATTTAGGAAATTCTAACTCATCTTGTTAAATGAAAGTAAATACCTTTTGCATTCCAGTTAAAATTATTATTTTGCCAAGAAAGAGAGTAGAACACATTCCTATGATATCATGGATTGTAACCAGAATGGATCCCTATGAAAGAACGAAACCCAATAACCTAAAATAGACTAAACGACCAGAGACCGGAAGCAGATCCAGGGAGCTTGGTGCAAAAATTTCACTTAATTGCAAATATCATATTCTGCCTGAGCACAATGGTACAAGTCATAACTGGCCATGTGATCAGTCTTCTGAGATTTGCTGACCAATCAGGTCGTCCTAAAAATTCTCAATCACTATTCTGATCCAACAATAGGATCCAAAACGGACTGATCTGACAGTATCGTTTCTGATTCTAATTGAATCCACATCACTCATTCTTCCAAACTGCTTCAATACATTCAACACAAACTTCAACTTTATTCACACAATGACTATGCAGTTCCAAGAACATCGCTATCAGAACTATTGCAAACCAGTAAGACTGACTTACATACATACTTTGCATTATTCAACACTTTCACTTTCCAACAAACTGTGCACTATCTATAATCATTATGCATCTGATTATTCTCGTTAAGTAAATATAGTATACAGGTATACCCTGATTAATGCAGTTTATAAATTCCAAAATTTTCCACACTGTTCAAGGTCGATTTATAATTTTTTTTTTTTTCTTATACCTTATCACATCAATTAGTACAGCAATGCCTTAGCTGTATTATATCAAAATATGCACCAATAAAGACTGTGCTATTGAAAGTATTCCTATATTATCTTTACTCCATTTCTTCCCAGCTACCCTTGGAAATCACGAACACTTCTCTCCTCAGGAGGTCTGATCTAAACTTTAAATCAATTGGAAAGAAGTCAAATAGTTGGCAATCTTTTGTTCCATGAAGAAAGGAAAAGGAAAGGCTTTTGTAGAGAAGAAATAGAAGAGGAAGAGCTATTTGTGATAGAGTTCCCCCCCCCATAAAAAAAAAAAAACAATATCAAAGGATTCTAAATGAGATAGTAGTAGCAGTAGTAGCAGCATTAGTAGTTGTGGTAGTACTGAGAGGAAGAAGAAGATGAGAATGGTTCCCCAGAAGGTATGCCAAGAAAATTGATATTCAATATGTTAGGGTCCAACAGACATACTGATCGAAGAGAGTCTTATAGAGATGCGTGGACACATCTAAAAAAAAGAATAAATGAACTCTACTTTAGTAGAATGACGTCATGATACATACAATTTAGATCTTAATGACGTCAAAGTTACACAGTATAAAAAATTAGAAATAAAAAATGTGCATATTTGGAGGCGTGGAACATTTGTTTCCGTATGTTGAATTCTCTTAGAAATGACCATATCTAGTTTTGTTTTTCTGAAAAAAAAAAAAAAAAAAAAAAGTAGGCATTGTTGTGCTCTTAAATGGAATATCCTGTTTTGCAACGTCATTCAGTGAACATAAAAATTAGGAAGCATGTAGGGAGTGCATACCTCTGCTGACACCATTGTAACTAGAAACTTTCAGAAAATCATTCCATATCTAGCAACAATACAGAGGGCGATGTGACTAGGAAATTCTTTTGACAAAATTCATTCTTCCTCAACACATGGCTACGTTGTTTTTGGTTTTTTTTCAGGTAGTTCACAGTAATGCTACACTGGTGAATAAATCACAGACAAACTTTTATTCAAATTACTAAGAAATAAATAGAATTATATAATAATACAAATTATATATATAAGATATGTATATAAAAAAATATAAAAAATTTTTCTATGCCGACCCTTCCATAAGATTTCATTGAAATTCAGTTGGAACCTATAGAGATATATGGACAAATGGAAAGAAACAGTATAGAAATTTCAGATCAGAGCATTTTTTTCCCTTAGTACTGGGTGTTCCTTCCATCTGTCCACAGAAGGACATCATCTGTCCCATCTAATAGAGGTGTGGGACACAGAACCATGCATGGCAAGCTCACTTGAGGTCAGCCTCCATGACAGCCTAATTGGCTCACACGCCATCACAGGCTGCGACAAGGTCAGTGCATTCACCAGTTGAGGGAAGGTGAATGTCCAGAATAATGATAAAGAACACTTCCTGTCAAGAGACTTTTATTGGATCAGGGCAATCATGGAATGTGAGTGATGAGCTGTTCAAGAAAAGTGAGCAGTTCACCTGTGACGTGTACGTTGCTAATAGCAACACTAGTAAGATGAACAAACTATGCTACCAGCTCTTTGGCAATAAAAGGGCGGGGATGAAGAGCCATCATGCAGAGACTGTCTCTTCGTGCACGTTCAACAAGCTAACTGTCAGGCAACACTCTGAGAGTGCTATCTGCAAGCTAAACCTGTGATGCCGAACCCTACCGAGTATGGATGGACAGACAACGATGGTAAGCTAGCCATTTACTGGATGCGCTTCCCGCTTGCACCAGATGTGGTCTTTGAACTGCCAACATCAAAGTGTGTGCATTCATGCAAAATGCCAAGCTGTATGTGCCTGTCAAATACATTGATATACACAGACATGTGCAGGTTACAGGCCCTCCAGTAACCAAAAACTGTAGGATGAACCTAAACCTGACTTCAGGAGTCAGATGACAAGAGAGACAAGCAGTTTGAAAAGTGACAGTGTGGTGATTCTGATGGTATTATTGTAGTAGTAATATACATTGAGTGTGGGGTTTCTTGATTGGTTACCATTGTTAACACCCTCTAGTACACACAGAGCTTGATAACAATAATGTAACATTCACATATACCAATCACTAATGATATATGTGGGATTGCACTTATCGACTAAGTAATGTCAATATTGTTTCTAATATTCAAGTAGTTCCTTACCCTGCTACGGTATTCCATATTATCCTGTATTTTAACAGTGTATTCAAACAAATGTATAAATACCAGTTTTGTGACCTAAACTGACTTAGTTATAAGTAGTTTCTCAGTAATAATGCCCAGTTAATTGTTCTGGTCACCTGTCATAGGGAATAGGTATTAAGTCATGGTATCAACCATTAAGCTAATGCTATCAAATTAGAATAGGTCCCATACACATGAAAGAGCATAAAAGTCATTGCTAGACTGTGCCACTTCAGATAGTGACTTTTTTTTTTTTAATTGGCTTCAAGGACTATACGTTTCAGTGATGCAAGTACCACAGATACTAACACTAAAAGCTGCATGTTGTCATAATAATATGTACTCATCTCTAGAAGGAAAATATCTGTTCTGATTGCTTCTTTTCATTATTTAGTCATAATCAAACATTAGAATGATCATGCACCAACGTAGAAATTAAGTGAAGAGAAAATTAGATGAAATGTCTACTTGTACCAAGACTTGAAAACTGAAACTTGAAATAAATAAAAAGAATCTCACGGAGGCAAGTGCATTTTATTTATTTATTTATTTATTTATTTTATTCAGCGCGGTCTTCTGAGTGCCTTGAAACGTGACCCAAATTCTCTTATCCACACCCGGGCCCGTGTGTGTGGGTAGCTCTGTTCACTTTTCAACAAGTACTAAAAACCTCAGTTTCCTCTCATATTTCTTTTCAAGAAAAATAAACCAAAACGGAGAAAAAATGGAAAACTAAATTCCAATTGAATTTCTAGTTTTTGATGGTTTTGTTTTAGAGACAAATCAAGTGAACTAAATTTTAATAAACGTAAAAATGAAGAAATGTGATATCATCTATATGCACGAATGGCAGGCCTTAGTCTGAGATATGTTCATCCTTACCTTCTGTGAATTAGATGACACCCTGGAAAACGATAAATAAGCTTTCAGGTTGAATTTGTTCATAAATTACTTAAATAGAAAGTTGAAAAATATTTTGGTACTAATTAGTACCATTGAATTTCATTTTCACCTCAAGATGTAATTTCCAAGATTCAATTAACGAAATTAAATCAATCATTTTTCGTTTAAAAAAAATAAAGTGACGATCACTCAAAGTTATCTTTTTATTGATGCAGTTCAATTGAGAGAAAAAAAATCTGGCACAAGATCAAAATGGGCGGTAGAGATTGAAAAATGGCGCAATGCAATCTTCCTATGTCAGAAAAATCTACTTGCCTTGAAAATCACAATTTGAAACCCTGGCTTCTAACAAGAATTCGAACTGATCAATAAATAGCGTTTGATAATTAGTGGCTCTTCCAAATCAGGGCGCAGCTGAGGGTTGGGCCCCAAAAGCTTTCTGAATGTTAATTCACGTACTACACCCGACATTATACAATAACAAATCTCACTAAATGTTCAAAGCGGCCCTACTGGGAGCCAAATCCCCCCCCCCCCAGGCCCTCAAATCTATAGCTAGGCCTTTGAAAGGACCGATTACTCAACGAGCTCACGAAACTGCATGATTTTCAAGGTTTGATCACGTAACGGGCCTAAGACTCAAGAATTAACCTTTGTGGACCCCTGAGGGTCCACAACCCCCAGGCCGGACATCAGTACACCAAATAGCTGAGAGGGGCGGGCGCAAGTAGCCTAGTACTCCGGTCCAAAAATCTCCCGAACTACGCCCCTGTTCCAAGTATTCCGATGTTTTCAGTAGTACGATTAGTAAAAATGTATTAGAAATGGAGGTCGATCAAGCTCGAAATAAGTCTTGACAAAATTGATAGAATGAGTGACAAAAAGTGACATCCTCATGAAAAGCGCTACTTTTTTCCAAGAAATTAAACTACCAATATTGACTACTAATGAACTTATTCATTTGTTGTAAGTTGATGTTCTCATAATATTTTCCAATTCAAGTACTATTTCCATAAGAATACCAGAATACTCTATGGAATTGAAATTCTTTTTCAACTAAGTGCTCCAAAATGTTCAGATGAATAAACCAAATCTAGATCATTTATATCAAATTAAGTTTTGAATTAATGTCGTGTGTATACTTGGTGTTTTTGTAAATTAATTGGCCGACAAACGTTATGTTGAACTGACATTTGGGTTTTGAATGTGTTCATTTATTTTCAAAATATATGTTTTGTTTTGTTTCTTTACTGAAATGAAAATAAAAAAAACTTCAACATTTAATATGTTGATCTAAAGTCTTCAAGTAAATTTTATGTTTTTCTTTTTATTCGAGTTACACTTTTGGATTTGTATTAATCATATCTCAAGATTGGGGGGGGGGAATTGTTGGTGATTTAATAGAAAAAAATGAAAACTATCCAAATAACCTGTCCAACAGACGGGTTTATTCGGTTAAATAATTTTAAAATGCAGCATTGAATGGGATCCATGCTGCTAATATTGACACGGGTACTAAGTTGGGAAGGTGGTCCTGATAGTGAAGTTTCACACCTTCGGGTATTAGGAAACGGGTCATAAACAAATAACAGAATTCTTTAAAAAACAAACTAAAAAATAGACCACACACGCACACACAAATAACAGAAGTGTACATAAATTATGGTAACCTTTGGTTTTGACGGAGCCAGAAGACGGTAATCAAATCAAATGGCGAGATTTTTCAATGACTGGTTTCATCTGACATAACTTCGCTACGTTTGGGGGCAATTGTTTTAGCCTGTCAAGATGTCTATCATCTGATCCCGTCAATCAAAAGATTGACAAAATCACATTATCATCTGAATGAATTAAATTGTTAAATTCATTTTATTTCTGCGTAGTTTTTAACATCGAGTATACGAAGGTGTGGAACTTCACGATTGAAACCACTTTCCCTCAATTGTACCTTGACACGTTTCCTGTTGACCAGAAATTAAAAAAAATAAAATAAACATAAGAAAAGATGTCGAGGTCGAAGGGCCAGTCACCCTTCTAATGCTGCACCTATATCATAGGACTGAAAGATGGTCAGTGTCCATCTCTGATACGCCACAAAGGGAAGTGCCGAGGAAACAGAATTTTTGCACCTACCCACACAGGTGCTAAACTCGACCGTGTCATATTCCGTCCTCGAAGGGAGACGAATGGATACTCTCCAATTAATCGCTTTGTTAATACGGCTGTAAATAGTTTAGTTAATACAAAAATAAGTTAAACTATTTTTATGAAGATAGTGTGTGCGGGTTACCGTAACACATCAAAAATGGCACGTAGTATGGCAAAATGTTTGGTTCCGTGTCTTCAGGATGCCCTAACTTCGAAAATAGAACAAATCCGGATGATTTTCAACTGTTACATGGTTTTAGTAGAGCGTTACTTACAATACAATGCGGAACTAGGCCCACATTGTGTTCAGTCATCATTACGTCAAATCGGAACATTCTTAATGGGAAATTTCTATGCCATCTCAAGAGAACAATTTGTTCTGATTAAACTTTGTCTCGGATTGTTTTCATCTGACCTCCTATTCTGATCCTTTTTTTTCTCAGTTTTTTTCCTCTCCGAAGCTCATATTCTGATAATACATTTTCCCTTCAAATGGTTATTGAGAGATCACTTTTTTCTTTAAGAGATCAAAAGTGAGGGGCGGGGGCTCATTTTCGCTTTTTGGAAAAATAGAGTATAGAGTAGTTTCCTTTATCTAAATGCAAATACTCGTAATAAGAACTTCAAATAATTTAGTACTCAAGAGGCTTGACATAGAGCTTATTGGCCGGCAGGGGTGGCCTTCAAGCGAGACGTCATAAGCCCGAATTTGGAAAACCCGAGCTGCGTACTGTAGCAACATTTTAAAAAAGTGACGTTTTGAGTTGAAAGATCATTCATTAGTTATGAAGGGCTATAATCAATGAACTCAAAATGACAAAGAGATTTGGAAAAAAAATAAGATTAAAAAACAAAAAAATTAAAAACACGTGTTGCTTTATCTCCGAAACAAAAAAAAAAGGGGCCAGTGTTTTCATTTCGATGAAACTCACTCCACCCTAAATCCATTCGCACAATCCAATTATCAAATCACTTTATTGAAGTCATAGAAGCTATTTTTTTTAAAGATGAATTAAAATCTACAATGAAGTACTAATGGGAGGAGCTATATAGAAAAATTCATACAGTTTTTTTTTGTTTTTAAAAAAATTAAAACCCCTCTTCCTTTCAATAACAAAGGTAGTAATTTTATTCATATATATTCATTCACTGCTAATATTTTACATTTTCAGATTATCAGGTGATAGTGTAGTGAACAAAATCTTCGAATAGTCAAGAGTTTCACAAAGCCAGAACGTTTCACGATCTTTCATGTTTTTTCCATGAAACTAAGACTAAATTTAGTCACTTGGACGTTTTGGGTTTTTTTTCTTTTGCACATACATCGTTGACAGATCACAGGGTATTTATGCGCTGAAAAATTAGGATCTGATGAAAAGAAAATATTTTTGGTGAAAATCATATCGTTAAAATAAAATAAAATGAAAATTTCAGTTTAAAATTCAAATTACTCGACTGAACTTAAATCCGGAACCCTAAAATTGACATGTGGTAACATGATTTCCTTTTGAAAAATTCGAATTATCTAAATAAAAATAACACACGCACGTTTCAACAAGTATGGACAGTTTTTCCCTTTAATTCACCTATCTTTTTCAGTCCGAGAAAACGAGAGATTCGAGATATTGTTTTAGATTAAGTGAGGTTATAAAAACAAAAATAAAACATAACTGAAAGAACTTGATGTATTTTACACAGAAATGCTCAGATTTCATCAACCACAATCTAGAATACACGGAATCATTAAAAATGACAGCATATTTTTGGCCATTAAGCATCCTGAAATTAATAAACCAAACTTGAGAAAAAAAAAAAAAAAAAAAAAAACCCCTACAAGATGAGATTAAAAATATATATATATATATATATATATATATATATATATATATATATAGATAGATAGATAGATAGATAGATAGATACAAATTACTGGATCACTTTAATTTCAGTAGAATATATAGCATATTCTGTGGAAATATTTAAACTAGATGAACTGAGGGAAAGAAAAGATTTACTTCAAACTTGAATCCAATTTAATTCAGAAATTTTAAAAACTAAAAAAAAAATTAAAAAAATAACTATTTATATACGATACTACATTGTTGTGGTTTGTGTACTTACTTGGTGGAATGGAAAACATTCAACAGCATAGATTTATTTTACAGGGCTATACACTAAGAATACTTTAGTGTTGTGATGAGTAAAAGAACCTTGGTTAATATTTTTTTCAAAGTACTTAGGACAAAAACACATACAATTAGAGAAATTCTTTTCAAATGAAAATAAAGCTTAAACTAACTAAATTATGCACACAAAATGAAAAATCATCGGACGGACAAAAAAAAAAGTCAAGTGGACCATCAGGATGATAATAATAAATAATGTGACTCATATTCCTGAACAAAAGGACAAACATAAGCCCAGCTTTGAGAACATAATAAATTAGTAATCTAAATCGATAAATAAATTATTGATAAAAAATTTACCTTGAGGAAAGAGGACTTGGAAACAGAAATTTTGCCAGTCTTAACTTCACGTTCCCCGTTCATTTGGTTCGTTTGTTTATGGTAATAAGAAGTTCCACTTTTCTCTCCTCCGGAATCGAAAAAGTTGATAGATCAATAACGATGGATATCTTTTTTTTTTCTGGTTTTCAAATCAATAACAATCACTTTTCTACGCCACTATCTCAATAGTTGTAACAGTATTCGCCGTAAAGTTATTTGTGGCCCCTCAGAAGTATTTAGTTAGTAGTTGTAAAAGTAAATGTTATTTAAAAGACATGAGCTTCCAAAGCGAAAAAAAAAATGTGAGACTTCAAGTGAAAAAACAAACAAACTTTGTGCGGTCAAAATATCAAAAGTTTGGCTGTTTGAAATTCCTTTTAGCTTTTTGCGTAGCGCTTCACACACTACCTCGAAAAGATCTCTCTCTCCACATTTTGGATGATGCGTGTGCTGTATAAATATAAAACAGTATGGCCCTAGTTTTTTTTTCTCTCTCCAGCTCGCGGTGTAAACGAATCCTACCCCGACGTTAGGTTGGGTTTGGTCTGATCACATGTATAACCTGGTGTTTGTTGTAATATACATGCATTCCCTCCTACCACTTTGTACACATCTTCTTCTCCTCCTCCTCCTCCTACCATGTCGCATTTCCACTCCTTCCATCACAATTTCTCTGTTGCATTTCTCTCTTTTTTTCGTTTTTTTTGGAATCCCAACTCCCGCCCTCTTTGTTTTCCTTCCTCCTACTCACAGTTAAGCTTCTCCCATCGCAACTCTCTACTATTTGTTATTATTGTTATACGAGTATGTCCTCTTCGTTGTAAACTTTCCCTAACAAAGTTGTTAGAATCTAATCCCCCCCCGAGACATGCAACCAAACAAACTTTTTAATATTTGATATTCGCTTGTTCTCTCAATTCACATATTAAGTTTAGAAACGAACGTGAAATTCGTCTACCTACCAATGTAAACATTATTCCTAGAATCTAGCTCAGCTATTGTACGTACGACTGTAGAAAACTTCATAACAAATCTAAATCTCAATTGGTTTCTAACCCCAGGCGTGATTTCTCTTCAACGCCTACCGGACTGCGGTCGGTAGGGTTACGAGTGAAAAAAAAAAAAAAAGGTGGAGAATAAAATATACGTGATTTTCAGTTCAAGTTAGTCAAAAACTAATGACTGACCCACCTATGTTTGGAAAAAAATGTACTCAAGGCATTACAAAAACAGCAGGTGTACAGAGCTACCGAAAAATGTCTGACAAGAATATTTTAATTTGTTATTTCTTTCAGGTGAAAAAAGTTAAAATGTCTCAACTAAACGTGTTTGGTGGACTTATGAACTTTTTGTTGAATTAAACATCGTAATCTTATCATAATTCACCAAAAGTTTGTCCAGCGTCTGTCTGTAAGTGGCAGCCTGCCGCAAAACCCACACAACATAAATCCATGAAATTTCCTGTGTGTACCAACGTGACCCCGGGTAAGGTTTTTAGCAAATTGAATTTTGAACCCCCCACCACCACCACCACTAAAATATGTTTTTAGAAGGGTGTTTGATTTGCATTAAAATGGACAAATACCTTATGCTTGTGTTGTGACGTAATTTTATGATGCTATCAGCGTTTGTAAGAGTAGTTTCGGTATAAAATTGTGTGTGTAAGAGGGAGACAGAGACAGAGAGAGAAAGAGAGTCAAATACTTACATATCTGGGTACATTTCGGTTGTAACCAAATGCGTATCTACTTGAATACAGCAAATAAAGTCTCTTGACAAAATTGAATTATTAGTTTTTAAAAATAAGTTGGAAGATTACCACATACTTTTTTATGGTAAAAATATTTTACGTTACATGGCCTTGGCACGTTCCCCCTCTCTATGTTTATACAAAACATTACAATTAGGACCCCTTTTTTTTAACATTACACCCCACCTCCCACTTTTCAACATTATGCTCCCTCTTTCTAACAATACAACCCCGTTTTACTGAAATTAGCCCCCCTTGTTTTACATTACTCTCCCTTTTTTCAACAGTACACCTATTTTTCTAACATTAACCCCGTTTTTTTTACATTAGCCTACCCCCTTTAACATAAGCACTCTCTTTCTTTAAAAATTAGCCCCTCTTTTTGGATATTGGCTCCACTTTTCTTCAACATAGACCCCTGTTTTCAAAAACTTTAGCCCACTCTCAGGGCCCCTTTTTTAAAATTAGTCCCCCTTTAACATTAGCTTCCTTTTTATATGCATTAGTCCCATTTTTTTTAACATTAGCCCCACGTTATTCGACATCGTAGCCTTATTTTTTCGAACATTAGACCCCACAATACTTCCTTTTTTAATATTAGCCTTCCCTTATTACATTAGAAACCCCTTTTAAACATTAACCCCCTTTTTTGACATCAGCACTCTCTTTTTTGGACACGAGCCCTAATTCTTTATACATTAACCCATCTTTTTCAAGTTCAGCCCCCCCCCCCCACATGCACTTAAAAATATTAGCCCCATTTTATAAAATTAGCCTCCCCATACTTTTTTTCACATCAGCCCTACCCAGTTCTTTACATTAACTTCACTTTTCTCAACATTTGCCTCCTTTTCTTTCCAATAGTATGAAGCATAATGAAGTATGAACCCAATAGGGCAGATATTTAGTTCAGTTGTTGTAATTTAGAACAGAATATTTGGTGACCTGTTGGATTAAAAAAAGGCATGATTTTGCCATGGAGAAAAAAACCACAACTTCAGCTACTGGCTAAGAAAAAAGTCTCTGCTTATTCATAGTAATCATAGTAATAAAATTCGAATTTTGGCTTTAAAAGTCATGTTTAATTTATAGCAATAAACTAAGTAATATTGGAAGACACTTTTCAACTGAAATGACAATATATGTCTTGTACACACTGACAACACAGTTTTGCAAAATAATCATGTTTTGTTCAATACATTTTGACAAAGCAAGGTAACAAAACAAAGATATTTTTGTGTCATTAATTAGCAATACAAAACATACTCATTGATAATCACTTCCATAATGTCAAGGCATTACATATATGTTACAATTAAATATAGAAGTGCCTGTCTATATATCTGTGTATTGTTAGCTGTCAGTGTTAAGGTTGAAAGTCACAAGGAAGTGCTCAGTAAAAACAGTCCTCCCTACAACCAAGTTGCAAAGGCATTCTTCTTATTTGATTCATAGTAATAAAATAAGTAATATGTGTTGCCTAGTTGTACAAAGATTTAATGTTTTTATTTTTTCTACTTTGAAACCATTAACTGCGGTACGTGGTGAAGAGTAATAGTTATCCATTGCAAGATAAACGTCATGGTCGATTGTGAGATAATCTAATTGCAAATCATCCATAACAAGATAAAAACCCTTACTTATAGATAGAATTGAGTTACCATCAGTCAAAACAAAGCAGAATTTTTATTAGGTTAGCCATAAAACTTTAAGCATATTCAATCATTCATCATAAGAGTTCTGAAGCTTTTCCCCTACGATATTATCCTGTAACTTTTTACCAACAACCAAATATCTAATTTCTAATCTAGGAATCAAACTCTGTACAAATATAAATATTCTATCATCTCTTAGTTGTCTCTACAAAAAAGACTTCAGACTTTGGGGATAGTTGTGGTTTCTCCGCAGCAAAATGAACGAGAGTTAGTTGATAGAAAAGTGAACTCTACGTCGCCACTTGCAAACCTAAATTCACAATTTATTTTCGCTTTGTAAGAAACTCTTTTGCACTGATAGAATAAATAACCCAAGAGGTAAGTGTGAATTTACAGCCCAGTTAAGAAAAAGTGAGTGAGAAACTCAGATTTCTCTGTAATAAAACTGATCATATGTATTTCACAGCTTGTATTTAACAATAGCCAGTGTTAGAATTTATTGAATGGCATTTTTTTTATTGTATTAGTTCAACCAAGATCAGGAATACATTTTACAACAGATTCACCTCTTCCAACAAATTTGGGAGAGGTATATGCATTCAACTGTGTCTGGCTGTATACCTGTCCATGAAATATCTCAAAAAGTTCTAAATGGATTTCTTTGACAATTCTGGAAATGTGGGCTCTTGCACAGAAAAGACAACTAACCCTGACAAATCATGCCAAAGAGTATTTCACAACACTTACCAACCTTTGCGCTATCCATTGACACTTTTGCTATCCATAAACACTTACAAACACTTTTGCTATCCATGAATTTTAATATGAAAAGCGAATCAGCATATTTTCATTGATACACAAATGCATAAACTATAAGATTAATTCTCTTACGTTAGGGTTGCCATACATCTATACTTTCACAGACAAGCCCTCCCTTTAGGTCTCAGAATCTTCAGGAAGGAATTTTTTAAATTCTCCAAACACTAATTATCATGGCTGCTTCAAGGGTACTGTTGGGTATTACTCCCTACCATCAGAGCGGATCAGCCCGAAAAGTTGCGTAACAAAGCAGGCTGTAAATCACCAACGTAGAGAGTGAGGATTTAATGAACTTGGAAACTTAATTGACTGTGGGTCAACTAATGAAGACTGACTATGAGTCATACACTTGATGTAATCAACTTGACTGTGTGTTGGGCTTGAGAACACTAACCTTGTGTCAAACTTGTGAAAAAACGACTTTGTGTCAAACTGTTGACATTCTTTCTTATGTCGGACTTGTTAGCGCACAGCAAATATTAACTCCAGTATACTGCGGCGGGCAGTATACAACAGTGAATACAGTATCTCAGGCAAAAAACAACAGGTACATAGGGCCATTGTCGGACAGGGACTGAATGTCTTTGGGAATGTCCTCTATTTCGAATGTTCAAACATGGTAACCTGTCTCATATAACCATGAATTTTATCTCTTTCTTTTAAGCCTCCTAAATATAATAGCTAGATTGTCCTATATGACAATAGCCAAGTGGATTAAGACCCTAGTCCCTGCTGTTCAGTTTATGGTTCAATCATTGAGTAAAGCAGTGTAGGAATATACGATTACAGTTTGAGATGGATTATCTCCTACCCAGGCCCCTAGGTTGAGCTTTAGTAATCCCTTTCCTTGACCTTGCACTAACAAAAGATTATAGATAAAATAAAGTGATGTTGTCTTGTTAAATAACTTGTATCACTGTACCATGTATAATGTTCCACATGCATAATATATATGCATATGTACTGAAATACTCATATGTACAGTCAATGAAGCCATTTTTTGTATATTCAATTAAACCTTTTTTTTTACTCTCCTACAAAGGACACGGGATGAGAAATAAAAGGCTCTGTTTGAAGTTTCCTGAAGATTATCAGCTGTGGCACACACCTGAGCAAGATAAAGACAGTCATGATAAGGTAATGTGAGTCAGGAGAAAAAAAAATCATTGACGGGTAACAATAATCTCACATCAGAAATTCAGATAGGAATTTCAAAAGACAATCAAAAGGTGTCTAAGAATTCCGCTATTATTTTTTTTAGCACAATTTTCATTCCATTTTATTGTTTCTTCTTATTGCAACACTTTGAACCAATAAACTCTGTGAGCATTAGAACAAACAGAATGAAATCTTGTGAATAAAGAAGGCAACATCCATTCCTGTGCATCACTTCTAATTCTTGACAGTAAACATTAGCTGCGATAAACCTTCCTTGCATGTGGGAACTATAGTATACCACTGTACCAGTCACAGACCACCATACACTGACTATTATCTTCTGTTGGTGCAACAATGGTTTTGAAAAAATGCTTTGGAGCTTCATAATCATTAAGCCATACAGATTGTTTACCTTTGTCAATGAAGTTAGTGAGCTACATGTGTTTGGTTGTGTCTTTCCATCAGTATTCCTGTCCATCTGCCCACATGATATCTCTGGAAGAACTGAATGAATTTCTATTAAGTTTTGTGAAAGGATAAGCAGTGGGCTGCGGAAGAAGTGGTTAAATTTTGGGGTTGATCAAGGAATTATTTCTTGATTGAGATATATTTTTCTGTTTTTTTTCCCATACATTTGTGTATATGCTCATGACTGTCCACACAATATCTCCAAAGGTTCTCAATGAATTTCAATGAAATTTTGTCTAATTGTAGATAATTGGCTACAAATGGACTTATCAAATTCCAAACCATGCAACATTGCCAAACTTTCATGTCTATCCATACAATATCTTCAGAAGTTCTCTATGAGTTTAAATGAAATTTTGTGAAAGGGTGGACAATGGGCTACAGAAGAAGTGGTAAAATTTGGGGGCGGATCCATACACAATTACTTTCCCTGGCAATGGCAATGGCATTGGAAGAAGTATGCACTCTTTAAGTGATTTCTAGTTTCTGATTGTCACACGGGGTGCATTTTTCATCTCATTCGGTCAAGAAATAGATTACTTTTGCTTTTTGCTTTGAGCAAATTTCAAAACAGTGATATTTCTGATTTTTAGTGTCCTCACAATATCTTTTCTGTGATCGACTCATGAGGGTGCAAGTAAGATAGTAATATAAATCTACACTTGAAATGTAGGTCAGCAGTACTAAAGTCTATTTATTGGTGGGTGTAGTATTGTAGTTTTTTTTCTTGATAATCAAATTAGATATTATTGCATGCTTCTGTGACTAGCAGGAAAATCTTGTTACACAACTTCTAAGGAAATTTCTTTTGACCTTCTTGTGGAGATCAAATTCTGAACCTATTTTTGAATGGCCTAAAATGCATGGGAAATGATAGATAGTTAGGTGAAGGGTTGAAAATTATGAATTTATTGTTTAGTGTCAGTTGAATAAGAAATATATGAGTATCAGATTTGTGCAGGTTCATTTACAACAGTTCTGTCTGTCTTCATTGATCATGTTAATAAAACTTTATGCAATGAAAATTTCAGATCAAAATTCAGCTAATAACAGTGTAGATCTATAGACTTATTGATCCATTCTCATATATCATCATAAATTTCTAATAAACTAAAGGTAGATTATAAGTATTGAACAACAGTAGCCATCAAAGGTGGTGAAGGGTTCTATCCTTTTTTTTAGATGTGCATGTGTTTGTAGGTTTGTTTATGTGCTTGTGTGTTCAAGTGCTCCTGGCCATATTGTTTTGTCTACAGAATTGAACATTGATAACGGTACTCAACTAGACTCCTTATAAAAACTTTTTTGATTTTGGGGAAAAAAAGTTTTCTTGACTTTTTAGGTGCCTCATTCTGACAAGTATAGTTTATTGATAACAACTAGAATTCTCCAGAATCTAGTTGTTCCTTGGCATTTTTTGACTCTATTCTTGTGACTGGAATTTATTCTGACCATATCTATTCTTTGATGGAATTTTTGTTCATGACTGCGAATTTTGATGCTATGTTTGTTCAATTATTGACTGTGATGGTGACTTATACTATTAACTAAACTTAGCTTAGGACTGCTAAAACCAAAAGCTGGAGGAAGATAATATTGCACCAATCTTCCAGTGGCACTAGCCTTGTATAAATTCTCCAATATGCTTAGCCTCGTGTTAGCACTTGTGGGTTTAAAGTTCATTAAGCCACTTGACATGATTTCGGAACTAGTACTTGTCACTTGACCCTGAAAAGAAGGAATTGCTCTGTCCATTACTTTGGACTCTTAAAACATGTCTGCATAAATGTGAACATATGCTAGGGTACTTACATGGATGTCCACTGTGTGGGTGTTGGTGTTGGGGCGGGGGGGGGGTATTTCATTTGCTCCCCCCCCTTTGAACCAGGCTTTTTGTTGGACGTGTTGGGTATGAGACACATTACTGCAAAAACTATGCCAAGACCAATCACTTGTCAGACAGTTCCTGGCTTCAAAAAACACATTAATCATTCCGCACCCACCATATTCACCTGACTTTGCCCCTGTGACTTCTTGCTGGTTCCCAAGCAGAAATTCTAAATGAAAGGGAATCGTTTTGACTTGACCTGAAAGAATTGCAGGAAGTGCTCAAGACCATCACCCTTGGAACATTCCAGGGATGCATGGAATCATGGAGAAATTGCTGGGAGTACTGTATACATACCCAAGGGGACTACTTAGAGGTAACAGTAGGAACTAAGCACTAAGAACTAGGGTAAGTTATTTCCCTGCAATGTCGAAAATTACTGGAACCTTTCGGTGGCACCTCATAGTTAGGTGGCATTCTTTGGATACTAGAGTGATCCACTAATATTTGCTAAGCTGACAAAACTGGGCCCATTATCTAAACAATCTGAAGAGAATAACATTGTTATGTTAACGATAGGGGTTATATCTCATGAGGCATTTTATCTCATGAGATGTTGTGTAGTCAAGTTCAAAAGGCTCAGGATTTGTCCTGAGATGTAAAGACCAGAACTTGCGACAATAGTTGCAAGGACTAAAGAGAATTTTTGCTGATAGGCTACTCACACGTTTGCGTGTGTGGTATTCTGTCTCGTTTGCTATAACCTTTTAAGCCATAGTATATTCACCCACTAGTAAACAGCAGTCAACCTATTTTATCAATAGAAATATTGTATTGACTTGGAAGTTTTGATACACAGCTCTATCCAAGAAACTCTCAGACTCCTTTGCTTGGCCTTTTAGACATCAGCTTGGTCCTCTGGGCTCCTGGTACAATGCCCTGGCTACATCCCGCCTCAGAGGCCCTGTTTATGATATTTCTAGATCAGAAACCATCAACTGAAACTGTCACAAAATCTGTCAATAGAAATTTCTTCATTTTTCAAGCTGGTCTGGCTAGCTATATATGTATGCATGTATGTATGCATGTATATATGTTTTGTATGTATCATAATGAAGCTAGAGGGATGAAAATTTCAACACTTGCCCTTTATTATGTTGAGAAAAAGTTTTTTGCTATTTGAAAATTCTTCCTCTTAAATAATTTTCAGTGGGGGAGTTTTCAATTTGCAATGTGAGTTTATGCTAAATTAGTCCATTAGTTTGTGCCTGGCTGCATTCATACTTGTTTTTTGAAAGTTTGCACTTTTTTAGTGATCACTGTTCAACAAAAGGCAAGAATAGTAACATTCATTGATTACTTCTGTTTCAGATTTTTTAATCGATCTCCACCAACATGACATGCTTCCAAAAGACATTGGTCACATGAGGGCTTCTATTGAGTGACTAAACAGACCTGTTTCTACTAAAAATACCCTTGAGCAACTTGACCTTCAGCCTTCAAGACGCAGATTAAACACATTAGATTTATTTTGAAAAGAAAAATAGCATATTTAATGTTTCAACAAACAGTATTTATTTGAAGGAAGTGCCGGTGGCTGATTGGTTAGTAGTGCAGAAAATGGACTGGGTGAGCTTAGTTCAAACTCCGAGACTCAGACTGGTACTGATGCCCTTAAGAGAGGGATAAGTCCTAATCTCTTATCCTACAAGCTATGAGTAAAATAGTATATGGTTAAGCGAGTGATGCTACTTTGGGTGCTTGTCACCTCTATGTCTATTTCACATATTGCAAACCTCGAAGAACTAGCTAAGACAGAGAAACTTATGGTATGTGAAGTTCGGACAGGGATGGCTGATGCCGTAGTTAGTATAACATCCTCACTTCACTTCACTTACATATTAATCATTGCCACCAACATCAGTCTACTGTTCATAGAAGAAACTTGTAATTTTGCACACACTCTCCTCTCAATTGGTTGGGAATATTTGAAAAGCTTTTTGAAAATTCCCCTCCAAAATAGATTTTTAGTGTATGTGTGTGTGTGTGTGTGTGTGTGTGGAGGGGTCAATCTGCAATGTGAGATTATGCTAAATTGGTCACTGGTTTATACCCAGTTATTTTTTTATAATTCAGACGTTTTTTTAGTGATCATAGCCCAACAAAAGGCAAGAGAAGTAATTTATTCATTTCCATCAAAGGTGGTGAAGGGCTCTATCCATTTTTATATTTGTGTATGTTTATGCCTCTGTGTGTTCCAGTGCTCCTGGCCACACCATTTTGTCTACAGACTTGAAATTTGGCATCAGTACTCCACTAGACCTCTTCTGAAATGTTTTCATCTTATTTTTGGAAAAAAAGCTTTTTTGACTTGTATTGGGCCTTATTTTGACAGGTTTATTAATAACATTAGAAGTGATGTCATAGATAGAATTTATTCTGACCACATTTAATGTTTGATGGAATTTTCCTGCAATTCGAGCTGTTTTAAAGGGTGATCGGACATAAAGTCTCAGAAGTTGAGTATTAAGAATTTGTATGTATGGCCATTATAAGGATAGATATATCTTAAAAGTGCAAATGCATTTAGAGTAATGATGTGTAAACGTCTCTATATCAGGACTTGGCACTATCCCCGGTGGGTCAGATTTGGCCTGTAGCCTTTTTCATTCAGCTTTCACTGAATATGTAACATTGCAGACAAAAATCCTTTATTTTCTGCCGTTAGTGAATAATAAAATTCAATACTTGAACCTTTAGAGCAAAAGTCTCATTTTTTTGCATTGGCTTCAAACGAATCAATGTTTTATAGCTAAAATGTTTGTACTCTACGTATTCCATCTGGTCCAGTAATATACACACAATTTGAACTACAATTAATCAATATTTTGTCCCCTAAGGAGATTTTTATATTTCTCATTGAATGATTGAACAGGTTGTATAGATATATATTTTTATAATGAAATAAACATTAGATTGATTTTTAAAAATAAGCATCCATGATCAATGTTTTATTTTTTTATCAGCTCTGGCCCACAAGAAATAAAAACATTTTTAATCCGACCCGTCTCCCAAATCGTTTGCTGACCTCTGGTCTATGACATTGACTACTAAGCTAAAACCAGTAATCCATGTTCATCAGATGAGCAACAAACCTATTATTGAGTGAAAAATTTTCATGTTTCTTCATAAACTTTATACTGATATTTACAAAGGTTTCAACTGGATTACAGTGTATTCAAGATTTTGAAAAACTATAGGGTACAGTATCATGTTTAATATAGAAATTCCATTAATTCAGAGGAAGCCTTTGCCGTATTTTATATGGCATACAATTTGTTTTAAAAAGTAAGTCTAGTGAAAACTAGGGGGAAATTAGTCATACTTAATTTCTAAGTTAAGCATGAACAGGTTTAGATTTAAAGCTGTGACAGATTATCTACCCCCCCCCAGGCCCCTGGGCTGAGCTTTAGTAAGTTATTACATCACGAGTTGCTGTCGTTGCTGCTGCAGTACCAAGTCCTCAATGTTCATATGTTTTGAGCCTAATTTAGAAAACAGAATAATACAGGATTGGTTAGTCACTCAATAGAAACCGTCATGTGACCAATGTCTTTTAGCAGTTTGCTGTGTTAGGTGATCTATTAAAAACCTGCAAAAAGGGGCGATCAATGAATTAGATACCTTTCTCACCTTTTGTTGTGCAGTAAAAAGTCAGAATTTTCAAAGAAAGGAGCATGAATGCAGTGTACACACAATAAGGGATCAATTTAACAAATACTTAGATTGCAAATCGAAACCCCCGATAAAAACCTATATCTGGGCGGGGTTTCAAAAAACAAAAGAAAGACATTATAAGAAGTAAATGATCAATTTTTCTGCTTTCTAAAGCTCCATTGGTTTGGTTTCTGTGTATGATACATAGCCAGACAGCCAACCAACCAACCAGCCAGCCAGCCACCCAGCCAGACCAACTTGAAAACTGCAGAAATTTATCTTGACAGTTTTGTGTGATGGCTTCTAAGATCCGGGGATGAAAAAAAAAATTTGTGCAAAAGTACTGGAGTATCATCCAAAATACTCACATGTACATTCAATGAAACTACTTGCTCCCAGGTCCCACTCCCTTCAAGGCTTCCAAGCTCAAGTTTACTTAACCCATTGGGTAATTTACCTCTAAGTAGGAGAGCCTATGTACAAGGACTGCATCTGGGTAAATTGTCTGAATTTTTTCCAGTTATAAAATCCAAAGCCAATTATCATTTCACAGTGGAATGCAAATATATTCCACTTTTCAGTAATTCACTTTGTGCTACGAAAAGTGAAAATAGTGTCATGTGGTTGTTTTGCAGTGAGCTGTTACAGAGGCAGCGTGCACACCCAACCTACACCCTAGTATATTGTACTTGCCACCAACCAAACCCGACCTCTAATAACTCAGTCTAATCTATCATTATCATCATCATTTTTGAGGTCTGGGAATGCTCAAAATCTTTTAACCACATGAATTAATGACAATCACTTCTTCCTTTTATGCCAATTTGGTGCCCAAAAGGTTTTCATAAGAACACTCTACTTTTTGACAGTTGGGTATAGGGAAACCTTTAATCGGCTCAGTTACACAGTCAGCAGTTGGGAAAGAAGTCAATCCTTGGGTTACAGTAAGCCTCTCTGTCATTCAATTTCGGAAATAGACCATAAATGCAGTTTAGTTGAGTATTGCATTTCAACTGCTGGGGATCAAAATTCTGCTCTGTGGCCAACTCTAGTTCTTGACATTTCTTCACGAAACTCTTGTCCTTTGCAAAACATATCAAGTAATCAACTGTTGAACCCAATTTTGTTCAGTTAGCTTTTCATTTTGACATCCACTGAAGATGAAGTTTTTCAATAAAACACTAAAGATCCATATTTTTATGGATGATGAAAGTTTCTTGAATGGAGCAATATCATTATTATTAACTAGTTAATACCCATGAAAAAAAATTCATGTATATAACTAAATTCGTATGAAAAGATTTTTTAAGAATAAAAATAAAGAATTTGTTTGAGTTTAAGAGTCCATAGTTGCACATGGTGGGTAGGAGGTATTTTTATTGGCAAAATTTTACCCCTGAAGGGAAGAGTCCAGTGTTACAGATAGAAAATCAAAAACGTTACACTCCTCATTACATGAGTATATTAACTCAGACTATCTATACTGGAAGGTCCACTGAGGATCCAATCCACTAACAACAGCCTGCAAGATTAGTTAAGTTATCATTTTTTCATATTATTCATCAAAATAGAATATCTTATCATTAGACCATCCATAGTGGTAGATACGAGGAGGATCGAACCTACTACCAATTGTCAGCAGGTTTAGCTCACTAATCATTGTTATATGACATGTATCTTTATTTAGGGTTTTTTGGCATATGATTTGTTAACTTGGCATCTTTTGATATCAGATCATCAATAGACGGACTTTTTATAGAGATTGAACCCATTAACAACAACTGATCATTGTAATCCGATGTGCATTCTGATCTATTTTCTCTTTTCATATTATTATATTAATCCTAGTGATAAAATTCACAGATGTATTTGGACAGAAACGTCATTTTTTTTAGAAAAAATATGGAATTCGTTTACATTGAAGAGTGTATATTTGAAAAGTTGAGTTTGAGGTAATTTTATCAGAATTTTTTTTCAAATAGTCCCTGGACCCCCAGAAAGTTTATGAATAGTAATTCACCTACTGCATTTCTACTAACATCAATAACAAATCTGATGAAATGTTGGAGGGGGCTCCTCAAGGAGCCAAGCTCCTACCAGACCCTTAAATCTTGAGCTACGTCACAGCCTCTAATAACTTCCATTTTATATCCGCTACTGACCTCATGAGCATGACAGGTTTCATCAACTCTCGCTAAATCAGTGGTTTCCTGCCTTTTCATTACCAAGGACCTTTTTTATTTTTTGATGAATTTTGATATGGACCCTTGTTTCTGAAAAGTCTGCCAACTCAACAAGTTCACAACATCGATGTTTTGAAGGGTCTGCCCATGATGTCAGCACCCCCAGGTGAGTAACCACTGAACTAAATGTTAAAGGGGGATGCTCAAGGAATCAAGTGCCCTGAGCCTCGAAATCTCCAACTATGCTCATGGTTTATAAGCAGCATGGATTGGAGATAAAACTAATAAATCTCCAGTGAGGTTCAAATCCACATCTTTTATCCTCGGAAATCTGCTTCTCCATGGCAGCTGCCTTATTGATTTGGCAACGAAAGAAGAACGTTCCTATGAAAACTTCTTTTGAGCCCAAATAACATTAAGTCAAGAAATAATTACCATTAATTTATAGGGGAGAACTTTTGGGCATTTCCGGACCTCAAAAATGATGATGATGATGTATGAGGTTAGGCTGGTTGAAGGTACAAGAGAGTGGGATGTTGGTGTGAGAGAGGGGGAGAGGATGCATGCTGCCTCTATAACAGCTTGCCGCAAAACAATTGTTGAATACTAAGTGGCATGAAGAAAACTTTCAGAAAGCAAGAGAAACCTGAATAAGGGAATTATTTATGATAATCGAAAAAATCATATATACACTTGAGTAAGAAGGATTCAAACTTGAAAGGTTTTTTTATCACATGAGATAGGAAGAGATGATATGTTTTGGATCTGAAGAAGTGTGGATAGATATGTAAGTATGGAATGGGTGTATGTTTGAGTGACCGCTTGGTAATTAGTGTACCTAGTGTACCTGTGTGTGTGCATGTTTTCCTTTCCTCCAACACCAGAAATGTTATATACCCATTTCTCCAATTTGGTACTACATCCAGGCATGTTAACAACCGCATTTTTTGCAAAAAACTTTTCTGTGTCGTTAAATGCTCCTTTGAAGTCACCAAGGAAAGTTTGGTAAAATGCACCAAGTCTATCTTTATGATAAAGAAAAATTTTGTGATGTACCACACTTGTTCTCAAATCTTTCACTTCCACATTGTCAGATTACTACCACTATTTTGTTGGGTTACTTTTCATCCACACATCAAGCATTGATACTTGATCAAAATTTTTCACTTTTAAGTGATTGAAATTCAAGAAATTTTGTCAATGAACTGATGAAACTCTGTTCTTTACTATAAAATGATGACACACTTCAGCAACCTGGTGTATGGTAACAAGTCAGAAAAGATAACCTCAATGACAAAGTTGATTTGTAGATCTTTTGATACATCTGTACTATTTTGCAAGTTATCGTGATTTTTTGACGAGTATTTCTTTCATCTTAGATTTAGTTACTCTTTTGCAACCACTTCAACCATTATTCTGCAGCCATTAGTAAATAGTATGAATCAGAAATAGAGAATCAGCTACCGATTCGCGCTGTTTACTGGTGGTCCAAGTAGTTGCAATAAAAAGCAACTAAAATTAAGATGAAAGAAATACTAGTCAAAGAGCTAATAATGGATGACTGCTTAATAAAGAGTAAAATCAAGATGATATCATCATCTTGCAAGTCATTCACATGAATAAGGTGGACAACAAAAGAAATTGGTGACATGTGCCTGAATGTGATATGTTTATTTTCAGAAGATAGGCATAACAATAGACAGGCAGTTGAGATAAGTAGACCTTTCAAGATGATTGTATGATCTGTGAGACACAAATGTACTATGCAGATGAAAGCATGGCATACGCATGAATACTACGCTATGTTTCTTTTCATGCAGGTTGCTATAAACTCCGACACGTGACAAAGAAGTGAGACTCAGGTATGCAGAAATCACAGACATACCTGCTGACAACTGTAAAGGTGTTTTTTTTTGTTTTTGTTTTTTTAAAATGAATGGGTTGGTAATGTTTATTCACTTCCCCAGGGTTGAGTTTGATGTAAGGACCAATGCGTGTAGATGAGGGTAGATAGAAGAATTGTCCAGTTCCCTCGGCACTTCCCATTTTGGGACGCCTCAGGCATCAGGAATTGACTCTGACCCTATCCCTTTTAGTGGAATGGGGAGGTGCAACCTGAAATCAGACATTATACTTGGGGTGGGGGGGTAACTGGGGAAATAAATTGGTAAATGAAATTTTAGTTTTAATCAATGACAGACTCTGCCAAGTTCTACATTAAATGATATCCACAAAATAAGAACTATGCTTTCTTTTTGGATATTGTAAGATGTAATCAAATGACCTCATGTTCTGAGTGACGGTCACATTCACAATGGCTGTGCCTGCCTATTCTTCATGTTTTTGGTGAAAGATCGAAAGATTATTCAGGTCAGTCAGACCCCCTACCCCAAGTCTAGGTGTGGCGCCCTGTGTCTTCTGACTTTTCCCAAAGAGATTTCTGACCATGTACGAGATTAAGGAGAAGTCAGTTGATGGCGATCCTAAATGAAGGCGTTAAAGACTGTTTTAAATAATGCAAGGATGGGGGGGGGTACTTCAAAGATGCATCATAGCCCTAGGTAGGCTATTTTTTCGGTAATAATAAATGACCACATACTTTTGGGGCAGATCTTATATTTGCCTTCTTTTTTCTCAAAAATGGGAAATATCTTTTACAAATAGTTTAATGAGAATTCTTTTATCTATTTTTGATCGTTTTTTATGACATCATTTTTAGCTAATACATTCTGCAGCCATTTGCAATTTGCAACCAGTTGAGGAGATATTGCTAGAGAAATTTCTTCATTTGCCAAATAGCGTTTAAAAAAAACATCCAGGTCTCAACTGGTTAAACTGAACTGAGAATTCAGAATAAAAAAGAACCTTTGTATGAATCTATTCTCAAATGACCTAGCCTGAAACAATCCAATCGAAATGTAATGTATCTGCTGACAACATGAAAATATACAACTCAACAAAACGTGAAGAAAACATTATAAAACTAGAAGGCATAAGAAAATTAGAAAAAAATAGTCCGAAAGATGGCGATTATTCTTCAATATAGACAAATGTAAAGTAATGCATATAGGGAGGAGAAAAATGATAAAAAATACTGCTTGCTTTCACAGTAAATAATTGAACAACCACAGTGTTAAAATTTGAAGTCATGTAAAAATATTTCATCGAAGAATAAATATGATCAGAAACAAATTCTATTTATGATATCATTGGCGTTTTCCGCTGGAAAACATCTAAAATAGAGTAGAAAAACATTTAGATTCTAGAGAATCTAGATTTTATTAATAAACTTTACCCGTCAAAGGCCCCCAAAAGTTCAAAAAAAGCTTTTTTCCAGAAATTAAAAATCATTTTTATAAGGGGGTCTAGTGGGTTCCTGGCACCGATATTCAAGTCTGTGGACAAAACAATATGGCCATGAGTGCTATGACATACTGATACACAAAAAGTGATAGAACCCTTTGCCACATTTGCTTACCATGGTTGTTCAATAACATGAATTAAAGAAAACTCGAAAAGACAGAAAATGAAAGATAGGGATCTCTGTTTTTTTTTCAAATTTTCAAATTCACAATCACAAAAAATGCAGCTCGAATAACCGGTATAAAAAAATTCATATTCAACAAATTACACTCAAAAACCTTTAAGATACTACACACAACATATAACAGACCACACTTGGTACGTGCAGTTCAAGAGTGGAATCCTATCCTCAAAAAAAGATATCACAAGACTTTATAGTTTTGTGATATCTTTTTTTGAGGAGTGGATTCCATTACAAAGAACAATGAAAATCATCCCCGAACTTTAAAACCTTCCATACGAAGGCAGACTCCAAAGACTAATACTAACTACACTAGAAGGAAGAAGAATAAGGAAAGGCACAATACAATCATTCAAAATGATAAAACATATTCATAATATCCCAATGCAAAAGGTTATTTGACAATGAAAAAAAAAACAACAAAAAATTCATAAACTAAAGTATACTGCAAAATTAACACTAGAAAATGCTCCTGTCAAAGATTGATAAACAACTGAACTCACGAGTACATCATGACCAAACCATACTCATTTCATGAACAGTAAACAACTTCAAGGATAAATATGACAAATGCACAACACATAGAAAACAAAACTTCTGAGGTGAATAACTTCAACAGAAATGAGATACAAGCACAAATATGTGCATCACTTCTACTGGTGAATTTTCCATGTTGCTTCATGTTGTTAGTATGAGACTGAAACTTGTATCCCCTTCCCATATGCTCATCTTTCATGGATATGGCCTGAACCAATTTGGGTACCAAAGCTGTCATGATTACAAATCTTCTCTTTCAGCTCAGTTGCTCCCATACCAGACGACATTCGAGGCAATGATTTTGTCCCCACTTCTCAAATGATCCATTGTTTGTAACGATTGTGGGTTTTCACAGGGATAGGGTAGTAGCCCGACACTCAAGATAGACTGCCTTGAAGGGTTAAAGGACTCCATTTACTCTGCTATTTATCCATAGCTTAGGGAACAGGGAGAAGTAGATTCAAGGCACTCCCAAAGGCATTAGTGTGAAGTGAGCACAAGCTGTCCCAGTTAGAGTTTGAACTTGGTTCAAATATTCTATTCTCTGTACCATTAACAGTTAGGCTAACCGCTTCTCCTGCAGTCTTCTGCAACCATCTTTTTTCCGATATAATTTTATTTCAAGCGAACAAAAATCATTTGAAACAAAAGTAGTCATCATTTATTTGCTTTGGGGAGAATCCATCATCAAAATACCAAAACAATTCAAGGGCAATATCCTGTTTCATTGTGATTATGTTTCCTCTGTTTTTTTCTTTATCCTGTTAGATGAATTTTGCTTGTGTTTTTATGAAAAAGTTAAACCAAAAAACACGGAGCGTTTCACTGGATATGGCTGTAAGTAGAAAGCAGTCTCTTCTGTTCCAACGCATCATTCAAACAAGTAGCATTGTGTAGTAACAATTTATCCAGGTACCATTATTTCATAATAAAGATTTTCCTTTGAATCCCAGAAAATAATTTTTATGAAAACAATCCTCACAGAGTATGCACACATAAACAATGAAGAGCTGAGTAAATTTCAAAGACGCTTCTAAGATTTTCCCACATTGTGCAAGAGATGATGTAAGTTATTTTGTACCAGTCTAATACAAAAACAAATTTGTCTCCTAAAAAGTAATCATTCAAAAATAAATCTTATAAAGAACAGAAGCTACAAAAACACTAGTCAGTACTAATGGCAAATGAAGTAAATTGTATTTCACTTTTGGCCCGCATACCTTCTGGGCTCCTCAGCCCAAGCCTACTCAGCCTAAAGGTTTATATATCAAGGCCAGCCCAAGGTACTGGCAACATGGGCAGTTGCTCATGGCACCAAGTGCTAGGAGGCACTTGTCATGTGTCTGAAACAGTTGGGTTCCTAAAGTTTGATCGTAAAATTGGAAATGGAATAAATTAAATAGAATTTTAAAAAAAGAAAAAAAAAAACTCCTTGATGTGAAGTCAGATTTTTCAGTAATATCTGGCAGTAAGATTCTTTCTTTGTCTGTGAAACCAAAAATTGGCAGAAGAAATTCTCATGGCTAACTACGACTTTGAATAGTGCTGGAGACAATCGTCTTTGACCTTCAGCAGAAGTTTGAGGCAGATTGAAATATGCGGCAATGGCAGATCAACCTTTATGCTGAGTAGGCTTTGGCCAAGGAGCCAAGTAGGTAAGTGGGCCAAAACTGAAAAATTGGTTTAATTGGGTGGACAAAAAATGGTTTAGTTGTGTGTAGAGGTGAGTATTTTGGATGATATTTCAGTATTTATACAATTTTTTTTTCATATCTGGAATATTACAAATACTATTTAGTCTTCTAAACTAGTCTTCAAAATATGAAAATTTAAAAGTAGTGCTTCCAAGACTTTACACTGCAGCCTGTGGTATATTACTTCACTCAATTCAACATAGGATGAGGTAGGGAGACAAGGTCAGGCGGTGTCTTACTAAACTTCAGCCTAGGGGCTACGGGGATACTCCATCACTCCTCGGTAGGTATGAAAGACTTTGAAAGGTCCCCATGTATCCCTAATTTTGAGGATAAAAATGATAAAATTATATTGATTTTAATAAGAGCCCCATTTAATTGTTAGTGAAATGTTTGGGAAATATCTTTCAAGTTCCTCTTCCATCTACATAAGCTATTCAGTGATTAGTTCTTTGAATATGTCAGTCTTAGATTGTAAGGTGGTTGAGCCTGTTTTTTGGCAACAAGTGGATGAACATGTAAGAAGGAGGAGAGCTTGCCTAGTTGGTCGTATTCATTAGCTGTTTTGTAACAAGGTTTTTACACTGTACAGCACTGCACATCATCGTTATACTCTCAAACACCTATGTACCCCATGAGAAGTAAAAACGTACCCCTGAGGGTACATGTAACCAAGGTTGGGAAATTCTGTGTTAGAAAGACACCATGACCAAAATTGCTCAGTACATCTGCAATACACACCCTGGTGGCTGTGGGTGGGAAACCCTTTTCTTTACCAATAGCTTCATTCAACCACCAGCAGGCAGCTTATCAGGTTTTACCTGTCTTAAATTATCTCGAGTGCAAGCTCTTGTCTGCGAGGATTTCTGTGATTAGTAAGTTTCTTATAAACTCTGCCAACAACGTTGCCAAAGTAGCAGGTCTGGTTAGTCACACAATAGAAACCGTCATATGACCAAAGACTTTCGGCAGCATACTGTGTTGGGAATGATCAATCGGAAAATTGGAAAAAGAGGCGATCAATAAATAAATTGCTTCTCCTGCCTATTGTTGGGCAGTGACCATTAAAAAAGTCTGAATTTTCAAAAAACAATTAGACAAGAGATCAATTTAGTATGAGTTTATATTGCAAACTGGACCCTGAACTAAAAAACCTATTTGAGGAGGGGAGGGTTAAAAAAAAAAAAAAGAAAGTTTTTTCTCCACATAGTAAGGGATAATATTTGAATTTTCAGCCCTCTTGCTCAATTGGTAGGACCTATACACACAATACATAGCCAGCCTGCCTGAAAACTGAATAAACCTATACTATCTGTTTTGATGATAGTTTTTGTTGATGGTTTCTAATATTTATTTACTCATATTGTCTGTCTGTCCATCTGTGTGTCTGTCTGTCTGTCTGTTTGTACGCACAATATCTTCAATGTTTCTCAATGAATTTCAGTGACATTTTGTAGGATGGTGGTTCAAAGGCAGAAGAAGAAGTGACTGAATTTTAGTGCCAATCAGGGAATATTTACAGTTACCTTCCCTGCATCGTATCTGCATGTCCACACAATATCTCCAAAGGTTCTCAACAAATTTCAATCAAATTTTCTGGAAGGGTAGACCATGGGGGTAAGGAAAAATTGTTTAAATACATAAGGTAGATTCAGTAATTTTCTTTCCAACTGAGATAGTTTTTCATTTTTCTTATACGCTCATGTATTCACCCATATTTGTCCACGCAATATCTCCAAAAGTTTTCAATGAATTCCAATGACATTTGGTAGAAAGTTGGGTCGAGTTGGATTAAGGGGGACTTGATAGAATTTTTGGACGGATCCTGTCATCTGTTTCTGATTGCGGGATATTTTGTCATGTATTGAACAGAGACAAAGAAATACCCCGAAAAGTGGGAAATCAAAACACAATAACCTCACCGTCATCGTAGTTGTATATGAACTGATTTTCATTCAGTTTTTAGTTAGTGTATGGTCTTATGGTGTTTCTAATCATAACTGTGGTATTTTCTTCTCTCTATCCAATTCTAAGTCTTTTAAAATACAACATGCCAACATACTTTATTTTCACTCTCTCCCAGTTTATGTGTGTATGCATTCAAGCTCGACTAAAAGCCAAAATTTAAAATGAAAACTTTAATGGCAGGCCATTCCCACTGGAGAAATGGTAAAATTTCATGCATAACTGCCTGGCCACATAGCTATTAACGAAAATCTGCCTGAGCTTGCCTACAAAAGAAAAAAAATTGGCTTGATCTAACCAAAAAAAAAAGGTCTGATTTGGCAGCTTAATGTTTTGCTAATAGCCTTATTCCCTCCCTAGACTACCTAATTTCACCCCTCGGGGGGAAATTCTCCCCTGGTTGGGAAACTTAACATATCGCTTCTCACTCTACCCTTAGCCAGACAGCCTTAGCCTGCCTGCCGGAAAATATATGTGTATATCTCTAGTCATAAGTCTTGGTCTCCTATGATCCCTTGTTCTTGATCATTGAGCGTTTATTTGAACCACCACACATGGGGGGGGGTATTTCATAGGCTTCAGAGTCATGGTTTTTCAATAGCCAAGTCTCAGAAAATAGAATAGGCAGATTAAGTTCAAACATCTTTTTTTTTTCCCTTTCAATTTTATGTTTTCAATCATCCCAGAAGTTTGTCAGTTTTGATTTTTTTTAAAATTAGGTTTAAGTGGAGATTCTATTTACTATGTAGTTATGATGCTAAACTAGATCTTCACTTTCTATAATTAGTTGATTTATTTAGTAGAAAATAATTATTTTCCTAGTTTAGATAGACTTATAAGTAAATCTATAAATCACAATTATGATAATTGCAAATTATGATAAAAATAAATAACCTAAATAGCTATCCACAAAACAAGCTATACTCATTAAACGAGATGGAAATAGTTCAGTAAAATATCACACTAACCTAAATGGTAAAAGACTGGGAAATTGAATAATAGAAGTTGATTTTCATTTATTTGTATATTTATTTACACATATATTCACCGATACACTATGTCTGAATGGATAGTAGAAATTTGAGTGTATATATCAGTATTTCCCAACCTTTTTATCCTTGGGGAACCCTTGAAATAACTTCCATGTCTCAAGGAACACTTAAATAAGAATTATTAAATATTTCTATTAATCTTTTTTCTCGTTCATAAAGTTGAATTTCATGAGGCAAACATAATATCCGGCTATATCCTAGGAATGTTGGACGTCATGAACAACTCTTATTACAAGCAAATTTTTTTTTTTTTTTTTTTGAATGCGTAGTGCCTAAGGATTAGGAAAAAAATGTATTCCAATTTCTCGATTCCTACCCTGGGCAAAAAGGGAGCAAAAACATTTTTGCCCATAATAGAAAAGTATGTCAGTATTTTTGGCTGGAAATTTGTCAGTAAATGTGATCTATGTTTAGAAATGACGTAACACTGTTGGTAACCACAGAAAGCTTCTCATTAAGGATTTTCTGACTTGAATAGGGGCAATACATCCCAAATAGTCCAAAATAAGGGTCCTTTACTCATAACTGAGAAACTTGTCATTATTTCTGGCTGAAAATTTGCCAGTGAGTATGATCTATGATCAGAAATGACATAACACCATTGGTTATGGCAGGAAATTTATCTTTTAGAATTTTGGGACCTACATGAGGAAAAAATGCCCCAAATGAGCTTTTGCTCATAACCATAAGAGGGGCAACCTCAAAAGTGAGACTGCGTAGTATGCTGTTGGTTATATCAGCCAACTCAACCAAGATAGTTGAGAAGCACAGATGGCACTAGAATGTAGATTAGAGCTGGGGGTCCATAGTGGGGATATAAATGAAGTAGCCATTGCTAGGGTAGAGCTTGCCTCCTTACTTAACGAATAGGATTGAGCACTGGTAATTAGAACTAGATTAAAGAAAATGCTTCCAAAGGCAACAAATATAGCTGCAGAACTGTGAGGAGAAGTAATTGGAGTATTTCAAGCCAAGTGTCACATCACCAGATGGATGATAAGTGACTACAAACAAAAGCATCTGTGAAGTATTTTGGTCTAATTTCCAAGAGCCATTTACCAAGAAGCTGATCTCAGTTCAGTTCAACACCTATTTGGCCGACTTCCCAAGCGTTGAGGCGACTGAAATAGCTGAGTGTGAGGGGCCCATGACAATGGATGAAATGATTACACGTGTGTTTCCGCCATCCACCCTCTCATCCTTTTCCGACCATCAGTATTTCCACTCCTGTCCTCTAATGTCCTACTTGGGTTAGAGCGGGACCTGTTTAAACTCTTTTGGGATCACAGGCACCCTGAAGGCAGTCCAAGCCTGAGATTTGGCAAACTACCTTACAATTAAACTTTCTAGATTGGATGCATATATAAGATGGAGAGATCAGCACATTCTGGAAACAAGATGACTAGAAAACTTTTCTGGCTTTGAGAAGCATGCACTCAGATGAGGGGAAGTCCCTTTGTTTGCTCTGAAACAAGTGCTCTTATTGCAAATATTGGTACACTCTGAGAGTCTTCTCATAGGTGGAAGAAAGCCTCTCTAACACCGACCGTTATATCGTGTTATAGTTAGGGGGATGGGGCATGTGAGACAATTTGATTGGGGGAACTCAGTTTGACGAGGAAAGAGAATTACTCTATCTAGCCCTGAATGCCTGGAATCTAATGCCTCAACGATGATAAGGTATCACTCACCAGGCTGGTCATTCAGAATGTGTTCTGGGTCGGCAAATAGTCTTTTGTTGCGGGACTGGTAGATCTGCCAGAGTGAGTACGCTGCAGTGATTTAGTGGAGTCTATCAAGCACACCTTCTTTCCTATCACGTAAGCTGATTGAGGGTTACATGGCTTGCATCCTGCACGTTCTTTCTGTCACCCTCAATGCCAGCACTGTGTAAAGCAATATGGTGCCATCGCTGGAGAGGAAGGAACACTACGTATTTCTGGGCTTACTTAGCATTTTGAGAGTCAGGTGTTGACAACATGTCAGAAGGAATTTCATGAGGGCACACATTTTTCTCCCATACAACTGATCACTTACTTTAAGCATCAGATTAAAGTAAAGATCAGAGTTAAGAGAAAGATGCTCTCTTTGTTGGAATTCAGATGGGTTATAGTGGTGCAGATGTGTCTCATGAATGGTGCTAAGTTAGAGTGACATCTTGAACTTACTAGTTGAGGGAAGGACCTTGGAAAACAGAAAAACCATTCCAACCCTTCCCAAGTCATGGCAGAATAGTGTTGTTTTCTTGTATTAATATAGTTTAACATATTATAGTTACATGCCCCTGTCTCCCTGTAGATGACAAAATGTAAAGTTCTCCAGAGAACATTGGATAATTTGGGGCTTTTTGGTGTCTACTTTTAACCGGTTAACTTACCTTTCTGCCATATTTAAACCATTGTGGAACTTATACTAACAATTTTATTTGTGAATATCTCAATCATTGGGGAATTTTTAAATGTACATATATATCATCTCTTTTTTTACCCCTTCCCTACATTGATCTGTGAATATAGGATAAGTCAGAATTTTCATAGAGAAATAACGGTATTTTGATGAATGCAGGATGAAAGAAAAATGAAAAAAATTGCGAACGACTAAAAGCGGTCAGAAGAAACTCAATTTTGTAGTAGTTCGAGAACATATTTTTCCCTTCATTATTTCTTTTTCTTTGCTCCAAAATTTTACATCTGGACAATAAAATCGGTCGTCATTCGGGCATGAAGACATTTGTGCTGTTTTTTTTTAATGTTATTTATTCTTATGCTGTCATGGTTTGTGTGTGTGTGTTTCTGAGCAATTTCGTTTACAGTATCACTGGATGAAAACAAATATATATCATATGATTATTTATACTAGGTTTTATTCAGTGACACTGTAAGATTTGCTCTTTCATTGAATTAACACTTTGCTCAGAAATTGTGAAATTTTCTTTTTCTTTTTGTAATCTTTGGTATTTGTTTTCTGGAAAATTGTAAAACATCAAGAATGATTGGAAACATTTCCTGAAGTATTCGAACATATTTGGCATCAACAACCACTCACTCAGGGGTGTAGCTGAGTGGTTTTATAAAGTAAGATATTTAGGGATAATGGCCCAGACTGACATATTGGTAAGGTAAGAAGTGGTAGGGTCCTTATTGTATGCCATATGGGAACAATGAAATCCTAAAGGCTCTTTTTGGGTGTGGCAAAGGTTAGGCAGGATTACTTATCTATTTTCTGAGTAATTACTGCTCTCAGTATTTCAGGGCATAGATCACAGGACCAATAATAAGAAAAGTTTACAAAAGCCATTTGTTGTACATTAGCTCTAGAAGACCAGGTTTTTGTTCAGCTGACGACTGACAATCATGGATTGAGGAAAGAAATAGGCCAAGCTGGGTTTATGGGAAAAGAAAGAAATCGGTACACTTACTATTCAGGTCACAAAACATTTATATTCCTCTCTTCTTGTACATAAAAATAGAAACATTGAAATTAATTCTCTGTTAAAGTCAGACTTCATACAAGAAAATAGTTCACCCATGCTATTTAAAAAAATGTTGTCTGTATTCAAATAATGTTGCAATAACATTTGTAAGCATACTGCCCACCAAAATTTGGGCAAACTAGAGTGAAATTTTGGGAAAATTAGTGTAATTCAGGTTAAAATTTTATAAATTTTCAGGTAAATCTAGCCCTCCCCCTGTAACCAATGAGACTTCCTTACACCTATGACTTTTTGTTTTTTAAATCAAAAACATTATGTTGCATTGGATTTTTTTGTATATGTTCAACCGGAATGAATCCTGATTTTTTACATATTTTCAAAGGTAAGGGAAACTACTCACTAGTTTGCATTTATTAGTTATCACAATTCACTAATGTTACAGCCAAAAAATGTGTACAAGTAGTGTACTATATTAGTAAGTAAGAAAAACTGCACGTGTCTCGCATCAAGTAAAAGCATTAATTCATTTAATATCTTACATTCTTTCTTTGGATTATCTTTAGTAAGAAGTGTGAGACTCTATTTTTAAGTATATGGGCTTGTACAAGCCAGCATTTTTACCCCTAAATATAGCTGGTTTCCTGACTTAATTCCATAACATTGCTGAGATATGTTGGTCCTTTTGCAATTTTGATCAAGAAAATATCCTTGAGACTGTAATGAGCCCCCTAAAAATAAATAAATGAATCCACAAAGTGGAATCCACCTGACCAAGATATTAAGGAGGAGAGAAGGACTTATTGAGTAACCAATAAAGTTGGTGTCGGTTATCAGGTGAAAATAGAGAACAATTTTTAAAATTTTCATGTTTAACTTAATCGAGCAACATATCTACTGTTTTGTTCCACTACCTTCTGCTGGCAACTTAATCATTCTATCCTTCCACAGCATTTTATCTTTCTCAGCTTTAGATGTCTTTTGCAGTCTTCCAGGGAATTGATTTTGTCCTCATCAGGAAAATTCTCTAAAGACCAGCATAAATCTTAATCTGAAGTTGCAAAAACTGCAAGGATTTCTGCTGGGTTACAAAAGAAGAACACAGTCTAGCAATATTCCAATAAAATATGATGTCCTTTCTCTAACTAATTCTGTATGCTTTTTGTTGATTGCCTCCTTCAATCGGTTTCCCTGGGAGCAGAACTTGTTTGAATCGATTGTCTTCTTCTCCAAAAGGAGTTCATGGTTAAAGAGTTCCTCCCACTCCTACCATACACACCACCATACACACTGCCATACACACCGCCTCATTTTGTTTGGGTGAAGATCATCCTTCGGTACAGTTAATGGTGGCCTATTTCATTTGACCAATGATCTCTTGCATTTCACCTTGATATAAAGTATTCACTCTTCAACAGCCAGCAAAATTTGTTTAAAAATCAAACCATCTTTCATTTTCATTCACAGTACTTTACTTTGAGCATAAAAAGCATAATATGCCAAAAATGTTGCTTATTTTCATCCAGCACATGAAAGAATAATGCTGGGCCTCACATGGAGAGACCACAAGACAGCACAGTACATCTGAGAAAAGACAAGAGTTAGGGACATCATAGAATCCATTAAAAATCTCAAATGGCGGTGGGCTGGCCATGTTGCAAGAATGGCAGACAATCGATGGACATCGCGACTCACAACATGGATCCCCGAGACCACATGCGCAACTGAGGCCGGCAAAATGTTAGATGGAGAGACGAGCTAGACAAGTTCAGGAAGTACTGGCTCCGTGACGCCCATGATACGGAAGTGTGGCAAATCCTAGGGAAGGTCTATGTCCAACGACGGATGTTAAAAGACTGATGATGATGAAATGATGATGATTTTCATCCAGCTTTAATGTCATAACCAAGAATATGTCAATTTCTGCCAAATATATTTCAAAATGTATGCTGAAAAATCAGCTGTCACGATACGGTCCAAAAACAATCTTTTTGGATGAAGCTAATTAAAAACTAATCGCTCCAAATTTTTTGGCCAACCCAATAGAACAGAAAAATGTTGTACAAACTTTATCAAAGTAGTAACAGTTGTTTAACAATGACCTTTCTGTTAGATGAAGATGTAAATGATTCAAGTATATATTATATACAGTCCAAAGGCATGCGTCACAAAATATCAGTTGGTGGGATTCCAAATGGAAGGAAGGAATGACTACTGGCAATACATTGTTAATATCGTCCTGATATGCACTACCAGGTGTTTTGGCAGAATTTATGACATAATGTCTCTGTGATGTCATTAGTCCAAGTGGCTGACACTAAGGAGACTCACTCAAATTTACATCAGTAACTAGTTTCAGAGTTATCCAATGGAAAATTTGCATAGCAAGTAATTTGTCCAACATTAAAAAAATAAAAGAGTTTAATAGCTATTTTTCATTGCGACCAAGCCAAAGTCCCACAGAACTGCCCCATATCTTAGAAACTAGAGAAGAAAAGAGAGAAGCAGTTTTCACCATTCAATTACGTCTTTTGAATATTCATTCATATTTTTAAAAAGGGACCCTAGTCATCCCAGCCTGTTTGTCATGCTTTTTGAAGATTACTGACTCAGAAACTAATGAAGATAGAAACAGAGTTTTTATCAATTGTGTATATAATTTCCTCATCATATCCTCATTCTTAGTGAGAATTTGTTGCTAGTAAAGGATGTAGAGTCTTTTTGTGTTGAATCCACACCAGTTTTTGCACATAGTATCTATTGTTGAAGCTGAACAGTGATGGATTGTTGAGAGACAAGGGTTTTGGATCCTCGTGGGTGATGTGTATTGCGCCGGCTCTGTAGCTGTGGAAGGAAGGAAGCTGTACGAAGAGAAGGGAATGGAATGTACGCCAAGTATGAAGTTGGACGCACATTGAAATAAAGAGGATTGAACACATACAAGAATTATGGCCAGACAAGAAACGTACGTTTAATACAAGAATAAAGCTGAGGTACATGTAAGTATAACATTAATACGATCGATCGTGAGAAGTAGTGTTAGGAGAAGAGTAGAAGAAGAGATGGTGAAAGGTGGGAGCTCTCTTGTCTTGATAGTGCTGGCATCAGGGTTGTAGCAGAATTGTCTGAACGCGTGGATTCCGTATGGTTGGATTGCTCCCAGATACGTGGAAACCGGGTTCAGTGTGTGAGCCTTACTGCCAAGTAAGTGAGTTAACTTGGGGGCTATTCTCAGACGCTGTTAGACTCTCGACAAACAGACTATAAAAGACATAGAACATAGAGTTTTATCCATGTGTGTTTCCCGAAGTGAGGATGGTGGTTAAGATCAGATCGGCCAGTGGGTTGGCGATATAATAACGATTTTAGAGAGAAGGAAAGAGAATGGCCGGCCGCAGAGGCCGCGGCTAGAAGCATACCCAGCTAGGGGTGCTGGAGCTAATGAGCACTGGACCATGTGCATCCAGGGGTTTTATAGGGATCGTCAGAGGAAGTGACGTTTTGGATATCTAACTGAAAAAAGAGTTTTGTACTAAATTCCTAACTAAAAGTTAAGGGGGCACTACACTAGTATCTCTTATTGTTGACAAGATACAAGCACTTATCTTCTGAATTGCATGGCACACCCTCGATTATTGAAACATGAAACTTGCGGATCTTAAATGTTCGCATTAGAATATGCTCTGTAGCAAAGTGAAACATGAATTGGTATTAAAAAAAAAAGCACTTAACGTTTTAAAACTCATTCCAAGAGGTCAGTTTCATCATCTTCAACAAAGCTCTTTGTCACTGCCACACTTACACAGTTCCGTACACCGACATTTGCAATACACAGCACATCATCCTTTAAGGCAAGAACAGCTCACTAACTGAATAACTGATTCTGGTGCACAAAGAAGGATATATATAACTGGAGTGTATTTATTGATCTGTCATCTCTCATCCAAAACGAGATAAGTCAGGCAAATTTGGGTGTTTCTACTCTACCACCTGGTTAAATGTATTGTGTTCCAGATGGGTAAACTTGATAAATGAACGTCTTGATTAATCATTCGTCATCCTGATGACATACAATCCTGGATTGATTGGTGTATACAAACTCTTCAACTTTTGAAAGAGAAAGAATTGTTTAACATGAGTTTACAGTCAACCAGGATGTATTCAGCTAGGGAAGTAAGGGTTTGGTTTGTTACTTCCCCACACGTACCAGATGATACCTGATGAAGGCCGTAACATTGCATGAAAAACAACCAAGATGGGGATGGTCCGAATATTAATAGAAATAATAATAATACCTTATCTCAAAAATTCAAAGAAATAAGATGAAAGAAATTCTAATTTTAAAATATATTAATAATAATAATTGACAATGTTTCATCAAAGGAATTTGAAAACTATTACACCTGATATTATTGATGTAATAGAATAAAAAGTGATAACAGTGGAGACAAAATATGAGGAGAAAAGATCATAGCTATACGGCTTATGTGAGTGTTTTCTGTTGAAGCTTTTATAGCCAATACTGAAATAGCATTGTCACAGAAGATCTGGCTCCTGAGGGTAAGGGATGTCAAATGTAAAGAATAGGTGACTCAGTCATTGAAGATGCAATGGTCACACAGTACACAAGCTCATGTAGTGGCATCTCACTGCCGATTGAGTAATACCACAGGTGAGTTTCTGTCCTCACATACGCAGTAAGGTTCCCTCTGATTGGTTGCCAAGTCACACCCCGTAACTAGTTCTTGAGATATTCGAAATGTCTGCACACTTTCTAGACAGACCGTTTGTATATTTTGCACCAAATGCTTTATATAATGGCAATGAAACAACTTATAGTACATTAATCTTTGAAACAGAATAACTGATATATCACGTATAAAATTGTTTTATCAAAAATATTTGTCTATTTATTTTTTAAGATTTCGCTCAAAAGATGGAAGATTCCGTGTTTGATAATTCTCATGATTCCAGCATTACATAAAGAGAAAGATTTGTTATTCCTTTTTTCAAAATCAATTCTTGAGATGAAAAAATAGAATACAAGAAAGAAAAAGAAGAAGGAGAGAAAGGAAGAAAGAAAGAAAAAAAAAAGAAAGAAGACTAAACAGTGTTTCTTACTATACATTAATTAGTTCATACATGTATATTTATAACTTTTTCCTTTACCAGTGAATCATATTGTATTTCGGACAATATTCTTCCTTCTATAATTGATGCAATGATAATTGATTTTTGTTCCGTATGTTTTTGACAGGGATTAACTTGGAAAAAAAATTGGAAATAATCATTTTTTAAAGTATTGATGTCTTTATTGCAGAAAGAAATGTTGACAAATGTTGCTAAAAATTGTATATCCGATGTTGTTGGTTTTGAACAGAGTCTCTTCTTCTTCTTGTTTTTCTCGGGTAGCCAGTCAGTATCATTGACTTAACACTAAGCCTTTACACTTAGTCATATATTTACAACAGAACTACTCTCATATATCGTCAACTACTTAATAACAGACAACAACCTAGATTGAAAATAAATAAACCTAAACAAAGAAATTCAACCTTTCTCTTCCACTGTTCCTCATGACTGCCTCTAGAACACACAAATACAAGTGTAGGTTAAAATCTTGGGATATTTTTGAAAAAAGAAAACCTCCTCTTTTTCAACGAGGCCTGTTCGGAAAGTATCAAGCCATTTTGAATATCTCTAGAACCAGTTGTATGGCCTTGATATAATTTGGCATCCAATCAGAGGAGACCTTAAAAAACAAGTGCAAACAGACACTCTCCACTGGAGTTACTCAGCAGCGAGATATCATTGCACTGTGTGATTAAGAAAGTTATTCTTCATATCTCAAGCAGGATTTTTGGCAAAATATTGCATCACCCAAAATCTGTCATCCCCCCTCCAAAAGTTCAGATTTGGCTCCTTGCAACCTCTGACTTTTATCAGAGAGATTTCAGATCATGGACGAGATTAAGGAGTGTGCAACGGGGCAGCTGATGATGATCCTGAAAAAGAACTTTGCCAACTGGGATATGTATGTGTCGAGTACTGTGGAGGGGACTGAGGCAGAGTCGCCCTAGGTAGGCTATTTTTTTTCCATTAATATTAGATGGCTGGATACATTCCTGACATATACATAAATTTCTAACACTGATGTAGAAAGACTTAATTGGTTAATTCTCAATGCTAATTCATATTGTAAATACTAAATCCTCACTGACTGCACATATACAAACATCTATTGTAGTTTGAGCAGATCAAAAGTTCCTTTTAAAAAACTGGTGATAGGATTAATGCAACTCTAATGCATGAAGCTCTTTCACGTAAATTTTGCAAGCCTAACAGATGGGCTTGTCAAGAACATGTGATATTGACCAGACAAGACAAGGGTAAATAGCCTGACTCATCTGATAAAGATGTAGGTGCTTTAAGCAATAGTATCTATTTTTTACAATATTTGAGAATTAACCAATTAAACCTCAGGCAAGTCTTTCTATAGCAGTGTTATGAATTTATGTAATCTACTTTTGGAAATTCAAAATACTATATTACTGAGATTTGTCAGAGAAGTATCCAACTATTTGATATTAACAAAAACAAAATTGCCTACCCAGAGAGCAATGGCACTTTAGTCCCTTTTAAAGTAATGTATACCCTTTGGGATATTAGACACTTATCTCAAGCTTACTCAATAGTGTCGCATTGCTGACCAAGTAACCCTTGAATAGGAGTGTTAGTTCACACATGCGTAGTACGGTCTGATTGATTACCAAGTTACATCAAAGTCACACAACTGATTCTTGAGGTATTCAAAATGGCCTGATACTTTTCTATAATTAGTGCAATGGAATTATTTTTATTTTACGGGGACTTATCTTCACAAACTCTGGAATTAAAACAATTTATTGTAATACAAAAGTTAAAATCAATTTTTGAGTTGAATTTTTCTAATGAATTAATCTACCTCTGTCTTTCAATTTGATAATTTATAGTTTGCAGGAACAATCTATATGGAGTTGATTCAATTTATTACAGAAATTGAAGTTATGGGAATGATAATTTGGTAAACAAACTATAAAACTGTACTAATTTTGACTAGCTTTCTACCTTCATCCTAACTTTCAGTTGTCTTTCATCACAATGATTGGATGACAGTAAAAAACAAGTCAAAATTAATAATGATAAACTTCCTGATGTACTATGCTGTCTTGTGACTTCTCCATGTGAGGTTGAGCATGATTCTCTCATGTGCACATTGCATGGTTATCAGTGTGTGAGCCTACAGTGATTCAATTACATTCATGGCTTACGTGACCATTTGATTTAGATTGAGGAATTAATATCTGGCTGCTTGAATAGGGTTTAGTTTATCACTCTATGCAAGTTTGCAAAGTCAGAGAGGGAGAAAGTTGGCTGTTCTACAATGGAAAATAAAAGGAATCTATTTTTATGGAAATTTACAAATTTAAAAAAAAAAAACTTGTCTGGTTAGTCATTCAATAGAAACCCTCACTTGTCCCACATCTTTTAGCAGCATGCCAAGTTGGAGGTGATTGATAAAAAGAATTGGAAAAAAGTGGTGATCAACAAATAAGATACTTTCACTGCTATTCATAGGGCATAGGTCACTATGGAAAATCCAGATTTTAAAAAAAAAGAGAAGTGTGAACACTGAATGACGCAAACTGAGAGGTCAATTTAGTATTAATTTACATTGCAAATCCCAACTACAAACCTTTCTAGAGGAAAGATTTACAAAAAAAGGGGGTACCTAATAAGGAGTAAATATCCAAGTTTTCAGCCCTCGAGTTCCATTGGTGTGGTTTGTACGCTTGATACATACATAACCAGCCAGCTAGACTCTCTTGAAAACTGAAAAAAACCTATGTTGACATTTTTAGCAGACAGTTTCCAGAAAAGAAAGTAGAAGAGCTGGATATAGACATAAGTTAAATAAGCTACTTTTTGGAGCCTTATACTCTTAAAGGGCCTGAAAATCTAAAAGGTATAGCTTTCCAAATTTTGCGAGATCTTCTGGTATAATTTTCAACCAGTTTTATATAGTTTAGAGCAGGGGTTCTCTAACCAGGTTAGGTTGGGCATACAGGGGTACACAAGGTTTGTAAAAACATTGGAATTTTGAATTAATCACTATCTGCTAGGACAAATTTTGAGTAAAACTATCAACTAAGAATGATACACTGGTTTTATCTCACTAAGACTTTGCCTAGAATTGAGTTACTTGTTCTAAAGAGCCAAGTTTATCCATCTCACTAAAATTTTGCCTAGAATTGATTTACTTGTTTTAAAGAGCCAAGTTTATCCTTCTCATTAAAATGTAACATTAGATTAAATGAAATTACTTGTAAATACTAAAAATCTATTGTCTGCTCCATGGCATCCATAATTTTTGCCCAATGTTTTCCATAAGGGGTATGCCAGCTCTGTCAGGCAATACTAACAAGTATGCTGAAAGAAAAATCTCGAGAATTCCTTACATAGAGCCTCACCAAGTATAAATCTGGCTATGCCAAGTAGAAAATCCTCAGGTCTGATGGATCTAATTGATTTCAAACTTTGTACGGTATTAGTACTTCTTTGAGAAAATATCAGGATTGCAAAAAAAAAACTCAATCTTGCTTGGTCCAGTGAGATCAACATCAGGTTACTATTCAGAAACCAACACGTACTGAATGGCTTCACCATAACACATAAACCAGAAGTTATTTCTTTTTTTTTTTCTCATTGCGCATTTCAACAAGGATCCTGTTTAAATATCAATTCAGCTTCCAGTATCACCATGTTTTATCTTTGTGCCACCTCCTCTCATTCCCTCCACAAAATTGGAAATCCTATAATGAGAAGCCGAAGTTCACCAGTGTCCTCACAATGTACACAAAGTCAATTAAGCTTTCATTGAAATTCGACTTTCAAAAAAAGTAGAGGACATTTGTACATAAAACGCTTGGCTAATGTGATTGAAGCCGAAAACCTTTCACAAAGACAAAATAGCTGCTGGCTGCATTAATAATTGAAAAAAACAGTCCGGGTCAGTTTCACAAACAATATCTTTTGGCAGTATACTGTGTTGAAACCCTGACTAAAAATCTATTTAGAGTGGAAATTTCAGAAAACGAAAAGAAACGAGGAGTAAAATTTTTTAATTTTCTGCCCTCTAGCACCATTAGTGCAGCCTGTATGCATGTTATGTACATACGTGGCCAGCCAGACCTGCTGAAAAACTGAAGAAACCTTCATTGACAGCTGTGGTTTATGGTTCACTGTTTAGTATAGGATAATACTACAGAAATATTCAAACTGTTGTCTACTTGGAAACTTCATGGAGATGTTTGATAGCTCCAACCTTTACTGATTGTCAAGTTTTTGTAGCCCCCCCCCCATCGACAAATCATAGTCACTTATAAATGACTTGTACGAGAGTGCAACAAGTCCAAAGCCTTACTTATAGATATTAGCTGAATTTTGATCTGAAATGTTCACTGTATAATGTTTGATCCATTTGATTTATGGAGAAGCATTGGTTTGAATGCATTGACAAGGAAGGAGATTATGTTGAAAAATAAACATTTTTTGCGTAAAATAAATACTTTTTTCATCATTAGGCTACAGACTTATTAATGAAGCTACGTACAACGCTTACCATATATCCCCATATATAAGAGGGTAATTTGATTTAGAAAACTAAAAAAAACTAAGATTTGGCAAGTCACTCAGTAGAAACTGTCATATGACCAACCTCTTTTGGCAACATGTCATATTGGGTGATCAATTAAATAATTTGAAAAAGTGTTGTTCAATGGATAATTTACTTAACTCATCTTTTGTTGGGCAGTGATCATTAAAAGAGTCTTAATTTTCAAATGACGGACAGGAACACAAAAAAGAGATCAATTTAGCATAAACTTAGATTAAAAACTGACCCACCTCCTCTTAAAACCTATTCAGGCAGAATTTAACAGAAAAATCAAAAGAACTGTTTTTACTTGTTAATCATGAGTGAATTTTCAGTTCTCTAGCTCTGTTGGTATGGCCTGTATGTATGATACTTACATAGCCAGCCAGCCAGCCAGCCACCCAGACCAACCTAAAAACTGATAGAAACCCAAGTTGAAAGTTTTGGTGACAGTTTTGATTGATGGTGTCCTAAAAAACAATGCAAATATTTCATTGCATTCAACACACTGGTATTATGACAAGATGGCTCTCAACCAGAACTCAACATGGATATTTATGGAGCTTGGATTAGTTGTAGTCAGCAGTAGTCCTCCAAATATCCTGGTAAATCATCCATCTTATAGTCTGGTCTATACGGTATACGTCCGATTATCATATCTGGTTAGATGTTATACCCAGCATTGTTATACTTTGGTGGTACAAGGTAATAAAAACCTTAGAAGTCAACTCTGTGATACTTCGAATGCTTTCCAAATATTATATATATATATATATATATATATATATATATATATATATATAGTATCTTTATCTGAATTGTACTCATTGTATTGTAGAATCTGCATTCTACTCATTATATTGTTTTGTTTTAAAGATGTCTTTTACAGCTTCCATGTTACAATGTATTCATTGCTGTACACTCAGGCGTTCTTTGAGTGTTTGTTTCATTTTCAAAAACTTGAACCTTGTTCTGATAAGGCATGTGCATTCCTTCCCAAACATGTAATATTCAGTGTCTCCACATGTTTTTGGCACCACAAATCTAGAATTTCTTTTCTAATCAGTGGTTCCTATATATTATTGATATCTATGCTTGGCTTGCTGATCATATGATTTGAGTATAATATGTATGCTAGTTCCTTCAACCGTTAAAGGAATTATACACCAATGAGAGGCAACCAACATAAAGGGCATTCTTCAAAGAAACAACTGCTCTGCAAGCATGATAACAGCAGCAACCACCAACAGAGACATGCATGAGTTTAGTAGGCAAAAAACTTGCTACTACCCACTACCTCACATTAGAGACATTGTGGATAAGATCCAGAGAATATGAGATCCGTACAACATCAGGACAGTATTATTATTTCATCAATATCATCATCATCAGCTTTTTAGCGTCCGTCATTGGATGTAGATATTCCCCATGATTCGTCAGACTTCTCTATCACAGGCATCGCGGAGCCAGTACTTTCTGAATTCATCTAGCTTGTCACGCCATCTTCCTTTCTGTCGGTCACAATTTCGTATATGATCTCTTGGGATCCATGATTTGAGTCATGATGTCCAGCAGTTGTCCTACATTCTTGCAACATGTCAGGCCCATTGCCATTTGAGTTTTCTAACAGTTTTTCTATCTTGAACTCCAGTCTTTTCTCTAATATACTGTGCTGTCTTATGGCCTCTCCATGTGAGGTTGAGCATGATTCTCTCATGTGCACCTCAATAATGAAACCTCCTCATAAAAAAAGACGAAGAACTACATGTACAGCATTCTATTGAAGGAATTCATATCATCATTATTTGCAAATTAATAAATAAACGAATGTGGTAACCTAGTCTATGATTAACGTACCTGAACTTATCCTCTTTGAGAAATCAGAACATTGCTATATTGATTATCTGAGGAATATACTCTTCTAACAACCCCTGGAAAATTGACGCCAATGGAAGATACTGAAGGGTAGTAATTCAAATATCCAACACTATCTCTAACAAATGAACTTAATATCACCTCACTACCCAGGTGATCAGTAACTGTATCCTACTCATAGATAATAGACAGCCAACCGAGAAAGATTGTGTTATCAAAAACAACTTTGTTGATTGCATTTTTGACAATACAAACACAAAGGATACTCACCATCACAGTCAATTATCGAATAACTGTAGTCTCAAAATGAAAAGTCATGAAAAAAATTCTACTGAAAAACAAAAACCATTAGAATGAATTCTACTAATGATATCACTGGTGTTTTCCACTGGAAAACATATAGAGTAAAGAAAAAACATCTTGAGACATGTAGATTCTGGAAAATCAGGAAGTTCTTTATAAGCCCCTGAAAATAGGCCCCCCCAAACGTTGCAAAAGCTTTTTATCAAAAAATGTAAACAAAATGGCATGGCCAGGAGCACTGGAATACATAAACAAACCATTAAACCTATCAGAATAAGGTCTCAAAAAGGTCAAATAAGCTTTCTTTTCCAAAAATAAAAAATAAAATTTTTTAGAAGAGTGTAGTGAAGTACTGATGCCAATTTTCAAGTCTGTAGACGAATTGATATGACCATGAGTGCTGGAAGAAAGAAACAAGCAAACAAACAAACACACCTAAATAAACACATTTACATATAAGAAAAAGGATAGCACTGTTTACTATCTTTGATGGCTACGGTTGTTCAGCTACAATATACAAATGTCTGTTATATACAGACTACTTGATACTTACTAGATTTAGCTTAGTACATGATGAAGCAAACTAAGAAGAACAAAGGGTTGGAGGATTGTACAACACCAATTTTCCAAGTGGGGAGGGAACTGAAAATCAAAATTTGAAATCCTTTCGACTTTGACTCAAACACCTACCACTGGTACCAGTGGACAATATGCAACTACCCCTGTCATGAGGTAGGTGAGATGGTTGATATTTACCAAGTTTAGCTTTGTTTGGCACAAGGCGACAATTGTTGAGCATACTGTGAAGATCGAATTCACTTCAGCATAAATGGTCGAAACTTGCTTGTTAACCATTGCTCTATGGGGAGGCATCTAAGCCAAGTACTTGAACCATTCTAGGAGAATCTATCTATATCATGAACGATGTGACTTCTATTGATTTTTTTCCCCCCTGTCTGTAACTTCGACTTAAGCACACATTCTACACTTTGATCCAAGGCATCAAGCAGGGGAGTGACACTTTGATCCCAACAGAGTGCACAGATAATCTGATCCTATATAGAAATGCTAATTCATCTGTAAAGAATTCTGTCATTTGTATCTTTGTGCTCTGTTTTCTGCCTGAGAAAGTGTCACTCCCTGGTTCTTTGCTTAGTATATGTAAATCCATTGGAAAAATATTACACACAATATGTATGTATATATATATATATATCCATACACGTCTCATTTTGTATACGTGGATTTATTCATTTATCATATATTTTCAATCATATCTAATACCTTTCGCAATTTTGACTTTGACAAGGACCTTTTTTAGATATTCAATTTAGCTTACAGTTTCTCAATGTTTTATTTTCATGCTATCCCATACCCCCAAAGAATTTAGAAATCCCATGTTTGGGAGCCAATGTTCTCAGCATAGTTTAAACGGTAGTCTATTATTTAAGTTCACATTGAATTTGACATTTAAAAAGGTAGTGGCTGGTTATATTATTCAACACTTAGCCTATGTGATTGAAGTCAAAATCTGATGGGAAGGTATTGTGGCCTCTGAGAAAGAGTGTCAATATGGTGGAGAGGGTGAAGACAGTAAGCAACCAAATAATGTCATTGAGGGGTAGAGTAATCTAGCAGGACTTTTTGACATTTCACAAGATAGGAGAGTTCTACATAGATGTGCCATCCTGGGAAATACAATGAAAGACTTAAATCGTTCCGAGTTGACTAAATGGGCTATGTTTGTATGGGAAAATGGAGATTGATCAAATGGATGACATTCAATGGTCGACAGATGTCCTTGCTAACATGATAATTCTTATATATATATATATATATATATATATATATATATATATATATGTATATATATATATATATATATAATTATTGTGTCTATATATTGTATAAATGTATATATATATATATATGTATGTATATATGCTGTACTTGTCATAAGTATTTAAACAAATGGATATTTTGCTTCTAATTGCCTGGTTTTTGAGAGTTAAAACGGGAACATTACACAAGAAGAACTGAGTTATATTACGATCAATGTAACAAGGCATGCATTTAGACATGTTTTGTGGTTCTGAATGCTAAATTTCTGGAAAAAAATTTTTTTTTCAGCAAAATCAAATAGTCAAATGAAAAAAAAAAAAGTTTGTTTTTTTCAATCCTTCTAAAATCTTGTTCAGATTGATTTCCCATCAAGTAAATTAATTCAGATTCCCCCTGCTCAAAATCCTTAATAGCCTTTACAATGTGACTATTTGGATACTAAATTTTTTCTATAGAGAAACTATCATTTATATAAAAAGCTATATTCTTGTTCCTGCTTTTAACACTCAAAACCAAGTGATCAGAAGCAAAATGTTTGTTTGAAAAAAAACTCATGACAAGTACTGTGGATCTTCATCATCATCATCATCATCAGTCTTTTAGTCTGTCATTGGACATAGACCTTCCCCAGGATTTGCCACACTTCCCTATCATGGGCGTCACGGAGCCAGTACTAGCCAGTACTAGCTCATCTCTCCATCTAACATTTTGCCGGCCTCGGTTGCGCATGTGGTCTCGGGGGATCCATGTTGTGAGTCGTGATCTCCATCGATTGTCTGCCATTCTTGCAACATGGCCGGCCCACCGCCATTTGAGATTTTTAATGGATTCTATGATGTCCCTAACTCTTGTCTTTTCTCGGATGTACTGTGCTGTCTTGTGGTCTCTCCATGTGAGGCCCGGCATTATTCTTTCATGTGCACGTTGCATGGTTCTCAATTTACGGATCTGTCTCTCGGTTAGGTACTGTGGATGTAAGTACATATATATATATATATATATATATATATATATATATATATATATATATGTAATGAAATAAGTAACTGTTAGTGGGGTCTTGGTCATCTTATGAGTATGGTCGATATGTATTATCACCCAGATTTAAAGTTACACGCAAGAAATTAACAACTTTTATATTAGATACTATCTCTATTCTAAAACCTATGTATTTGAATGCATTGATTATTTTCTTCTGTAAGCTACTAGTTTTGGGCCCATTACTAACAATTAGTTGACCATCATCTATGTACAGTCCCACTTTAGTTTTACCAATAATTCTTCCTAGGATGTGTAGTATGATTAGATCCAAGATTTAGGCACAATCAAAGGTTCCCATAGAGACGTCAAAGTTGTTTGTGCTGCTCTAATTGGTCCATATGATGCTTATTATTATTGTTTTCCTCCAGTATTTTATTTTGTTGATGTTTTGTTGTGGTATGTCAGTGTGTTATTTGACTAAATGAATAGCATTGTCAAAGATTTCTTCAGAGATGGATTAGTTGAAATCAATCATATCAAATGGATGAATATGGCATATTGTTTGTTTTCAATATTCTTGAACCAATTAATTGCATATATGTTATTTATCCATTGGTTGTCCTGGAGATTAGTTTTAACTTTCTCCATGATATCCTGTAGTATTCGTTTTGAAACTTGTCCTACTTCAGTCTCAGCTTGATTAATAAGTCTTGATCGAGTTTTGTTTAGACAATTGGGCTTGTGGTCCTCAATTAGTATGTAGGCTTCATTAACAGCAATTTTCCCCAGTCAGTCATTAATGTTTGAATTCTTGGTGATGTGGTATGTATCATTTTTTTTTTAGTTTGAGTTCAGTGTTATTATCATCAATTTTGTATGTTTCAACGATTTATTCTTTAATCAATTTCTTGTACATGTTGGGTTTAATTTTATAGATGTTTTTTAATCTATACACTTTGACATATATGTAGTTAGAATTACTGAATTTTTTTACGTCTTTTTTATCTGTTTCTGGAAGATTTCTACCCTCAAACTTAGATGGGAGATTATTGCTTGGCAGGCTGTTTTGTGTTTTGAAACTGGAGTACTCAAGTTTGTTTTTATTTTCAATGTTGTTGAGACAGATGAAGGTTTTCCATCGTAATCTTTTTATGAATTCTGCTGTTTCTTCTGTGAAGTCCTGAAGAAAGGAATGTAGTGAGGGGCATGGTATATCTTTCATTGAGTAGTTCAACCTGATTTTTCCATTTGTAATTTGTATGACCAAGAGGGACTAAAAGTGCTAAACCACTAAAATAATGGGACTAAAATAATGGGAAATATAATTAATGAAATGAGTAATCACTAAATCTGGGAGGTGTGCATATCCAGCAGTAATCAGTCAACTGTTTTGGGTAATACTAATTCTGTAAAAAATCATCGGAAGGAATGCTCAATGACTGCGTTTAATGAAAGCAGAGTTTTGAGATAGAATTTGTTAGAGTAAATATTTTTCTTTTTAAATATTCTTGCTTGTATCTATGATTCAAGGGAGGTAACCGTGAAAATAACTCATGGATCCGCCTCAAAATATAATCTATTCTTCCTTAGCCCATGACCGATCCTTCAACAAAATATCGTTGAAATTCATTGAGAACTTTTGCAGATATTACATGGACAGAAAAATACAAGTGAATACATACACCTCTTCCAATTTCATTGGCAGAAGTAAAAAAAAAAACGAAAGAACGTTTGAATAGATCAAAAGTAAACATCAGTCGAAGATGTATTCTTGCAGAAAAGCAGAATCAGCGAGCAGAATTCAGAAGATTCTATAACTACATGCTTAAAAAAATATCTAGCTGACTTAGCTTCATTCCAGTTGAGAACCTTGTTGGGATCCAGGTGACCATAAAGAAAAGAAAACAACCCGTGAGTTGGAAAGGGGAGGTGAATATTCCAATAGCAAAAGGAAACCAAAAATCAGATCAAACACACATACATATACTCACACTACTCTAGCCTTGTGCCACACTAAGCTAAACTTGATAATTAGCTATATATAATCATCACTCACAAAAGACAAGAAACTAGTTAGACTGCCGGTTTCAATAGCAAAATCAGAGATTTGCACTCACTCAGGAGTCTTTAACATTGCTAGTCCTCACCCCATGCAAATCTCTTGGGGCGGGTTGGTTGTCAACTTCAATGATTTGTTGCTCACAGCCTCTAGGCAGAGAGAAGAAATTGGCTGGTTGTGTGAATGTCTTTTTTATGTAACAAATGCTCATGTGTTACTGTCGATAAATATAATTACGTTTTCTCTTTTATGTTTTTTTTTCTTTCTTCCCTCAACTTTCGCCTTTCTTTCCTTTTTTTTCTTCATTTTTCCTCATTTTCATGCATTCATTCTCTTCCTCCAATCCTTTCCTTCCTTCTTTCTTTTTCCTCTTTCCGCTTTTTAAACTTTGTTCGCTAATGCCTTTTCAAATGTTTGCTTTCTCCTTCCTTCATTCCCCTCCTTTATCACCCTTATTCTCACTTCTTTTCCCTTTCTCCTTTCCTTTTATTTTCACCTCTCTTTTTTCTTTCCTAGCTTCCATCCTTCCCTCTTTTTAGCTTCTCTTCTTTTCTTGCTTTTCGAAGAACCATAGCCACCAAAGGTGGCAAAGAATACTATCCCTTTTTATATGTGCGTGCGTTTGGATATGAGTTTGTGGGTTCACTGCTTCTGGCCATACCATTTTGTTCACAGACTTGAAAATTCGCATCTGTGTTTCACTACACTCACGTCTAAAAATGTTTTTTATTTCTGGAAAAAAAAAGCATTTTTGATCTTTTTTGGGGCCTTATTTTGATGAATTTATTAATGACTAGATTCTTCAGAATCTAGATGTCTCCAGTCTTCTTTACATCTAAAAACAGTCAGTTAAAACTGTCACCATGGGTTTCTTCGTTTTCTTTATTCAATGTTGCTGACTGACTATCTATGTATCATGCATACATACCACACCAATGGAGCTAGAAGGCTGAAGATTTAAGCATTTACTCCTCATCATGTATAGAAAAACATTTTTTTAAATTTTTAATAATTCACATCTTAATACGTTTTCAGCTGGGAGGGTCAATTTACAATGTAAGTTTAAGCTAAATTGATCCTTTAGTTTGGGTCCAGCAGCATCCATGCTTTTTTTTTTTGTTGAAAATTCAGTTCTTGGTGATCACTGTCCAACAAAAGGTGAAAGAAGTAATTTATTCATTGATCACCCTTTACTGATGCTTATGCCAAATACAAAAAAACTTGGAGAAAAATGATTTGGGTGAAGAGGGGAGACAGAGAAGAAAGAAAAAACTTGTGTGAACACAGCCAGTCACAGAGCGAAGGACCAATTCAGCATAAACTTACATTGCAAAATGAACTCCTCGGCAAATTAGAGAAAAAAGATTTGGGTGAACAGGGGAGATGGAGATGAAAGAATAAACTTAGAGAAAAAAGATTTGGGTGAACAGGGGAGATGGAGATGAAAGAATAAACTTAGAGAAAAAAGATTTGGAAGAGAAGAAACAAAAAAACCATTGTCTCTCTTAGCTTCACCACAACAGAAAGTATTTTATCTCTCAGATGTTCCTGAAATTTTATCTCTACATCAGCTTATTTTTACTATTTTTATTCTGTTAATTTTACTCATTTTTCCATTTGCAATAGGAAAATCCTATTGTTTCAGACACGTAAGAGGTGCTCCATAGCTCTTGGCGTCCTGGGCGGCTGTCCATGTTGCTGGTACAAGGGGCTGTCCCTATCTTTTGTTCTCTGAATAGGAAGTAATTCGATAAGCTAAGAGTAGGGAAAAAATGATAAAAGAAGAAAAACAAGAAAAACAAGTGCGGTTTGTCACTCGATGAGAACTGTCCAGTGACCAACATCTTTTGGCAGTATTCCGAGTTGGAGGTGAAGAATTAAAATCTTGGAAAAAAAGGTGATCAATGAATAAGTTACTTCTCCCGTCTTTGATTAGACAGAGATTATCAAAAAAAAAGTCCAAATTTTCAAAAAACAAATGTGTACACAGTGATCTCTGCCCTATCACCCCTTTTTCCAAGATTTTAATTCTTCACCTGCAACGCGGAATACTGCCTAAAGATGTTGGTCACTGGGCAGTTTCTATCGAGTGACTAACTACACTTGTTTTTCTTTTTTCTTTTATCATTTTTTTCTCTACTCTTAGTGTAGAATAAATAAATGGCAGAGGCAGCCTTTGGTACCTTAACATGGACAGTCGCCCAGGATGCAAAGTGCTATGGGGCACCTCTCAAGTGTTTTAGATACACGTGTTAAAACATTTTCTGTTATGGTGAAACTTAGAGAAACAATCGGCAAAGAAAATTCCCATGATTTCTTATTCTTACAGATTCATTTTTCTCACTGTAAAACATAATTAAATAAATGAGATAATACTATACTTTGAAGGGTGCTGAAGTTCAGCTTGCCCAGGGCACCAGGAACCATAGGACCAGCCCTGATAAAAAGTACTTTTACTTGATTACTAATTGATATAACATAAAGCAAACTTACTCATATCTTATAAGAAACTACCCACGAAAACTATGACCAAGACTGACAAAATAGGATTCTTCAGGTTTTAAGTGATTTATGTAAAGCATATATAGGCAACACCAATGGAGCTAGAGGGCTGAAAACGTAAACTCCTCATGTTTAGAAAAAAAAAACAAAAATAGGTTTTTAGTGGCAGGCTCAATTTACACTGTAAAGTTATGCTAAATTAGTCTCTCAGTTTGTGTCCAGCAGCATTGACGCTTGTGTTTTGAAAATTCAGATTCTTTTAGTGATGATTGCCCAGCAAAAGATGAGAGAAAAATTTAGTCGTTGATCACCTCCATTTCCAAATTTTAATTCATCATCCCCAACACAGCGTGCTACCAAGAGCTTTGATTATGTGATGCTCTCTATTGAATGACTAACCAGACCTATTTTCTTACAAATTGAAAATATCTATAAATGAAAAATTCCTAAGAAGTGTACTAATTCCAGATATTCTCTGGAGAATTGTTCTTGGCAGAGTATTCAAGCACAAACTATAAAAATACTCATTCTGTATTGACCATCCTTACTTTAAGTTGAGAAATATGTGTGTGTGTGTGTGTGTGAGTGTGTGTGTGTGAGTGTGTGTGTGTGTGTGTGTGTGTGTGTGTGTGTGTGTGTGTGCATGTACAGAGATAACTCGACAACTGGCCCTTGTATAAAGTTGATATTTGCGAGATATGTTGATCAATGCAGTTTGAAGTCATTTGAAGTTACTGTTCTTAATATGTGATGAATGCTTGATTTCCAGAAAAAAATTCATCTTGAAATAGATATATTTTTTTGCCTGAATATATATATATATGTCATCAGCATTAACGAGCATAGGTTTATAGATGGATGATGTAACATCATTTTTTAAAATGTCCGGTTTGAGAGAGAGAGAGAGAGAGAGAGAGAGAGAGAGAGAGAGAGAGAGAGAGAGAGAAAACCAAGATTTTTTTTCTCCAAATTTTTCTATAAAATGAGATTAAATCAAATTACAGTTCAGATTGATACAACAGAATCTTTGTGCTTTGATTATTTCTTTTAATGATGATATTTGTTTTGATTGTTGCTATTATTGACATCATGAACAAGATTTCCCTGAATTTATTTTTTAATCCATAAGTTGAGTAATCTTATTGAAGCCTTTTGTAAGTCAAAATGGCGTAAAGCAAAAAAACAATTATTATTAGTTTATATGGGAAAATTTTTGAGCATTTCCAGACTCAAAAATGTTTATGATCATTGGTCAGTCTCAGTCATTAGGGTGATCAATGAATAAGTTACTTCTCTCTCCTTTTGTTAGACAGTGATCTCCAAAAAAGTCTGAACTTTTAAAAAACAAGCATGAATGCTGCCAGGCACAAAGTAAGGGTTCAATTTAACATGAAATTACATTGACTCCCCACCATCAGTAAAAATCTATTTAGGGGGAAATTTAAAGAAATAAAGAAGTATTTTTTCTAGACATAGTAAGGAGTAAATGTTTGAATTTTCAGCCCTCTAGCTCCATTGATGCAGCCTGTACATGTGATACATACATAGCCAGCCAGCTAGCTTGGTAGACCAACTTGAAAACTGAAGAAACCAATTTTGTTAGTTTCTGTGACAGTTTTCGTTGACTGTTTCTAATTGAAATCAATGAGCTGATGGTCTTTGGCTAGTCTTGTCTTTTGTGATTAAGATACTAGCATAGTTACGAGTGCCAGTGGTCAGTGTTCAAGCCCAGGTAAAAACCCGGAACGTCTAATTCTGATTCACCACTTTGAAGATGACAACAACACACTGTTCAAATCCCCCCCATTTGACTTTGTGTTAGACTAAATTAGGCTCAGTTGATCTTCATCAATATCATGTTGTAATTGTTGAAAACAAATAAGATCATTCTAGATAATCTACTAGATGCAGGACTGGCTCAAGGTACTGGCAGGGTATCAGGTGTTTTGGGGTCACCTATCATGGATCTGAGACAGTTGGACTTCTATATACAAATGGAAAAATAGAAAAAAATAATAGATTAAACAGAATGAAGATAGTCAAAGTGGGAAATTCCCTGATGTAAAGTTTGGATTTCCCAGAAATATCTGACACTTGATAAATATTTCTCAGTCATGTAAATGGACTCTTTCCTTGTTTTAAGAATGAATCTGTTATACTCATCAAATGAAACTGAGACGCTGATGCTGTGTTGGAACTGGATTTGTTTGTTTTTTTTCACCTGATTATCGTTATAAACCTTTTATTCTTATACATTTATTTATCTCACTGAAAAACAAAAACAAATGAACAAGATAATGCTATAATTAAAAGGGCAAGGAAGTTCATCTTGCCCGGAGTATCAGGAACCTTAAGGCTGGCCTCAAGCCAGATGCTACATTCTCTTGAAAACACTTGGTAATGGAATAACTTAAACATCAGCAACATTTTTGAAAAAAACAAGAATGAAGGTGAAGGTCATACGAGGTTTGTCCTTAAAGTATCCAGCAATTCAATATTAGTGAAAAAAAAAAAATAGCCTCACTAGGGCAATGTTGCCTGAGTCCAAAGTCAAAGTACTCCCATTGAGACCTCTCACACTTATCTTAGCATCCTTTCCACTTTACAAAACAATCCAAAAAGCCCTCTTTCAGGATTCTCTTCTTTCCACTTTTCTCCTCAAAGGACAATGTCTCTTTTATAAAAAAGGAAGTAAGAAACTTTGCCCTCTTTTTATTCTGACACTGCAACAGTCAAAAAAAAGTGAACGCCCTAATCACCCGAAGAGTCTAGTACACCTTATTACCTTCTGATTATCTCTTTGTTCACCGACTTCAACAATCTTAACACCTGAAAAACTAATACGAGGCACAATAACTCTGCGGAAGGAATATTAAAAAATTCTTTAAAAGTCTGGAACTTCAGTTCCCATCATTTCCTCCACAAAAATAAAAAAAATGTGAAGGTGTAATGAAGAGAGAATACTTTTGGGTGTTTTCAACATAGCAGTTTTAGGGCTGGAGTATAGTGTCATGTACTGCTTTTTCTTGTCCTTCAGCCACGCACACATTGATTCTTTTTATATTACTATTATAGCCATAAATGAAATGCTGAAAGTATACCATTTTTTCTTTACTTTTTTTTCCACTCTGCAGTATTTGTTTTTATTGACCTGCATTTGAGAAAGACAGCAATTCTCAAACATAATCTAACCATTGTCACTACCATATTTATATGTGCTGACAACAATGATGGTGACCAAGAACATCAGTTCTCTTTAAGCTGATTATAGAAATGGAAGATGTGATCAAGAACTTTCTTGAACATTAAAGAGAGTAAAATAATGTTTGAATGAATTGCATGTTTGCCCTTGGAATTTTAATCTTATTAGAGACTGTCAACCAATAATGTCACCAAAACTGCCAAAATAGTTTTCGTCAGTTCTGAAGGTGGTCCAGCTGACTGGCTATGTATGCATGCATCATACATACAGGCCTGGGAAAAGGAGCTAGAGGGCTGGAATCTTCAACATTTACTCCTTGATATGTCTACAAAAAACATTTTTTGAAAATCCGTCTCCTTAATTAAGTTTTGGTGGAGGTTCAATTTGCTGTGTAAGTTTATGCTAAACTGATCCTGCTGTTTGTGCCAGCATTCATGCTCATTTTTGAAAATTCAGACTTTTTTAGTGATCACTGCCCAATAAAAAGCAAGCAAAGTAACTTTTTTTCCAAATTTTTCAACGCTGCTAAAAGACGTTGGTCACATGACGGTTTCTATTGAGTGACTAATCAAAGCTATTTCAAATGCTCGACTTTGTGATTTTGTAGCAGGTCAATAAGATTAAGAATAGATAAGTAATAAGTTTTCACACTGACCAGCCAAAATCCTAATCAAAGCTTATAATTGATAACACTGGTCTCTGTTTGATCTCAGATTAAAGTGAAATGATTTGTCAAGATATTGTGTTGTGATTTTTATTAGCTCTGTAGTTTCCTTGTGAAGCATATCAGATAGTTTACTCATATGGTGAAAATCTATTATTAGAAAACTTTCTAAAAGTTTGAGAACAGCTTTAGTTTATACATCCTGGTTTTGTTTCTCTTCAAGTAATAAGAGCAACAACATGACCCGGAACCAACTGTGAAGATAAGTGAGAGAAACTATAAGAGGATGTTATTTTTTTCCCCAAATCACAGAAAATAATGCTAAAATTTAAAGATTTGAAAATAAGGGAAGACCCAAACTTATTCTTGATGATAGAGAATTATTCACAGCAATGGGCAATGACCTTCAAACAAAAGTTCAAGCTCTTTCTTGAGACTTTAGGTCCCAAAGTCTACAAAAAGTTCTCAAACCTTGGTTAGGACTTCTACAGAGATCATATCATGTAATCACAAGGCAGTAGGAAAGGTTAAAAAATGAGTCTCACATGAACTAAATAAAATGCTCCATGACAGTCACACACACACCAGACCTTTCAGCTGACTGTGTCTGAGCTTAGAGAATCAGACACTCATAAAAAAGTGGAGTCCAACAGTGAAGACAAAAAAGTGTTTTCCCTTGAACGATTTTTAATCTTATTTTCAAGGTCTGACATACAGAAAGTGGAGAGAAGTAAATAAGAGCAGAGGGGAATGAGAAGTATAACCCTCTCGTAAGAGATTATTTTCGTGTATGGCCAGCCTTGAATTTTTCTTTTTTTAAATCTAAGGGGGTTAACTTTTTGTCTTAATCATTGGACCCCACTCTTGTATGATGGGATGGGGTGTGGACTGGTGACGCCATTGGAGGGCATGACACCGAGAGGATTGCCCAAAGATTTTTCAAATAGTTTCTCGGTGATTCTTCTTCCTGATAAAACATCTATCTATTCACATAATATCTCTAAAAGCTCTCAATGAATTTTGATGAAATTCTGTAACAGGTTGGACAATGGATTAAGAAAATGTTGGTTGGATTTAGTGCAGGATCCAGGAATTTTTCTTTGATTGAGAGATATTTCCATTTTTTTTCTCTTTCATTCATTTTTGTATATGCTCATGACTGTCCACACTATATTTCTAACCGTTCACAACGAATTACAATGAAAATTTGTGGAAGGAAGAAGCGATTAAATTTCAAACAAGAACATTTTATGTTACCTACACTCATTTTCTTCATATCGTTTCTCAAAGTCAAAAGAGAAAAATTGAAAACTAAAGATGAATAGAATTGTTAGTTGATGTCAGGTTATGCCATCAAACTGAATAGTATGGAAGAATCATAATTAGTGATGTGTACTGTATTAGTACAAAAAGATCACCAAAATTTTAGATATCCTGGAGAGAGAACAAGTTCTGGGCACCATGAGTTATCAACCCGGATGACACCAACCATAGTCCTGCCACTACTTGATACTATTTATCTCATTGTTTTCTCCATTGCAATTTCTATGCAGGATTTACACAATTTATTTTAGTCATCCATTAATGTAGCTTTTGAAGTGATGAGGTTATAGAGTTAGGTCAATAAAGTTAGATAAAACATCATGTGCCGCTGAAACAAACCTTATTCACCTCAGGAGGATGAAATAGCTACCTGACCAAGTCCAAATGGGGACAAAAAACTTTATACGATAATATAAGTCCAAGTCTTATCTACATCCAGAATTTCAGAGCTAGTCTGGATAAGCTGTTTGGCTCAATTATCAGATGTTATACAGTCACAGGAATTAAACTATAAAACACTGTTCCGCTACCATTGTCACTAAAAACTGAATAAAATCTGCTTTTACGCAGATGAGGTCACTGAATTGACCCACATGATGTCATTGAAACTCATTGAGACTTTTTGAAGATATTATGGGGATATATGTATGAGGTAAAAATCAATATCTCTCAATCCAAACAAAAAAAAAATCCTGGATCCAACTGCAAATTTGACTTATTCTTCCTTACGCCACTGCCTACTCTACCAGAGAATTTCATTTAAATTCACTCAGAACTTTTGGCAATATCGTGTAGATAAATGTATGAAGAAAAAAAATCTTTCAATTGTAAAAAAGAATTCTGGATCCAACCACAAATTTATCCAATTCTTTCTCAACCAATAGCCTACCCTTTCAGAAAAATCAATTCAAATTCACAGAGAACCTTTGGAGATATGGCTACGATGCAGGGGAGGTGATTTTAAATTTCAGGATCCACTCCGAAATTTTGTCAGATCTTCCTTGGCCCATGCTGTACCCTTCAACAAAATGTCATAAAAATTAATTCAGAACTTTTGGCTGTATTTTAAGGACAGATCGCCACGATTCAATACATACATACCTCTTCCAATTTCGTTGGCAGAGGTAGATGAAGGCAATTCAAATAACGAGATCACGCACACTAAGAACGATAACTCACGTGATTTAGTTCAAACCGGAAATAAACTCTCTTGGTTTATTATTATTCATTCCGACCAAATAATCAAGGTTTATTGAGTTTCAAGGATCAAAAATACTGTAGCGATGGAGAGTACGAAGGTAATGTAGAACATTTACAATTATAGCTATGCTCTCATCGAATCGTAATAAAAACATTACTATAATTCATCTTTAAAAGCAGTACTAACTCTCTTAATGCAACATTATTGTACGAAAAAAACACGTGTTTTTGTTATGATTTTTATTGCTTAAATTTTTGTTTCCCCAGTTTAAAAAATAAATAAAATGGCTTTTGTGATCTCTATCACTTTACTCACAAAGACATTCTATTCAAAGCCTTTTTACCTGCGCATAATAATAATCATTATCTGTGAAATATTGACTGCCGATTTCTCCGTGTTTTTATCGTCAAGAAGAAGCTTTAAAATCTCGATTTTCCGTTTTTTTGCGTTGTTTATTATTTTTTTTAAAGTTTCGTCAATGTTTACCACACAAATTAGATCTATGGTAACTCATAACTAAAGTTATAGAATTGCTGTTGGTGCTAATTTTACTTTCGCACCTGTGCCTCACCTAAAATTATATTTAGCACTTAATTATTCAAAAGAAAGATGAAGACTTCAACAGAACCACTTCTATTAAAATAAGATTCAGATATACGAATAAGAAAACGGGTATCCTGTATTTTAACGTCCAAAATATCTCAGATCCCCAATGACTTGATTACCTACTTTGGTTTCGTTTGGTATTACATTAGCTTTAAATCCAATGATAAAATGTTTAATTATTTAGCTCAGCAATATTATGAAAATAAATAAATAATAGTATTAACTTGAAGTAATCATATTAACAAATCAGTGAGTGCATTATATAAAATTCACAATTAGCGTGTTTAAGGGAGGTAATTAGATTCAAAACATTTCCACGGATTTCGCTGCACTGTTCGTCTGTTTCTGGTAACCGGTAACCTCCAAACGGAATTTTTTTCTCACATTTTGAAATTTTCTCTGATCACATTGTTAGGATTAGTGTTTGTGCTAAGTTAAACAAGTCAATTGTGAACTGAGAAAATTTCAAAATTTGTGAAAAAAAAAGCCATCCGAAACCCCTATAAACTACAGTGCAGCGATATCTAACGCGGTAACGTTCTAAATCCAAGGTGGAAACGTTACACGCTATTCTGAAGTTAGAGTTATCTCCCTTGATATAAGACAGTAATCTTGAATTTTACCAAAACATTTTATGATTTCTAGAATGTCACTTAAATGTTACAGGTTTTTCACCTTCTGCCCACAACTGCTATCGTTCTTATCAACCGTCTTAATACAAGACTTATATGCTTGTTTTTACGAACTTCTAAACATTGGTTTGCTGTTTCTCTATTGTTTGAAAAAAATAATATTTCTGTTATTGTTGAATACGCTCATTTGATTTTTGTTTTCTCTAATGTTGAAAATTTTGAAGAGGCTTTTTTGATACTTGATTGGATTTGATCATCATCTATCATTCAGTCCCCCTAACTGCGCCGTCATCGGGAAAATAAACTGAAGTCCTCCCCCACGCTGATGTGTCTGTGGCCTGTACCAAGAATTCTAGCATGTCTGTGTCCGTCCACTTCTTCACATCATTGGACTACCTCTTCTGTTGCTACCCTCTCACAATGGTGCCCTGCATGATGGTCTTGCATAGGCTGTCATGCCATTTGACCTCACCATGTCAACTTCCATCACTTCACAGTGACTAGAAGAGGTTCTTGGGGACCTGTAAGCCCCTCAAACATCATTCTAGTGCAGTGGTTTTGAAATTGAGGTCTGTGGACCACTGGGAGTCTGTCAAATAAGGGTAGCATTTCCGTTGAACTTGACATTGTCACAGAGAAACATCATAAATCACACAGCTATCAAAAAACATAATTATTGTACTTGGACTCTCACCATATATCAGAATTCATCAATATTTCAAATAGATATGATTTTTAATTGTAAAAAATTGCTTTTTATTGTAGTTCATCAATTAGTCAAAAAACTAAATGCTAGAATATTTCCTTTTATAGGAGGGATCCTAGTGTTTTCAAAGTTCAAAAACCACTGTTCTAGTTTATACCCTATCTTCAGACTATCGAGCTTCTATGAGAAGTTAGATGTCACAAAATGCTCAAAGAAAGACATGATCTTGCTACAAAGAGATTTGATTATAGAAATGATAGAAATTGAAAAGCTGAAGAATATGACTGACGATTATTTTTAAAAAGAACTTTTTCCAGTATGGTAAAGTCAGAAGTGCATATAAGGTTGACCATGTCTGCAGAAATGTTTAAAAAGAGAAAAAATGGAAAAAGTGCCTCTTGTTTTATTCAAGATTCTGAATTAATTGTTATACAGGTACCCCTCTCCCTCTTCTCGAAAGTTTGTTTTCTGCCACTTTTTTTACTTCTATGAAAAAAGGTGGAAAGCAAAAAATAGTGTTCAACATTTGCTTTGCTGCAAAGCATTATAGAGACAGTGTGCACCTTCTTCTTTTCACACCTACCCTCAATTTTGAATGTGGGGCTAGCAACTCTACTTTATAAAAAATCTATTTGCTACTGAAATCGCGATACAGCCTAATATTCCATAAGGAATCTACAGGATTAGTGAAATCACAGGAATAGTTTGTACTGGAGAGACAATTTCAAAGACGGAAAATTTAAACCATCTATATTCATTGGTTTTCCCAATGAAAAAGAGCAATAAAACCTATTTTTCCCACTAGTCATTTTTCTTGAATTTGTTCCCAAGATCTAAAAATATAAACTGCAAAAGTATGAGTCAGAGTCAAGTACTTGTTTATATTTGGTAATTGCTTTGATTTAATTAGATTACAAATATAGACATTTTGTGGTTGAATAGTAGGTATGTTCAAAAATATGTGCAAAAATCTTTTTAGAAGTTTCCATTCTGAATTTAGGAATAAAAAATATTTTTCATGTGATTATACTATGATTATAACCCACCCTTCTTAATAAAATTGAAAATTTAGTATACTTCTAATTTTTAGACATTTATGATTTTTACACATATTAAAGATAAGTCCATGGAAAAATAAATTCTGTTTTTCATTTTTTTAAAAAGGTATCAAGAAGTTCAGTATCTTTATTCTTAGGAATGATAAAAAAAAAATTGGAAAATAAACTAAATTATTGCTCATCTTGGCAAATTTTCAGTTTATTTTTTAGCTAATATTTCATGCTTTTTCTCCATGAAAAGGAAAAATAATATCAACACAGAAATTTTTTAGAGATTTTTTTTTGTGTCAATATTTCAAATAATTTGAAATTCAAAAAAAAATTCTTCCAATATTCAGACAGGATGAGATTTTATTTATGAAATATATCGATGTTGAATGAATGAAAAAAGATTGACTAGAGCCATCATGAAGTTTTTCAATGGTACAACACAAAAAGGATAATTTCAGTAGTTTCAAAAAGTCTGGGAATGAAGATGATGTGCCATGTCAGATTACAAATCCCGATTGTATCACCTTGTATAGGAGACTAAGGCAGGAAATGGCAGGAAGACTGGTTAAAAACTTTAGAGCAGTCATTTATTTCCATTTTGTATGTTTGCACCAAAGGTCTTACCTGAATTTCTTACAAAGTTCAGTTTTGAGACTTTCGTAGAGTCATTATTATGTTTGTCCTCCATGGTCGAAGATGACTCTGGTTTCTGTTCTGAGTGGTGCGCTTCAGGATCTGATGGTATGACTTGCACTTGATTTGGATTATAGTGTGTGACAGTCGCATTTATCGTTAGCCTCAGTTTCTCGTCTTTCTCTCTCTAGGTCCAGCAGTAGGACATATTCAGAATGTTTGGATACAGATCAGGATGAAGTATATAACTAGGGCATTCTGCGTATCATTACTGGCCATTGAGGAGGGCCATCACCCTGATTCAGAATATGTTGTCCATGTCCTTGACTGGTTGCCAACCATGGCCAGAGAGCCCAATCTACCTTGCTATTTACCAACAGCTGGGAGGAGAAGTGATGGAATCGTGACTTTCCCGAACATACTAAAGCAAAGTGACACAAATCGTCTCAGCCATAGTTTGAACTCTGCTCCCCTATCTCATTCTCTCTGCCGTAAACCATTTAGCCAACCGCATTGATTTTGTATTATTAGACATCATGTAGGAGGTGTATCAAATGTGATTGGAGTTTAGTCAGTGTACTGTTTGTTTTTTCTTAGTTGGCTGATGCAATTGGGAATCCTGTTTAATGCATGGTTTGTGCACACAGCAGCCTGCAAATAGGTTTCTGTCCATCTGTCTAACTTAACTGGAACATGCATTCCTAAGTATACGAAGAATAACAGGAAGTTATGAAAGCTTCACGTTGAGAGCCTAAAAATTTAGTCTGGTGTATATCATATTTGTAGTATCATAAATGTCTCTTGGTTATCAGGATCTTATTACAAAAACAAGCCTGAAAGTCAGAACATAGATGTGTAAGTTCATTCACTTTGGAAGGAATGGGAGGAAAGCAAGAGTTTTTCTGTATGTCAGTCAGTGAGTCAGTGATGGCAATATAGTAGAGATGCTCGTGCATCTAAAAAAAATTATCCCTGTGCAGAAGCCTCATCTTCAGGAATTGATAGATATTTATGCTCTTTAGATTGGATTGGATTACTCCACACTTGTATAAAAACCTTGTCCTTCTGACGATTTAATGTATGAAGGATTGAGCTTAACTCTGAATAACATTTGTGTTTGAAGATGTAAACAAACATGGAAATAAAGGGAGAACAATTTTCTGGCAATGGATGGTACAGAACCTTTTAATTTCAGATGAGCAGACATTTGAATTCCTTGCAGCATTCACAGAGGTCAAAGCCTATGAAAAAAAATCACACTATCATTTTGGGAGTGGTAGTACTTCAAAATCTTTTGTAAGTACAGGACATAGACTGGAATGCAGTAGATAACCAGGCACTCTGTATATCATGTGCTATTAAGTGTTTTTGTTTTATTAATGTATCTGTTTCTTTTATTTCAATAAACTGCACCATTTATATCAATGTATGGAAATTCATCTATAATAATATTTGTGAAAGTTTGTGATTATGTTCACCTTCTCTTCCCAAATGTTACATCGCAGCCAGAGAAAATTATTCAAGGCACCCCAGAAATTTTCAAGATTAGAGTGTGTAGAAAAAAGTCTGGGGTGATTTGTAACATTTTAAAGGATTCAAAGGGGGATGGGTTCTATTTACAACACAACTATAATGCTGAACTGGATCCTAATTTTATGTTTTGAAATTGGAAAAGGTTGTGATATCATTTTAGAATACTTATTCCATTCTCAATTTTTTTTTTTTTCATGACTTCATATTCAGACAACTGCTTTTTTTTACATTTTAATCATTATTATAGAACTCAAAATTCAGATGGTTACATGGGTTTCTATTTACAATGTAACCATACTACTGAACCTTTTACTTAATTGATAAATCATTTTTCCAAAACTTGAAATTTGAGGACTGGTGGTTGTATAGATTATGTGAAGAAAACTTTTACTTTCCTCTTTTAGGAGTCAAAATCAAGATTTTTTTCAAATTTTAGTGTTCAAATTTGAATCTTTTTGGTTCTTTCTTACTTCTAGGGGTTAAAAAGTAGTCAAAATTGAGAGAGAAATTTATTATTTTTTTTTTTTTTTTTTAGGAATCAAAGGGGAATAATTTTTTTTATTTTCACTAATCCGGGTGAGATTTTTTTTTTTCTTCATTCTTAAGGGTCAAAATCAAAATGGGGAGAACTTTTTTTTTATTTTTAGGTGTCAAGATCAAGTTGGGGAACTTTTTTTCATTTTAGGTGTCAAAATTAAGATGGGGAACTTTTTTTCATTTTTAGAGATCGAAATCAAGTGGATTCATTTTTTTCAGGGGTCAAGATCATGGTAGAACATTTTTCACTTTTAGAGGTCAAAATCTAGAGGAATTTTCTTATTCCGTTTCTAGAGAACAAGATTGTGGCAAAACTTCTTTTCATCTTTAGGGGTCAGAATCGTGGGGGATTTTCTTTTCTATTTACACTTTTAGGTGTCAAAACTGTAAAGAAAATTTCATTTCACTTTCAAGGATCAAAATCAAGGTAGAATATTTTTTTTCACTCTCAGGGGTCAAAATTGAGGTGGAGGTATTTTTACCGACAAGGTCAAATTTGAGTGGGAACGTTCTTTCCCTTCTAGGTGTCAAAAGCAAGAAGGAGATTTTTCTTCCATTTGGGGGTCAAAATTGAAGTGAGGGAAATTTTTTTAATGTTTATTTCTTTTTTAATGATCTAAGAAGAGTGTCATCATATTTACATTTATTCCCCCCCTCCCCAGACAAGACCAGGCATTATTGCTAGTATTTAATATTTGTTTAATTCAAGTTTCTAACTGTCCTAATACTTCAAGTCAGCAGTATTCAAACCATATACCATGGAACCTTTCCAGGGGTTCCATGAAACAAAGTGATGTTTTCACTATATACTAATAATTCTTCATTGCATCGGTGATTCTTTTACAGCTTTTACATATCTTTATTCTATTTCTTCAACACAAACTGTACTTTTAATATAAAACAAATTAACATTTTTCCTTTTTGATTAAAAACAACTCGGTTATTCACGTGACACATACTGTTTAGTCAGGTGTCTGTTTATCCTTAGTAAGCTTTGGTCTTACTTTTTCATTCAAGTGTATATCTCCTATATGGACTTATTCACAATTTGAAAATTCCATAAACAAAATCCTATAGTTGCATACATATGTAAATATATATATGTAGAAGGAAAATTTTTTTTTTTTTTTTTTCGTAAGCATTTTCTAGGAAAATTTAATTATTGAAACGGATTCCTCAAGTAATTAAAGTTTGAAGATCACTGTTTTAAGGATATGAGATGTGCATAATTAGTGGGTCAGAGGTGCATCATTGACTTATTCTGACATGACATCTGTTAGTCTGGCAAAAGGGATAATCTGGCACAGTTCTGGAACCAGGGGTGTCAGAAAATTGGTGTATTGAAATCGACCATGATTTCTGTTTGTCAACTCTTGGATTCATAGACTGCTTGTAACCTCTGTGGAACTCTTTAATGAATAGGAATAGAAAAAGAATGAAAAAAAATACCAAAAAGTTCAACAGAGGTAACTTCAATCAGAAGTTACACCCTTGAATTACTTTGTTTTTTACTAGAATAAATTTAAGAGTTAATCAGACCTGTTTGCTTCAATCCTGTACAACATTTGTAGAAATATAGCTCTTTCCTAAAGGATTTTTAGATTAGTTTCTTATGTGTATGTATACCAATCTAATTCAACATTCAAATTATCCTGTAACTTAGTAGATCACCAGCCCTTCATATTTCTCAGGGCAATGGGAGTCACTTGGTGATGCCCATGTCTTCTCCAAGTCACATGCGACAGGTAATACTGGGTTGCATTGCACCAGCAACAGGAAGTAATCTCACACCAATCTAATACCATAGATCTGTTTCTTTTTATATCACAGCAACATTGGACTAGAATGTACATATTTGTTTTGCTTTGAAATCATTAGTAATAGATTCTTTCTTTCATGAAAGCACAATGACTTCCTGTTTCTATGAACACATTTGTATATTCCCACTTCTTCCTTTAAAGCAAAGTAAGCCGCTGTTGAATTCTCTGGGGACACACACATATATGTATTTGTATATTATACAATCATCTTGTATGCTCCTGTATTCAAAATCCTTATCTCTGAAAACCTCATGAATATAAGCCAATATGCTTCTATGGATGGTTAGTCACTAACAAGAAAAGCTGTGTTTGAGACTCCAGTTGGTTGAATCAAGACACTTCTCTTTCTCTCTTACCCCTGAGGTCTTGCAAGGAGACTTTAAAATGTCACATTTGTACTTGGTATTATACTGATGGCTTGTGATAAGTTCATCTTGATTACCAATAAATGTTTTCCTTATCTAGACTCAACAAGGATCAAATTTCTTTGTGAAGATACTTTTTATTGCTTTACTCGTTAACCCATGTAGTCAGAAAATGATGGCAGTATTTAAATTTAGATTATAAATCATTATTTTTTTCCCCTGCTATTTACCTTCATCTTAATTGTTTAGTTTTTTTAAAATCATAACTAAACTCTGGCTGGGTTCCCTTCAGCAGTGAGTAAATAAATTAACCATATAGGTTGGAATGAAATAAAAATTGGATGAAACTGAGCTACCAGTTTATAAAAAAACCTGGTACAGAATAGATTGGGGTGGGGAGTGAGTGAGTTGAATGGTTTGATTTAGACTGGCACTTGTCACTGAGTTCGGGTTGCTCAGTGGTAAGAACAATCAGTTTTGAGCAAGCCAACCTTCGGCATGGAGGGTTGTGACATCGATTCTCACTTGGAACTTATTCTTTATTCCTATCTGCTCTGTTAATTTATTTACTAACTGCCAAAGGAAACCCCACCTGGGTTTAGTTGTGATAGAAAGCAGAGACAATTAAGATGGAGGTCAATAGGAGCTAAGAATTATAATTAAGATTAACCAAATAATTTTGCAATGGCACTGTACTTGAAAAATATAAAAGATACCTTATGTTGCTCTGTATTTTCCTCTTTATGTTCAATCAGAATGAACACAGATTTTTTATTCATTTGCAAAAAATATAAATAAAAAAGACTACTCAATAATTAGCATTTAATAGTTATATCCCTTGAAAATATTGACCATCACGTGGAATATTATATAAGTGGATGTAGCATCACCTGAACTATTACAGACAATTATTCCATGAATTATTCAGATTGGTCTCCTCATCTTTGTTGTTTTGATCACTTTCAGCTGGAGCAATCTCTGGCCTTCATTAGATGCATATTTGTTTGATCATTAAGTTATTTTTTATCATCTACTTGTCAATGAATCATTGTCACCTGTGGTTGAATTAGTATGCCATCGACAGTAGGTTCCTCTGTTTTGAGAGTTGTTATACTTTAGACGGTACAAACTAGTTCTTTGTAACCTATTTATTTCATATAGGTGTTTTCCAACTACGTGGTATCTGTTTGATACTAAGACTTTATAGTCAGTGCATGTAATTGCTCAGTTTGTCACCCATTCTAATTCAGTCTCTGTGTTACAGTTGTCAAAAGCTGACTTAGAAATCTCATACTATCTCATATGACTCACAGGATATATGTGTTTCTCTTGCTCAGTGGCCCTCACTCCCCTTGTGATCCTAGGTCTCCTCAATCCATACTCCATTTTGAATTGTTGTATAGTAATTTGTTCACCGTTATTGCTTTCCATTGTATATTTCTCCCCAAATCCTCCCCAAGCTAAAATTACTCTTCTTAGGAAATATCTCACCTGAGAGTTTAGTTACTCCAGTTGGAGAATCTCTGCTCTAGCTTTACCATTTTGGGGATGTGTGATAGTAAAAGTGGTAGGAGTATAATGTCTGCAGTGATAGCCAGTAACCCTGCAACCAATGATCTTGTGACTGCTGTGAACAGAATTCCTTATCTTAGTTATTTTTTACTTTCATTTTTAACTTTTGTTATAACTTCAAACAGAACAGTTCATAGATCCAAGCAATAAAGGTTTTTCCTACATTTGTAATTGTAAAAAAATATTTTGTCATGATTCGTTCTTTTATCAAATCATTGTCGGCCATCATAAAATTTTGACTAGTTTTCCTCTATCTTAATTTTAGTTGCTTTTCATTGCAACTACTCAGTCTATATCAGTGAGTAAACAGCACAGATTGGAGAGAATAAGCTGTGGACATGACTCAGACATCCTACTTATGAACGGCAACTACTCTTCTGATTGAGCTACCTGAACATTTACAGTCGTCAGAAGATCAAATCTAACCCTTGAATTCATCTTTCACTTTTTCTAAATTACTCAGTGCCATATTAGTCATTGTTTTTACATACACTAGTTGTATTAGTATTGGTAATATTATGCTAATTCTTTTTTAGCATTGTAAACTATTAGTTGTAGTACTTCAGTTGATAGAGCAGTTGCCGTATGTAGGCAGGCTCCCTGAGATAAAGAGATGCGTGTTCAAGTCTCACCTAGAGCTTGTTCTTTATTTCCAATCTATGCTGTTTATATATTGCTATACACTTTGGTGTTGAAAAGTGAAATCAAGATGAAAGAAATTCTAGTCAAAAATCTATATGGAAATATTTTTAGTTGGGCCACATTCATTCCATCTGGTTATTTAAGGTCATGTATTGAAAATATTGGATTATAAAGGAAATGTTTCTTTTTCTTATTTTGTTTTCTTTTTTACCATGTCTTACAATCTCAATTCTATTTTTTATTTCTTCAAATATCATATATATATATATATATATATATATATATATATATATATATATATATATATTGATTTAACTTTTTTTAGCTTCTTTTGTGGAGGCACCATTTTCAGTCATATTTTAGAAATATCCCTGTGTGGAGATAAAAGAATTGATTTTAAAACAAGATTGCAATTAAAAACCTTCTTCAAGTATGAATTCAAATTTAATTTCAGAGAAAAAGAGTTCAAGAATCCGATGACAGTGACAGTGAAGATGACAGTTACGTACCTTATGTGTCCCTCAGTCAAAGGAAGAAACAAGAGGTAACATCTTTTTATCATCTACTCGGGTTTTTCTCCATTAAAAACCATCAACATCAACCAAAACTGTCAATGTTGGTTTCTTCAGTTTTTAAGTTATTCTAGCTGGCTATGTATGTGTCATGCATACAGGCTGCAACAATGGAGCTAGGAGGCTGGTAATTTAAACATTCATTCCTTATTATGCCTAAAATAGATGTTTTGGGTTTGTTTGTTTTTTTTGGGTTTTTTTTTTTTGAAAATCCTCTCCCTGAATAGATTTTCAATGTGGGATCCAATTTTGCATTGTAAATTTATGCTAAATTGATCCCTTAGTTTCTGTCTGGTAGTGTTCACTCTTGTTGTTTGAAAATCAAACCTTTTTTTAGTGATCACTGCCCAACAAAATGCAAGAGAAGTAACTTACTCATTGTTCATCCTTTTTTTTCCAATTTTTTAATCGATGACCCCCCTGCCCCCACCCCTTCCAACATGGTAGGCAGCCAAAAGATGTTGGTCATGTGACGGTTTCTATTGAGTGACTAACCAGACCGGTTTCATTAATCATTTACAAATTGGGAAGAGGTTTTTCTAGAATCTGGCCATGGAACATCTCTTTCAATTCCACATTATTATAATATTGTAATTCATGTTCTGTGATTTAATTGATCTTGTTTGAACATTATCAATTCCTTTGTTACTGGAGTTCCTGTGCCATCGAAAATGAAGGCATATAGGAAATATATATAAGTCAGAGGTGCTTGTCTGTCACCCTATAAAAAGTACCTAAACATGGGGGCAGCCCAACCAAATTTTGACATGCATTCTAATTGGACCTGGGAGGAAACTGGGGGTGTGGTTGAAACAGAAAGTTTTGAGAAATTTATTTTTTAAGGGGTTTCAAAAAGGGGGGGGGTCTATTTACTTTTTATTTTATTTTATTTTTTTGGTATTGGGGGCTGTATTTGTTATTTAAGTACAATTATGATACAAAACTGGACCCTTACTTTCTGTTCAATGTATACATATGTATATATATATATATATATATATATATATATATATAAAGGAATGGATACATATGATCTGACAGAACGATTATATATAAATTGCGTTATATAGAAACATTTATTTGAAATAATTTCCCATCGTTACATGGTTAATGTATCATTTCAACTAGATAACGTAAATAGAATTAACAATTAAGGAAAATAGGGCAGCTGTAGGAATTGAATATTAATTCTATATAATATGACGCAATCTATAATCATATATACTAGCTGAATAATCATCAGTGTGATGGGTATTCAGCTAGTATGAAATGTATGAATACGCGTTGCATTTTATATATGTGAAGAATAGAAAAAAATATCTAAGGGTCTCCAACTCTTCTGTGGTATCATTGAGAAGGTTACATCCCTTTAGTAACAATATCTATTATATTGATTTGGGTGTTACAGATAAAAAGTAAATATACACATACATGTGGCATATCATTTTAATAGATTGTTTCTCTTTTAGATGCAAGTATTGCAGAAACGATGGGGTGTTGTTGTCCCAAAGGCATCCAAAGCTGGTTCACTTCTTACCTCAACAAGCAACAGCAGCAGTGCAATCAGTACCAGCAGTGCAAGCAATGTTACTAAATTGTTACTGCAACAGGAAGATGAACAGGATGATGACCTGAGTCCTTGGATAAAAGAAGTTGATGAAGAGGAAGAAGAAATGGAGATTTACTCAGGACCCAAGTCAAATGTCAGCTTGCTTGACCAACATAGTGAACTTAAGAAAAAGGCCGAAGGTATGTGTTGTATTAAATGTTGCCTATTCTTCCTGTGGAAAAGACAAGTTGAATTTTATTTTTACTAGAGTAGTGCCCATGAAAAATGACCATATTAGTTACGTATGAATCGGCAATTCTGCCTTGGATCAGAGCGTCTGTGCGCTCTGTCTAGAATCAAACTGTCGCTACCTAGTACTTCTGCTAGGGATCAGAGTGTAGTATCCATGCACACATTGAAAATGTTACAGACTTACAAAACAATATATATGTGTGGATTCTCTACAAGATGTGGATTTATGTTTTAAGTAATTGGCTTGGCTGCCTCAGCATGGGGTAACTCTTAGAAGGCAAGCTACATAGACAGTTAATGTTAAAGTGAGTTTGATCCACATTGGATGCTGTACAATTGTGGCCTTGTGCCATACAGAGCTAAGCTTAGTAAATATCAACCATTCGACTGGATATATATGGGTAAACTTTGCATTTTATTTGTGGATTTTTGCAATATCTAAAATTTTAAATCCATATGTTTTCCTAATTATCATTGAATAATAAGGTAGATATGCTAACAAACCTTCATCTTTAATCAACTGGATTCTGTAAAGCCAGTTCTATGGTTGTGGGCTTTGAAAGGAATCATAAGTTCGTTCCACAGATTAGTAATATAACTAACTCACCACACGGTCAATCATTGAACAACTATAATAGAGTAAAGAAACATAGAATCTAGATGTTATTATTAGACCCGTCAGAATAAACCCCCAAAAAGCTTCTTTTTTTTTTTTTCCATTAATAAAAATTTTTAGAAGGGGGCTAGTGGAGTACTGGTGTCAACTTTCAAGCCTGTAGACAAAACAATATGGCCAGGAGCACTGGAACACACCCTTCACCATCTCTGATCAATTCATATTGGTAGTCTTGAAGGCTAATATCTGACTTCAACTCAGTGTTTGTCTATCACAGGGGTTCCTACCTAAAATACATCTACCCCCAGGAGTACATTTACATTTTCCAAGGGGCACATAGGGGTCTAAGACTATAATCATGGTGTACTTTGCTGTACAATGTAACAACCTCTATGGAGAGAAAATATACAATCTGATAATGTGTCTATGTTTAGTACTGAACCCCAGAACTGAACTCATTAAATCACTTACTAACAAGCCTTCTATTTCAATGTATTTTTCAACATGTACTGCATCATAAAAACAGATTTTCTCTTAGAATTTCATCTTTGAGCCCAAAATACAATTTATAACTGCTTCTGTATAAAGTAATTCTTCTCATAACACGCTTTTGGTTGAATAAAAAAATGAATAGATAAAATGAAAACATTGACTGAAGTAATATTTATGCATCTCAGGATTATTCATTATCATTTTAATATTCCTCTTTGGGGATCTCTGATTATATACAATATTTACACATCAACTTTGAAAATGAACAAAAAATTCATAGAATCACTATTAAAGGTGCATAGATATAAACAATATTTACAATTCAACACAATATACAGATCAGATTCTCTAGAAAATTCCATCAGACAGATCCTTGAAATGTCCTTGTAAGCTCTTGCTCTTTCCTCAATTTCTAAACTTAAAAAATCTTTTAAATTTCTCTGTTATTTTTTACAGGATTAACCAACTTATCCCCCTAATTACTCTATTAGAAAAAGAATTTTTACAAGAATAATTCAAATATCACTGCTATCAGTATTAATAGGTTTTTGATGTTATTATATTTAATGTAACATTTTTACAGAAAATGTATCTTATTTTTTTTCCAGCCCGCAAAGAAACAGCTCGTGAAAAAATGTTGAAAGAAGAAGAAAAGATTCTGGAAAGTGTTGCAGAAAAGAAAGGTGAGTTTTTTTTTTCCACGAAGTATTACCTTTGACCTTATTTGGGATATTCTTCTGCTCTTTTTGTCCCTAAGCAAGATTTTTGAATTTATTGAAAAATGTCTTTCTCTTTTCCCTTAATGTTGCTATAAACTCTCAAACATTATCAGCCGCTGCATTGCAATCATTACCTTCATCTACAGATCGTCTTGAGTCACTATTCACTGCCAGAATAAAAAAAATTCTTGCAAGATATCTCATCAGCCACTTCCAAAAGGTCAACATACATTTTTTAAACTAGTGAATTATAATAAATTATGAAAATAGTAATAATTTCTTTTCCTTTTTTGTTTCAGTGCTTTACGCATGTATTTTATAAATTATTCTTGAAATTCTAAAATTAAAAAAAAAAAAGAACCTTAAAAACTTCAAATTCTCACAAATTTTTAAAAAAATCATTGTTGATTGGACTCTGCCTAGTTTGATTTGGGTGGTAAAAGCTTTCAGCTGTTCCTGTCTGGCCCTGTAAAGTAGTTATGGGGGAGTGGTTTGCCTAACTGCTCATTTGCTCACTTTCAACCATCATGCAAGAGATGAGAGATTCTGTTAGGATGTCTGATGAAGGGAAAGATCGTAGACCTTTCCTAAGGCTGAAGTTAACATAACCTCAGTCAGAATTCTGCACTTAATTTGCCAATCCTATTTTATGTGCTGAAATCCATTATGCTACTGTGCACCTCTTAAAATCATTGTATTTCAATCAGAAATATGTTCTGAAAGTGATATATTTTCGACTTCAATTCTCAAATTCATAGAATTCCCTAAGGGAAATAACTCTAGATTTTAATTACCTCCTTTTGACCATCTGTTGAATTGAAAAAAATCTTTTTATTCAATTTACAAAATTATTTTCTATTCTACTCATTGAAGAGTTCCACTGTCAATACAAGCGGTTACAAGAGGTCCATGAATAAGAGTACCTAATTTCAAATAAAAAAAGCCTAACTCTTGGAGAATATCTGTATTGATTGAGTTTCTTGAAAAAATTAGAGCTATTAGAAATGTTTCTACTATAAAGGTCAATAGATGCATAAATTGATCCAGATGTATTTTTCATCAGATGAGGCATTAACCATTATCATTTTTTGACCAGTATTTTCTTTTCATCTTGAAATTTGTAGTTACAATAAAAAGCACCTAAAAAAAGATGTGAGAAAATCTAAAATCATTAATGGTTGACCTAAATTAATGCTTGATGAAAGTTTATGAATCAAAATCTGCTAATGTATTAATAATATGTAATCACAGTCAAAAATTGAACAACTGTTGTGTCAAAATTTGAAGTCATTCCATCGAAGAATAGATATGGTCAGAATAAATTCTTTTTATGACATCACTTGTGTTTTCAACTGGGAAACATCTAAAATAGAGTAAAAAAAAAAAAAGATTTAGAATCTTGAGAATCTAGATGTTATTAATAAACTCTACCCGTCAAATCCCCCCCCCCAAAGTTCAAAGAAATCTTTTTTCCAGAAATTAAAAATCATTTTTATAAGGAGGTCTGATGGAGTATTGGCACCAATATTCAAGCCTGTAGACAAAACAGTATGGCCAGGAGTGCTATTACACATCAATACACAAAAAGTGATAGAACACTTTACCACATTTGCTTGCCATGGTTGTTCAATTATATGAAGTATGAAAAATTAGAAAAGACAGAAAGTGAAAGATAGGTATCTCTGTATTTTTAAATTTTCTAATTCACAATAAAAAAAAATGCAGCTTGAATAACCAGTATAATAAGATCCAGATTCAACAAATTAGACACAAAAACCTTTAAGATACTATGCGCAAAGTATAAGAGACCACCCTTAGTACATGCGGTTCAAGCGTTGAATCCACATCACAGAACTAGAAAATATTCAGTGAAGAACAATGAAAATCGTCCCTGAACTTTAGTGAAAAAAAATTCCTAAAAACATCTAGACTCTAGAGAACCTAGTTGTTATAGAAAAAACTGTCCAAAAGAGGTCAAAAAAGCTCTTTTTCTAAACAAAAAAAAATTTTTGAAGCGTCTAATGGAGTACTATTATCAAGTCTGTAGACAAAACGGTAGTGCCAGGAGTACTGAAACACACAAACACATAAAAAGGGATAGAACCCTTCTCCTTTTTTGGTGACCGGTTATTCAATCTACTCGGAATAAAGAGAAGGTTGCTGTTGAATTATTATATATCAATTTATTGTTTTTGTTATTTTACCCTATATCCAAATTCCTTCTTTTATTTTAGCTTTGATGGGTGTGGCAGAATTGGCCAGAGGAATTCAGTACGAAGATCCAATAAAAACCGGGTAAGAACAATTAAGCAAACTTCCTCATTCAATTTGATTTGATTTGATTTTATCAAATGTATTTTTATTTTTTAATCAATTCAAGAAATTCTGTATGTTTTTGTTTTTTTAAGCTTATGTAATGCTCTACATATGATATCTTTCAATGATCTGAGCTTTCCTGAAAGTTTTTGATTGTTGGTAATTTGCTCCTCCTCTACCTTACTTTTAAAACCATCAAATTCAACAACTAATGGTCTTCCACTTCTGAGTTTTATTTCAAGGGACAAGTCACCATCCTTAAAATATTTTGGAAAAAAATCAATTATAAGTTAGGTATACATTTTTATATGACATTTATTTATATATACACGCACACAAGCTAAGTTAACTGGCATTTGTGATTATCATCATAAGGATCTGTTGACTGATTATATTAGATCTACTTTTGACATAGAGACTAGGAAAGAAAAAAGAACTGAAGGACTTAATTATTTCTTTTCTAACCTACAACAAACATTGACAGGTCTATGAAAGACTAACTTTTTTGTTCGGACCAAATTTGAATACATTCATAAAAGAAAAATAGAGAGAGTTGGTGAAGAAAGAGGAATATATATTTTCATATCACCCTATGTCATTTGATTCTTTTTTTTTTTTTTAATCAATTTTCACAGTTGAAAAATGTGATACAAGGAAAGGCGTTTGTAATTTTAGAGGCTAAAACATTTTTTGTAACATCTTATATTGTAAGCATAGTTATAATCTATAACTTAAGCAGAATACAAATGGATTCACACTTCTTGAAAAGAAACAAAAATGTAGCAGTACTTGAAAAAAAATGTCAGCATCCAGAGTCTTTTTTAAACCTCTTAACAGCTTCACATTATTCATTTTTTTAATCAATTGGAAATGAATAGTTTTATTATGGAAACAAATACTGCCAAATAATGTGTGAACAATGTTGCAGGTTTTGAACTGTCTGTTTTTTTATTTGTAAATAAAACAAAGCAATAATCACGTTCCAATTTTATGGTCTCAAAATGATTGATATGGAAAAACAATTTTACTTGTTTTAATGGGTTTTTATGAACATTTCATAAAGAATGTTTTCAATGTCTCTCTGTTACTGATAATGTAACGTTTGTCTAGGTGAATATATTTAGGTATAGCTGTACATATGGGATTTCTTTCCTTTTTTCTGGTCTTAATTCTAAAAGTTGTTTTGACTATTGAACTTGTTCTTTGTGTTGCTTTTGCTCTTACCAATATTTCAGCTGACCCTTTCTACAACCTTCTCCTGGTGTGTGATCAGTAAGGAAAGAGAGAGAGTCTCTTTTTTTTTTTCTAAAAAAAATCCCATTTTCTGAAAAAGAAAAAGAGACCATGTCTTCTCAAAATTGTGAATGGTCTCTTCTAGCCTCATTTCGCTCACATCCAGCTGAATCTTATTTCTGCTTTTTGCTTCAAGGTGGCGCCCTCCTCGCTATATTTTATCAATGTCTGAACACCGTCATTCCAAGGTTCGAAAAAAAGGCCACATTTTAGTGGAAGGTGAAGATCTTCCAGCACCAATTAAATCATTCCGGGAAATGAAATTCCCAAAAGCCATCATCAACGGTCTGAAGAAAAAAGGAATAACACATCCTACTCCGATTCAAGTGCAAGGACTTCCGACAGTGTAGGTGGAACTCAAGCTATTGTGTTTTCTTTTGATGTTTTCAATCACCTTCCAACAATCTTTGCTGTCGGATCGAGAAAATGATTTTCATATTTCTAAATGTTTTAGAATTTAACCTAATTACTTCAACTCAATATAAAAAGATAATTCTTTTAATTCTTTTTTCAACCTGTTCTTTGTAAGTTTGCTTTATAGTGAGCCATTATAAAGGCAGCACACACACACACACACACACACACACACACACACACACACACACACACAAACTTCCTCTTTCCTCTACATCCCAGTCTCCTGTACCTCCCACCATCCCCAACTTTCAATGACTTAACCTAACATACCATCATCACAATTATTTTGGTCTGGGAATGCTAAATTCTCTTCCCAATGTAAATAATGGTAATTTCTTCTTCACTCTATACCATTTTGGCTAATGAAATTTAAAGGTATGCTCTACTTTTGGATAAGGAGGGAATCTCGTATAACAGGTTTTGACTGGCGTCAAGATTTCAGTCAAAATTCTTCTCAGTTTTGTGTCCGAAGAATCTGATGACAGAAAAAAAAGATTCCTATAAAAATTCTGAAACAATTCTGCAATTACATGCTTAAATGGATCTTGTCTTACTGTACCTTTTTTTTTGTAGATTGTCCGGACGAGATATGATTGGCATTGCCTTCACTGGATCAGGAAAAACTCTTGTATTCACTTTACCTATTCTAATGTTTTGCATAGAACAAGAAAAGCGTCTTCCGTTCATCAAAAATGAAGGACCCTATGGCCTGATCATTTGCCCATCTGTGAGTGGACATTATTCTTTTTCACTACAAACTTTTGACTCTGAAGGTTCAGGGTTTTTTCCCCATGTGTTATTCTGAATACAAGATCTTTTAGATAACAGTAACTATACATTATGCGATGGATATAATTAGAACAATTTACATTCATTGTTATGAAATCATTGCTAGAAACTGTCAACGAAAACTTTCACCATAGGTTTCTTCAGTTTTCAAGATGGTCTGGTTGGTTATTTATGTATCTCGTGTAAAGCCCACTTCAATGGAGCTAGAGTGCTGAAAGTTCAAACATTAACTCTTTATAATGTCTGGAAAAGACATTTTTTTTGTTCTTTGTAAGTTCCCTAGTGATCACTGCCCATTAAAAGGTGAGAGAAGTAACATATTCATTGATCACAGATTTTTCCAATTTTTTAATTGATCATTCCCAACACTGTATGCTGCCAAAAGACATTGGTCGTGTGATAATTTTGAGTGACTAACCAGACCTGTTATGTTATCAATTTCATTGTTTTAAACAACTTTAGATTGTAAAAAATCTATATGAAATTGATGGATTATTAATTCATTGATTTATATAATGTGCCATGCATAGGTCTGTATTTTTTATCTGTAACATTTGGCAAGGAAGATTATCATAAAATGCTAATTATAGAGTAGTTTCCCTTAATAATTTATTCATTTTTGCAAAAGCGTAAAAAATCTGTGTTCATTCTGTTGGAGCATAAACAAGAAAATGCAGAGCAACAAAATGTTTTTAATATTTTTTAAGTGCTGCAAAATTATTAAAATACTGCTTTCATTTATGTAACAATATGGATAAACTAGTGGAATAGATAGAAAAGTGGTGTTTCCCCAAAGTTCAATTCAAATTAATAATTAGAAAATGCTGATCTACTTGGATTTTAAATGAATGATTACGTTGCTACCATACTTTCAAATTTAAAAACTATCATATGCTATGACGTTGAGTTCTGAGCGACAGTTATATAAGCAAGAGAAAGTGTTTCTTATCACTTCTTTGGTTGTAATTGCACCAAGTGTAGCCATCTCTGTGAATCTTGAGAAACTTTCTGTATTCAATTTCTTACAAAAATAGTTTGACATATAATTTGCCATTTAATTTCGTAAGAAACTTCTTTGTATTTCTTTTCCAGTCTCACATGGCTCTGTAACGATTTAATCTAGCATTGTAACATGCTTTTATCTCTAGTGAAATGTTGTCAATAAATATTTTATCGTTATGTTAAATATTGTTAATAATTGTACGATACAATTTTCGGATTTGTTATGTCGACATTTTTTCCACATACAATCTAAGGGAGAGAACTCAAATTTCTTTTTTGTTGTTATTGGCTGTGGAACAATTAGCAAGAAAGCTACAGAAGTTTTTAAATTTGTAAAGCTTTTCATGTCTGCAACAAATAATGTGAGGTGAAATAGACTTTAAAAGCACAAGTGAGGTTGATTTTAATGAAGATAGATATAATATGCAAGTAAGTTGTTTTTTCTTGATTTTATTTGATTCGAAGAAGGATCCAGGGAACCTTAGATTTATGAGTTGGTCATAATCATTTTACTATTATTCTGATTGTTTGTATATACACGACCATTACGGTTTCTGATTATTATATGTTCTCATATTTTTCACCTTTCCTTTTCTACCTCACCACCCACCCATGCAATGTAATGAACAAGAGTAAGAAATGAAAACGATGCTTATGCTTGTATGGGAGCAAAAGGGATTCAACCTTCTCTATGACTGTCTCAATCCTTTTCCCCTGCAATATAATCAACTAGAGTAAGAATGGAAAAAGGTGCTTATGCTTGAATGAAAGCAAAAGAAACTCAACCTCTATTATAAATGTCATTCATTCATCACTCTTATCGTACAAGTCTGAAGTCTAAGTATCAAATTGTTGTAGACTTCAGTAATATAAACAACGGAAGTAATCAATAATAATGACTGATGTATTAGTTTCATTAACCATTGCATAATATTATAGTTAATGTAGAGACATTCCGTAGTTAACATATTGTTTCAACAAAAAAGTATACTTCAATTGCAGAAATATATATGTGAGAATAATAATGATATCTCACTTGTCAACATCCATAGAATTTCCATCAGTGCAGTTATCTATCATTAAAAGTTTTAAAAGATATTGGTAATTATCATGAGCCAATTTCAAGTTTGATAATATTGTTAACTGCGTATTTCAAAGGAGATTGTTAGAGACCTTGTTTGAAAAATAACTTTTAGGTTCTGTACAAAGCCATATTGAAAAGACAGATTTAAGGCATACAGATTTATCAAATAATTTGACTTCCATTGTTTCATGTTTGGTTTGAATCCTTCCAGAGAGAACTTGCAAGACAAACGCATGAAATCATCAAATATTATTGCAACAGCTTGGAAACTGATGGCTTCCCTGTTCTACGTTGTGCCCTCTGTATTGGGGGGATGCCAGTCAAGGATCAAATTGAACTCATTAAAAGGTAAACTGTCTGGAAGGTTCTTGAAATTTGTCTACAAAACTTTGTCATTTCTTTTTTTTTTGCTCTGAAACTCATGACATTTAATGTAATAATATGCCACGTATTTGTACATATTTTTTGTCTGTAACACCTCAGATCAATTAGATAATATGGAAGATGAGAGGAAAAAGGGTTGTTGAGCAGTGTTCCCTCTAAGTTATGCATAAGAAAATATTATGCTGTGTAGTAATATTTCAATGCCATGCAGGAATTTTGAAATTTTAAATGGATTCATTAATGAAACTAAAAAAGGTTCATTAATGAAACTATGTGGCCAAGGGATAGGAGAGAGTCTTTCCTTTTGGATATGACATTTTAGATCTGAAGAGGGCCATAGAATGTTCACATCAAAGATGGGAAGAATAATTTAGATCGTCCAATCAAAAGTTGGTATAATATGATTCATATGAAAAACCTGATTTTCAACATTAAATATTTTGGTGTCAAAATTTCTGTATTCAAGATATAGAAAGATTGAAAATTACAGTATACTAAGGCAGTACTCGTTCCAAACGTGCATTTTTGGAAGGAGTCAAACTTTATGGAGCAGCCTGCCATAATTGTCATGTAAAATTATTTTCTGTCCATCGTACAAAACTATGGCTTCGAAGTATTTTGGTTTCTTCTCTTCAGTGTTGCTAAAATATGGATAATTTCAAAGAGCAGAAGTCTAGGGAGCTAATTTATATAAACAAGGGAAGATCTATTTTTTATTTATCTTTATTAGATTTCTCCAGAACCATTGATCCAAACAACTTAAAACTTGACACTGATGATGAAATTTTGCTATTTTGTAGCTAGTTTTAGCCTTGTGTGCGTACTAATACATTTGATGAATTTCAACATCGTACAAATGGCCAGTTGTTGAGTTATCGTAGTGCACGCTTGTGCACATGCACACACACACACACACTTCTTCAATTGTAGTTAGATTAATTACTTATATGTTCTTATAGAGCTATTTGAATCCCTGGTACCTTAGGTTTTTGGCACTTTCGCATGAGGTTCTCAAAGTTGAAGCTGTGAAAAAATATATTTTCTTTTAGATGTTGTTCTAGTGATCATAAAATGTCTTTGCTGTCTCTTTTACTGAAGTAAAATCACATTTAGAAGCTAAAGCCTTCCTAACTTGCTTCTCTTGCTCAGTCACTCATTACTGGCCCTCATGATGCCACTCAAACGGATTGTTACAGGGTTGCCTGAATGTATTACAGGGGTTGATAATCCGGGCCTTATCTCCAAGACTTACCCAACACAGTCATTAGAATATTATTGAATTTGGTAAATTGAACTAGGCTTGAGGGGTTCAATTCCAGCCTCTTGAATTCAATGCTATTTCAATGACTGTTAGGTAATTCTCCGAGATTAAGCTTGGGTTATCTCTTTTTATAGCCCAATCTGGCAACCCTGGTAACAGATGATGACTTCATAAAAATCAAAATACATTTCTGAATATTTCTTGCTTATAAACATAGTTTTATGTGTATCTATCTATCTATCTATCTATCTATATATATATATATATATATATATATATATATATATATATATATGTGTGTGTGTGTGCGTATGTAACACTTTGATCTGAGGTATAGCACAGATACTACATTTTTATCCTAATCAGTGCACAGATACTCTGATCCTAGACAGAAGTGCTGATCTGTGCATAAATAATCCCATTATTATTTACTGGTACTATGTTAGTATTCATATAAAGGAAAGAAATCATATAAGTCGGTAAGCTCGTTGAAGTTTTTTTGAAAAAAATTTTCTTTATTTCATAATTGCTTCAAAAATTTTTTCTCTTTTGAGTTCAATATTTCATATTTGTTGCTTCTATCATATTTCGATAAACAAGTTTCATCATCACTAACAGGAGATTTGTTGTGGTTGTGTCATATCCCAACTGTGCTAGTCTCTGAATTTTAATATACAGGACTCCCCCAATATAATGCTGGTGGTGGGGTCCAAGAAAGCTAACACCCTTTTATAATCAAAGCTAACACCCTTTTATAATCAAGCCACAATCAATTTGGCTATTTGGAGGTAGATCTAGCTATTTTTAAATAATTTCTAACCAATTTATAAAATCTGGACTCATTTGTTGACTGGACGTAGATAATGGCCTCACAAGTTGAATTATATTCGTTGTTCATAAAACATGCCTAGGAGAAAACAAGTTAGATGTTGCAAACTTCAAGATTCTATTTCAGTTCTATTTTGGATTTAGATTAATATTGTCCCCCATCCATCTGTGTTATATAGTAAGGAAGGCCTGTAATGAGTTTTGAAAAAAGGGTCAGGATTTATTTGAACCAATTTTATAGTTATCATAAAGAATGTTTCATAAATGTGACTTTTGATTTTTTTCCCACCCTTTCTCTTGCAGAGGAGTCCACATCATGGTTGCTACACCTGGCCGTCTTATGGACATGTTGGACAAAAAAATGATCACATTGGATGTTTGTCGATATCTGTGCATGGATGAAGCTGACCGAATGATTGATATGGGATTTGAAGAAGATGTGCGAACAATATTTTCTTATTTCAAGGTGCAGAATTTCATCTTGTCTTTTTGAACCTTTAAGCTTCTATATAAACTAGCCCATGACCAGTCAGTTTACTGATGGTTACCATAAGTGTACAACAACAGGCTTGGCTGATGGCCTCTACTGATATTATAAAGGGAGAAGGGAGAAAAGAATGTTAGGTAGTTTAATAAGGGGGTAAGTAGGAAGGGAGAGGAGAGGGCTGATGGCAGCATCTGGAAATGTAATAGACAGTGCATTTATTCATACAGTGAATTCCAGGACCAACAGTTTTGGACTCAATAACCAGCTTGTCCAGTTAAGTGAACAAGTTGAATAGTATTTATGAAAAGATATTCATAAAAAAACTCTGGTTAGAAGCCATAAGCATTGCTCGGGAGTCATTTTAGTGGTATAGTTATGAAAGTTCATTATTTCACACTCAACTTGAGTCACAAGATAAAAATATTTTGAAGATAGTTCTCTCTGAGAACTAAAAAAATATTTTTTGATAATTCTGATTTTATTTTACAAAATGCTAATTCAGTAGCACTGCTGTTTGGTCCAAATAAACAGTGCATTGGTCATAATAAACAAAGCAAATTAGTGATGATTACATATTTTTGAATCGGTCCTTACCAAATTGGTTCTGTTGTGTGATTGGTCCCAAAAGCCAGAATTCAATGATTTTTTTTTTTGCAAAATGTTTAACCTTCTACTGAAACATTTTCCTATCTATTTTACCCTGCTGCACTTCCTTTCCTCAGTTACTTTCTTGACACTTATGGAGATTTTATTTTCTGAATTTTGTTGACTGCTTATCTTTGGAATGTATGCACTTGGAAGAAGCTTTTTTCCTCAGTAATTCATCACGTCATTAAGCCAGCTTCACTTTATTTAGGGTAAGATTAAACTAATAAGAAAATTGGTAGTTAAATTTTGTATGGCTGATATCAAAATTGAGATTATTTCTGAAAATATTGATATTCTCAGATGCTGTGGCAGACTTGGCTTGAAATTCAAATTACAAAAACGTATAAAAGGATCTACTTAATCCTAAAATTTAGCCAAGTAATCAAAAAAAAAAAAAATCAATGGTTTTAAGTAGACAAATAAAATGTAGCAATTCTTTGATATTTCATTTATTAATGTTGAATCATTTAGATACTATACGATTGTTAAAAATGATGAAACATGCTTCAGTGAACGAAACATTGTTTCATTTTTTCATCTGTTGAAATTGGACAGAGGTTTTGTATTCACCAATGTTTGTCTATTTGTCCACCCAGTGTGTTCAAAACTTCTCATTGAATTTCAATGACATTTTGTAGAATGGTGGGTTGTTGACGAAGAAACAATTGATTAAATGTAGGGGTGAATTCAAGAATTTTTTGTGATTTTCTAAAGATTGTGAGATAAAACAATTCCTTTGCTTTCCAGTTGTAACTAAAATGAACTCATTATAGTTTCTTTCCAAACTGCTGATGATATATCTCTGACCAATAATTACTACAAGCTTTTGTCATAGCATAGATGAAGCTATGTAACCTGAGTGTTTATTTTTTAGTGAGAATGACATTGGCAGATGTATGCATTCTCTGAATGCCTCTTAGGTTATGTTTGTTTCTTGAGATTTTTTTTCCATTATTTTAAAACTTTTTCTGTTTTTTTTTTTATAATTAAAAAAAAGGCTCAGAGACAAACCCTCCTGTTTTCTGCAACAATGCCAAAGAAAATCCAGAACTTTGCCCGGAGTGCCTTAGTGAAGCCAGTCACAGTGAATGTTGGTCGAGCAGGAGCTGCCAACTTAGATGTTGTCCAGGAAGTGGAATATGTCAAGCAAGAAGCGAAGGTTGTTTACCTGCTTGAGTGTCTCCAGAAAACGAGCCCACCTGTAAGCTATGCGAATTTTAAAAAAAATTTTTATTACTTCTCTCCCTTGAAAGATTCTTGCATAAAACGATCTTTTACCTGTGTGCTGCTAGGGACAAGATAATTCATCTTCTGATAGTGTTTTTATTCTTTTGTAAAAACCTTGCTAGAAAGTATGAAGCAGGTTTCCAAACCTCTCTCCCCCATCCCTCCTATGTTATAAATCTATCACAGTTTATTAATAACATTCTTCAGAATCTAGATGTTTCTTTACTCTTTTTTATATCTTTTCCAGTGGAATACACCAATGATGGAATAAATAGAATTTATCCTGATCATATCTATTCATCTATGTAATTCTTTTTTACATGACTTCAAACTTTGATGCTACAGTCATTCAATTATTGACTGTGATAGCAATTCAAGCCTAAATTTTTATGAGGTTGTCATTTATCCCATAGTAATATTCATGTTCATTTATAATTGTCCTGGTGAAAAATGGGACAGAAAAAATACAGTTCTCTGAATTATTCCTATTTATCTCCCAGTTTTCCAACTCTTCAAGTTCTAACGAATGTGGCACAAAATTTTCTATTTCCTTCTGTTGTTGCGCTTTCAAGTCAGAGCTGCTCCCCAAAAAAACGTTTTTTCATGTGATAACAATGAAATATTTTCTCAGGTCGGAGCACAAATAAATTTCAAGATGAGAAACATGGAATAAATCTGCTTCAAAACCTAATCTCTACTGAATTACTGTGTACATGTAAACATTCTTAGAGTTTTTATTTTATCATTTTTCTTTTCACTTTCTAGGTTTTGGTGTTTGCTGAGAAGAAACAAGATGTAGATGCCATTCATGAGTATCTGCTGTTGAAAGGAGTAGAAGCCGTTGCAATCCATGGAGGCAAAGGTAGGATACATTGGCTTGTCTTTTTTCTTTCCTTTGAATATATATATATATATATATATATATATATATATATATATATATATATTTAAATTTTTTACTGAATATTTTAATGTTTGTTTCAATATTTTCTCTGTTCCGGCCTCAAGACCTCTACAAATGAATGAATAAATATTAACTTGCATAATACACATTCGTGTTTTTATAATTTATTATATATATATATATATATATATATATATATATATATATATATATATAATTAATAATTGTAATATATATATGCAAACTTTACTATATGCTACTTCAATTAATGCAAAATTTAGTTTCTGCAGTTTGGAAAACTGATTATATAAGAAAAAAAGATTTTTTTTTTGTGGTGCTGTAACAAAGCCTAAATTGGGAAAATTTGGGGGAAGATCTCTAGGGTAGTCTAGGGGTATGTTCCACCACAAAGTTTTGAAAATATGTATCCAAGATTGGTTAAAATTGGATCTTTCAGGGCATATCTGCTACTGAAATCAAGCGTTGTCTAGAAGTCTATTTAAAAAGTGTTTCAAAAGTTTTGTATGTGATTTTTAAAAAATAATGTGAGTTCTGAAGTCCAATAAAAAATATGCTGAATACATACAGATATAAAATCAACAATTCTTATGAGTTTAACAATTTTTATGAATTACATAGGAATTTTCTTTTCTTTCGTGTGAGCATGAGAATGTACTAAAATGCATGTATCTCACAAGATCTTGGTACTGTTGTTTATAGTTTAGTAATTCCCCGAGAGAATGCTGTATCAAACTTTTCAATCGAGATTAACAAGGGGAGATAATTCTTTTAAAAAGTCCAACGAAGTAAACCTTAATTTGTACATCATTTATCTAGAAGTGTATATGTAGAAGAAGGAATGAAAAAAAAATTCTTTTCCAGAGCTTTGCGCATGTTCAGAAGAAATTAAAGATCTTATAAGAATGAAGTATTGAAAAAACAATGCAGTATTAAGTATGAAATTTTGTGTGTCATTATTTTAATGACTAGGAAGAACTTAGTTCATTCCTGTAGCTTCCTTGTTGAGTATAGGGCTGCAACCACTCTGTTGCAGCTTCACAAGCAAGTAGAGTTTTTACAAGGTGGAGTTGCTTGACCCACACCCAATCCTCCTGCTTTACCCAGGCTTGGGATCAGTTATGGCAACTGCCAAGCTGCACATTTTTTCTGTCAGAGTAACCATCTCTTAGATAGACTAAAGATCTCCTATTGCCCAGCTATTCATCTATAGCTTGGAGAAGTGGATTAATGCTTTTTCCAAGGGGATTAGCGCTAAGTGAACATAAACAACCTCAGCTGAAACCTGAACTTGGTCAGCCAATTTCCATGCAGCTAACCATTATGCTACTCCTAAAGACAAATTCTTGCAGCATATTTTTGCACATATTGATGATTCTAAATGAGAGAAAATTGAGCTGTTATTCCAAGCATATTTTGTCAGAGTTGTATGTAGTTTTTGCTGTGACATTAATTTTCCAAATCGAAACATTGTAACATTTCTTATAGTGGGAAAGATAAGTATACAATCTGTAGATAAAAGGACACATCAAATAATCATATTTATACAATATCTAAGACCTTAAACATTAGTGTTAGCAGTAGTGTAATCAACATCATATTTCTTTTTGAACCAATTCACATCTATTGATAGCCCAGCATATTCGGTTATCTATTCCATAATTGTATCACTCTGTGGCTAAAAGATTATTTTCTCATATTCTGTCTACTCGCATTCACCCGCACCCATGTATGCACTGCCTCTCAATCTCTTTTACTCCCTTTTGGATCTAATAGTTTTATACTATGTATAATGTTGAACATTTCTATTAAGTCTCCTCGATTCCTCCTTTGTTTCTAACAATGTCAATCTTAACTTCTGTTGGTAAATGGAGAATGACTTAATAAATCATTAGTCAAACTCATGGGAATTCCATGGTTGTTGACAACTAAGATCATCCATTATCTCACGCCTCTGTTCTTTCTACTCTCTTGAAAAATTATCTAAACTTTCCCTCATGTTATTGCAAAAAGCCCCTCCTAAAGAAAAAAAACAAAAAATGGACAGAATAATATTATAGATGTATGTATTAGATTGAAGAAAAAGAAAAAAAAACCAAAAAACTTGTGGATAATAGTTTTTGGTGGTGTTCAAATGAAATCTCAAGCCATAATTATTACTTTCCAAATATTCAGGTTCTTTTTTTTCTTTTCTTTTCTCTTTTAATTTCAGACCAGGAGGAAAGAACACGCTCTGTGGAACAGTTCCGAAATAGCCAAAAAGATGTTCTTGTTGCAACTGATGTTGCTTCAAAAGGCTTAGATTTTCCTGACATCCAACATGTCATTAATTATGACATGCCTGAAGATATAGAGAATTATGGTGAGTATTGGAATCCTTCATATTGTTCTTGAATGGAAAAGGGATTTCCATCTAGCTTGAAAAAATGTAGGTCTCAGTTATTCATTTCATGGTTGAGGTTTCTTAGGGCAGCGTAAATTAGTATATCAAAGGAGATGACCTCTCGATGCTGGAATTGAAGATTACCTCCCTTGCAAATTGAACTACAGATGTTAGCATTGACTAAGAATAATGGAAATTTTCAATAATTTTTGTAACATTTTGAAACATAAAAAAACCCCAACTTTTTTCAGGAGATGAAATATCACACTTCTTGGCAAGTTTTTATTTTTATTTGCTAACTTCTATTTTATGGCTGTAGAAAGAATAAAAATAATAACGTAAAATCTCTTTGAATTAGTTTAACAAAAACATGCAGCAATCTAACTCCAAGAATCCTGGCTCTTCTTGTCTTATGGTGAACTAGTTATGAGTCATCACAGCCCTTATAAAGTCTTTCTGACTTTTCTCAACTTTGATTGTACAAAATGAATAAATGAGGAAAAGCTTTTAATCTCCCCTTTGTCATGAATCTGTCAAAATGTCGTCGATACTTGATGATGGAGAGTTTTTGTTGATTGTTCAACCCATCATAGATTTGTGAATACAAAGAGAATGAGTTCATGAGCTATAGGGTATTTATTTGCCTCCCCCATGAGGATGAATCTGATGCAAGGTTGGTTTAAGGGTGGGGCCCCAACACACACCTACATGTAGGTGGCAATGAAATCTTTCCCTGGGCACTTGCCTTTCAACATATGTCACGCATCAGGGATTGACCCTGACCCTGAACCTACTCCTTCAAAAGCTATGGGGATGAGGGGTCTTGTGGAACTAGGCAGTTGCTTACCCTCGGTAACGGTAACGAATGATTCAAGGGGAAACTGATAACTCTGATCCCAGGCCGGGAAAGGAACAGAAAGATCAGTTGAAGCATCAGGACAAATTTTCTATGAGTCATTTTTGAATCAAGTCTGGCAAAAGGCCATATTTAGGAAGCACTGAATTCATTATCAATGGCTTGCATTCTCACTGAATGATGATTTAGTGTTTGGTATTTCAAAATGTTTACTCCTTATAATTTCCTTTACTTTTTGTTGATGGCTGAATAAGCCTTATGGGCATTTAATAAGTTTGATTAAGTCAGGTTCAAGGCCACAAACAGAGCATGCCAGGTGAAGTTTCAAATGACTACACAGTTGTAATAATCTGCTTGACTAATTTGTCAGTTGAAGCACTCAATTCAAAGTATTATGAATTTTCATGCTGCAAATACCCTGTAATATATTTAACAATATCTTGACCACATTAGGTTGTGGTGGTAGGATCTAAGGAAGCAGCAACATTACACAGGGTCAAATTAGGACATACCTTGTAATCCGGTCATGTGATTTGTATATGTATGATTATGTGGCTTCAACTATGAAGGTGAATCAAAAAGTGACTGGAAAAGCCAGTGTTAAGCAGAAGCAAGCAAATAAGGAAAAAACTCACCTTTCTGTGCAATTGAATGTGGTCTGTAAAAATAGGCTGACACGTGGCTACTAAGATGGATTCGGTGCTGTATCAAACTCAAATATTACACTACAAATTAATATAATCAAACTGCAATGTCTCAATTAACTGAATCCTCCAAAGTGTCACAAAATGATATGCTATCAATTTTTTTAAAATGTGATTTATTTCAAGGAGGAGAAAGATGTAACTGAAAGGGAGGGGAAACTTGACTGCAACTTCTAGGATAAATATCTTGAAGTCGTCTATATACAGAGGAAGCTGTTTGGTGTCAACAATATGGACACAATCACACTGGTAAATAGACACCTGAGAAATCCTAAAATCAGCACATTATTCAATTTTTATAAAATTTTCAATACTTATTTACTAAATGACGGATTTTGAAAAATAATTTTTTTTATTCCAATTATCGGAAGATAATTTTTTTTTCTATGATTGTGACAATTATTTTTTTGATGATTTCTCTTATCTATATGTTGCTGTTTTCATTGAATTTTATACATCTAACATAAATCCTTAGATAGCAATTCTGTTTACGAAGAAAAACGCTCTGGAATAGCTCTGAGAGTCTTTGAGAATCGAAAAACAGGAAAATTGAGTAAAATATTTTTCTTAGCAATTTTTTTAGTTTCATTTGATTGATTATGATTTAGGCTTTTGATCTAGAGGAAAATTTTTCTTCACTCAGTTTAGAAAAAGGTTCTTCATAATTTTTATTGATTGAACTCAGTTCTAGGAGTTTCTTAACCTTTTTTTTCAAAAGGGTAAATATAATTATCTCAAGGGATTTATCTGTTGGATGTGTGAAAATCAATGAAAACACCTATGTATAAATTTTAGGGGAGGATTCGTCTTTCAATGAAAATAGAAAAAAAATTAGAAAAGGTATTGAAATTTTATTAAAATCAGATATGCTCATTTTTTTCAGGTTTTCAAATTTTTCTGTTGTTGATTTTCCAATGAAATTTCTGTTCATATTGTTCATACCTACTTATTGTGATCATTTTGATGCTAGGTCTTTGAGATAACAATAACTATCTAATAACTTCAAGCAAAGGATATGAATATTGGAACAATTCATATTCAATGTTATAAATCCATTGTTTAAACTCATTGTTACAAACCGTTTTACAGTATAATAAATTATTGGAAAATTCATTTTTTTCTATAATTTTGATACATTTTGAATAAATTGTTCGACAGACTTTAATGGGAATAACTGTCTGATAACATTATCCGTGATCATAAATGGCTTCCTCTGTACGTATGCGTATATATATATCTTTTATAGAATTATTGACAGAATGTAAATCATTTGGTTGGAGTAAGGATACATTTATAACTATAGCATGCTTTAAATACATTTCTCTTTTGTTTCAGTTCATCGTATTGGCCGTACAGGCAGACGTGGAAAAACTGGAATTGCTACCACATTTATTAACAAAACAGTTGGTAAGTAACCAAGAGATTCTTCTTGTTTTGTAAAAATACTTCTAACTGAAAGTCAGTTGTTATGGGATTCAAATTGGCAAAGTGTTATATTGCTCAGTTTCACTGTGTTGCCAATGTTGTATCAGCTGGTTATATGACAATTCAATTTTATATCAGCAATATTCATGACTGGCTGATTCTTGTATTTGGTGTCTGGTCACACAAGTTTATAAGATAAGTTTATCTGGTTACTTGAATTGTATTCCACCTTCACTAAGGTGTTGCTCATAAAAAGGCTGTCTGTATTATCACTCCTGTTTTCAATATGACATATTTTGTTGCTTTCAGAATGAGGCTCTGTCATAAAAATGCACTTCTCATAGGGACAAAATTAACATCCAAGCGAGATTTGGTACTCCTTGAATGAGTGGTATTAGGAGGTGACATCACAGTAGTAGTGGGGATACCCAACACAAACATACATCTGGGAAGATTACCAGAGATTTACATATATTACTGCTTTTAATACATGAAAAACAAAAGTGTATCATTTCACAGAGGGAACACCATTGCATTTTAAACAACTTTGAATGAGATTATTATCAGTACAGTTTGTGTCTGGAATTTGTTAGAGCTGGTATATTAATCATTGTGAATGATATAGTTGGACTAATCTCCTCATCTATGTATTCATTTTTTCACAACGTTTCAGTCATGTACCCTCCATTGGGTGTCCCTGGTTCTAGAATGAGAAATCACACCCAAGAGTACATGCTTGTATCAAATTGGACATAACACATCAATTTTTTTTTTTTTTTTTTGCATATATATATTACTATGTCTGTATTGTTTCAAATGATATATAGTTTTATTTATATATATATATATATACACACACACACAAAACAGATGTGACATGTCCAGTTTGATAAAATCATCTACTCTGAGAAGTGATTCACATTCTGGAACCAGGAACACTAGCCGGCTGATACATTGTCTAAGTGTTCATTTGTTTACATGGATCAGTACATTTGTTTATAAAATCCAATCTCTACAATATGAGTTCTAACAAGATTTACAGGTCTACATTTAAGAAAAATCACCGAAATATATTTTAAGGAGAAAAATGTTTGGAGCTGGTGTGAGTGATATTAATACAGAAAACAATCTTAAAACTGAATTTTGAATTCATTGTACATTAATGCTCTTGGGAGAGACATGAACCCACCTCTCCCTGACAAGGGTTGGCAGAGAGAGAAAAGTTCATAGGAAGAATCTATGTAACCATAAAGTACTTGAAGAGCCAGGCACAGCTGAGTAATTCCAACTTGCCTTGTATAATGCCATTAGCCAACCAACCAATTAGCTGTAGGAATGGCTCTGTTGATAAAAACCAGAGAAAATTCTTACAATGGTAACAAAATTAGCAACACAAAGAATGAGTTCAGTTGTCAGAATGAATCTCGCAGTATTTATGACTATCTTTTAAAATTTACCACTTTCAAGCCTCACACTGAAATGATGTTTAACTGAATTGCAATTATCTGAGCTATTTACAAGGGTGAATCAAATCTCCAGCTAATAACTACATGTCAAGCTAAATTTTGATCCAGAATTTTCACTGTATAACGATCAGTCTGTGATCAAAATTCACCACATAATCCCCCTCCTTTTAAAGAATGTAATCACATAAAAAAAAAATGTATATATATATATATATATATATATATATATATATATATACTTTCAACCAAAATTCTCATCTCATTTATTCTCAGTCTTTTTCGTCTCTTTCAGCACGACAGTATGTATTCAAGAAATTGACATATTTAGTCCAACAGAATGAATTATAAATTGTATTATATTACATAGGAACTTATTTGAAATGATCTCCTGTCGTTAGACGGTTAAAACCGAAAATAAATGAGATAAAAATTTGGGTCAAAAGCAGTTATTTGGCCTTTGCATTCCTGGCAGCTATTTAGCTCATATATATATATATATATATATATATATATATATATATATATATATATATATATTATGTTGTGTACTTAGAATTTAATGAAATTACACCAATACGACAAGCAATTCTGAGCTGGTTTAATCTAATGTATATACATTAGACAAAACCAGCTCAGAATTTCTTGTCTTATAATTCAATGAAATTTACCAAGTCTGTTGTCAGAGGTTACCATTTCTTATTTCAACTTGATTTTTTTTTCCCCCCTTGGTCAGTGAGATTTTTTTCTCCCTGAAAAGAATTTTTCATTCCTAATAATTAATTTGTATTTTCAGACAAATCTATTTTGCTGGATTTGAAACATTTGTTGATGGAGGCTAAACAGAAAGTACCACCTTTCCTGGCAACAATGCAGTCAGAGAGTGAGAAGTACCTGGATATCGGAGGTAAAGCTCTTTCCTATCTTACAATGTCCGTTCCCAGGTTCTTTATCAAATCAATCCTTTTGTATTACAGTATATATATTTGTAATAATAGATTATTTTTATTGAATTGGACATTTTTTTTCTTTATTTTAATTTAAGTTGTTCTTCATACAACTTTCAATGAAGGTCATTGTTTCTAATAACAACATGTTTGAACGTTAACAGTAAGCGTTTGGTGAGGATCAAACTCATGCTCTCATTGCTAGAGGGAGGCTAGTTCATGCCTTGCTGCTTTTAACAATTGGCCGCAAGGACTTTCATGGATAAGCAGAGGCTGATCAACTAAATGAGGTCATTTGTTGCTGTAGAAACAATGGTCACAATTGGAAGTTGTATAAAAAAAACAACCAAGATTAAAATGGAGATGAAAAAAAAAACTAGTCAAAATTAAATGAAAATATTGCCATACTTCTTCCAGTAATAATAAAAAGTATTTGGCGTTTTTTTTTTTTTATGTTATAGGTGTAGCATGCCCCCTCCTCTCTAGCCTAACATACCATTATTTTGGTGGTTTGGGATTGCTCAAAAGATTTTCCGATATAAATCAAACATGAATGCTGCTTTGTTTTAGCCTACAAAAAAGTTTTTTTTCTCATCAGAACACTCTACTTTTGGAATAGCTAGTAGAGACCTGTACACTTTTCTTACTAGAAAGAAACTCACAACTAACTTTCATCAAAATTGGTAAAATTTGGCGCTTCGTCAATACCTAATGTAGACTTCTTGGCAAAATAGTAAATCAAGGCATTGTGCCCAAGTTTTACCAACTGAACAAGGATGAATATTGAATGATCAACTTATTGGATTTTTTTTTTTTTTTTTTTTTTCACGAATTGAGCAGATATAAAAATTTACACTAATTTAATATCTATGTGCTTTTCAATTACCGACATACTTGTCTAATAAATCCTACCTGTGGTGTGATGGTTATAGACACGTTACATATATGTGAATAATTTAGTATTGGCGTTGGGACTACTTTCAAGGAGTATAGATGTAAAATCATAATGATGATCAGAAAAATCAATCTGGTGGACTATTGAGCTATTTGTAGTGAGTTAGTGCCTTAAGGCAGGAGTACATTACTTTTACTTCACATGAGTGTTGTGTGCAGACCAGTTTCAAGCTCATTTGAATTGCTAGGAGACTTAATGCTGTAACAACTGCGAGTCACATACAAGTTCTCGCTGGCCATGTGACTTCACATTTCACATTTTCAGTTCCTGCACACGTTGTAGTGTGCGAGATTTCAGACAGACTTCAAAAAAGGATATGCATCATGTAATATTTGGTGACCACATATAAAAATCACAAGTTTACGGGAATTAACGATGATTCCTACGGCTGATTTTCTTAATTTTGAGGCCTCATGAGCTTGAATGAGTCCAAGTGATGTGACACTCATGTGTTCCGGCCTTCAAAGACCCAAGTATATATTGAAAGCCTACCTTTCTAATACATTGAGGTCTTTCAATAGCAGAATCGTATTCAGGTGTGGGAGCCTTCGATCTATATAAAGTGAAAATTAGAATTTTAATTATGATTAGAATGTTATACCAACAACTACAAGGATTTTAAACAAGGGGGGGTTAGTTTTCCCCTCCCTGCCCCCTCCACATGAGGAGAAGAGAAAATTAAGAGCTCTAATATTCCAGCATTATTAATCATTTACATCTTTTCTATTTTCTCCCATTTCTTATTCCCAGGTGAAATTGGTTGTTCGTATTGTGGAGGTCTTGGCCATCGTATTGCTGACTGTCCCAAATTGGAAGCTCTCCAAACAAAACAAGCACAGAACATTGGACGAAGGGATTATTTGGCTCACAATGCTGCAGATTGGTAACACAAAATTTCATTTTTTTTCTTCCTCCCCAATAAAATTCTATTTCAAATTAATACAAGACTTGATTTTTCTTTTATAATGATTTGTATTAAAAAAAAAAAAAAAAAAAAAAAACACTGATCGAGCTTTAGGGTTCCCCAATTGAAAAATAATCTTAAACCTAGTCATTTAAATAAAGCTCATATTCTCAAATACTAAAAATAATAAAAATACAGTTGAAATTTTTCAAACGCAACGAGGAAGAAAGGCTGGAAGAATTTAACACTCACAGGGCACCTAGAAAACAAAGGTAGGCTGTGAGTAACCTACTTGATGGATGGTAGGAAGAATATCGAAAGGCACAGATGAGAAGATGTTGCTAAGAGCGACAAAGGAAAGGAAGCTGTGGAAAACCACAATCGTCCATGGCATGAAGGGAAAGAAACACTCAATTTTGAAATTGAATTTGCTATAGCATTCAATCCTTTCCATGCATTTTCAAATAAAGATAAATTGGCCATTTTTATCCAGAGCTAAGAGGATGGCTACATCTCATTGAAAAACAATACTTATATTATATTGAAACAGTCTTGCTTGACTGACAGTGTTCCTCAAAAGTATCCTAGTATAATTGACCAAATTGCCTATGTATACATCAGTTCTGCTCAGGAACCATACAACTTATCTCTCTGAAAATTTCTGTGTATTGTAATAAGACCCCCTACCAAGCATGTTTTCAGCAAATTAGTTTTTGAAAATTCAGAAAAGGGGGTCTGTGTTTTAGCTCATCATGACAATAAAGATCCAATTTCCGTCTATGTTATAATAAGTCAGATCACAGTCAGATAAACAGAATTAAAGTAGCAGAACCAATTCAGTTATTGAATTAAGGTACCCCTGAAGAACAAAGTTTTGATCTCTTATTGGGGCCAAAGGAAAACTGCTGAAAACCTGAACTGTGGGTGGTGTTTTCGGCTAGTTAATTCAGTCCCTTAAAAGAAGAAAAAAATCATTAGTTTATTAGTAATATTAATCATTTCAGTGAAGAATTATAAAATCAAGATATTTCACAGTTAAATTTGTTCAAGTTATAGCAGGCCCTCTCCACTTGGAAAATGGGTGCAAGACACTCTCCGCTCCTCATTTGGCCTTGTCATACTAATGTCTTGAGTGCTAAATGAAGATTAATAAAAACCTTTACAAAAATTATTTGATTTGATATTTCATAATTTTTTTTTTTGAGAAATAAGCATTTTTTTTTTTTTGAACAAGTACAGTAGGATTAAGGGTCAGAGAATGCCATAAGCAAACGTTTAAAAATTCCACTGAGACAGCATGAATTTGCTGTAGAGAAATTTGATTTAAAAAAAAAAAAAAAAAAAAAACAGATGAAAAGGTAGAAAAATCCTTAAATCCTAACACATCTTTTAGAAAGGAAAAAAAAAATACAGAAAGATGAAAGTGACTTCCCTACACCCAAGAGGTTAAATACAACACAAAAAGCAAAAGAATTACAATTTTGATTAAGGGAAGTAGAATTAGTAGTCTTATCCTTGTAGAATCTACCAGCAGTTTTTATTGCGGCTTGGTTTGATAATTTCTGTAATTTTTCTTCAAAGAAAAACTGTTTTTGGCTCCTATGTCCAGGTGATTTTTACATCCTATAGCTATTAGATAAACAGCTGGATCCCTTATCCTTAGGCAGTTGTCAGATACGGACAGCACCTTTCAGCTCAGGCTACAAAAAACAATTTACTGCTATTGACACCTCAACTCAGTCATGTAGCCACATTTTTTTCAGTTTTTATTGTCAATTAGATGAAACAATCATTCTTAAAATATTATTTTCTCAAGTTTCTCATCTATTTTTTTTGTTGCTTTTTAAATGTAAAAATGAGTCAAGTGTTGCAGTAAAAATGAGATGGGGAAGGTGGTAATAATACTTGTAAGTAATAAATAGTTCAGGTTATCTCCCCTTCTTCATCCAAGATCATTGGTCTACAAGTTGTTGCTATTGGTAGCAGACTAAGATAAATTTGGTGAATATCTAAAAATTTGTCAAGTCTCCAATGGACTTTTTTCCTTACAGTACCAGAGATATAATTCTGGATTATTTTCTGTCAAGTACCGTACAAGAGAGCCATTGTTGAGATAAGGTTTGATTTGGAGCTTTTTCATAATCGATCTCACCTAACATCCAAAACAAATACCAGGTTTTCCTGAATTTGATACATTGAATGCTAGGAATACAACAGATTCTACATGAGTTATTGAGGTGGAGGGTTTAGTAACTCATTGTTAATGAAGTCTAATAATGGAACCAATTTATTTGTTGTGTTAAATAGTGTATCTTTTCTGTCTGAAACTAGCTCTTTGCTCCCCCCCCCCAACATTCGCACAGCTGAACCTAATTTGGCATGCATACTCAATAAGGGAATGTTTAGAAGTAATATGTCTTCCCAAAGAGTTCAATGCATAGTTGGAAATTGGTTCCTGTTAGTTATTGAATAAAGTGTTGTCTGCTCAATCATACCAGGGTTGGATGTACTTAGGAGTAGTCTGGCTTTTTGGCTTGGATCAGTCATGTCTTGCCCAAAGACGAAACACAGCACAAGCAAAGCTGGCCAGCTCCCTCAGGGGTCTCGTCTCCCAAGCCGCATCTTCCCATTACACTGACAGGGTAAGCCTTGATACCTCTGATTAAAGTGTATTGGGGGGTAGGGTTAAAAACAGTCCAATGTAATGTTAATACCATTGTCATGTGAATAATAGTGGTAATCAACATTAATAAAACCCCAAACAGTGAAGCTGTGTAGGGAAGAGCAGCCATTCTCAATAAGGACAACTTGGCACATTTGATGCGGGCAATAGACTAAAAAACATAAATTAATTTGTCAATCTGTCTGTATTCTAATTTGATGAGGGTGCTGGAATCTGAGAAAAGCTTTTGAGGGGACCACGGTTGTGAATGACAGGTGTAGAGTCTGGGTCCCTAGAACATTCATTGTTATTTAGAAACTCGGAGGTTTTTAAGTTCAGTTGTAAAGACAAACATTTTTACTGTCCAAGATCATGTGAATTATACTGAAAACTGGAATAAAAAATTGTTCTTTAGGTTGTTTACAGACAGTGGTTAATCCCTTGACTTTTACAATACTTAGAAAGCATGACATTCTGGGGTATGAGAGAAAAGGACAATTTAATGAAGGAAGACCCACCTTAATTTTAATCGAATCAAAACTACAAACTTAGAATACGTTTATTTTTCTTCCTTTCAATCAAAGATTAACTACCATCTCAGTTTACATAAAACAGCCACCATCGTTATCTTCAACATTAAATTTGGTTATAGCAAGTAAGAGTGTAACAACTAGGTGTACTTTTTACCTGTATCTGTCAATGAAAGACTTCACGTTGAAATAGTTATGTATTTCAGTCCTGTGCAACTAGTCAGAGTTCAAATCCAGGTTTAAAGAGAAAAAAAAAAAAAAAAAATTTTGAATGCTGATTTTCTAGACAGGCCATCCCAACTTGCATAACACAATCTTCCTCCACGTTTGAATGAGCAATGCTTGATAAATATTAAAAATGAGATTAGATTTGAGATGGCTAACTCTAAATAGCCCATCTGTTTCCCAAGAAAATAAGAATGCTATAACCCAGGCACTTTTCATGATCATTTTCAGAAATTTAACTATTGGTCATAAGTAAATATAAGCAACAAACAAAAAAAAACAAAAACAAAAAGCCAAAGAGTAATTATTTACAATTAAGAAATTCCATGTAAGAATCTCATCCTGTAAAAATATCAATTACAAGTTGCTTAAAAAAAAAAAATTCTTCAACCTTTTAGCTCTCTGCCTTATTTTTCAAGGTAGCCAAGATTTTGTAACTATGAAACGAGTGTTCATTTATGACTGAAATTGTCATAACACAATCACGGAATTGAAATGGTGATTGGAGTCACCTGCAAAGCAGGATAAACTTTTTGCTTGGTAAGTGAAGTCACTGAGTGCTAAGTGTTAAAGAACTATTTGAGAGAGCCAAATTTTAGCAAAAATCTAAATGCCTTCAGTTACGATGGAACCAGTTCCTCATAACAAATGCTGATACCCAATTGTGTATTCAATAAAATTGATAAATTTGGAAACATTTCTAAGAAGACAACTTCCTAAACTCGGCATTTTAAATTCAAACTTGAACATCACAACTTCCACCAGTTGAACAATTGATATAATGCCAGTATTAACTTTTTCTGTTCCAAACATCACACACTAGTAACATTGTTCTAGTTAAGCATGGTCGCAAGTCAGATTTCACTCATCTTGGCTCTTTCAAGCATCACAGGTTAAACTTCACCCCACTTTCAAAGTGTTGGTCTCTGGAGTGGATCATTTTCAATACCACCTTATCTTCATATATTAAGGAGTACCGAGGTTTTCTGTGCCACCATTTTGTTTAGTACCCAGGCTGATCAACAGGGGGGGGGGGGGTTTAGTTCAAAGTGGAAGAAGAAAAGTGCCTCAAAGAATTAAAAGTAAAGCTGGAAATTTGAAAGAAGGGGTGAGTCAATCAAATTATGTTAATATTTCTGTATGATTTACAGATTTAGGTTCAAATTATAATTCAGAATATGTTTGTTAGGGTAAACACAAAATAAGTAATCTTCAGATGTTGAATTTCTCACTTAGAAGTGAAAAGCCTAAGATGATCGATAGAGCAGAAGTCAATTTGGATGTGGTAGCATTATTTGTTCACATTGAATGAAATATTTGTCATTCACCCCACTGGTTAGTTTTTCTACCTCAGCCAATGAAGTTGAAATAGGTATGTATTTATTCGTGTCAGTCTATCTTTGTCCACATTATTTCCATTTATTGAGAATTTCCAAGTTTTGTGGAAGGATGATCCACGATCTATGGAAGTGGTAAAGTGCTGATGTTATCACCGGGTTTCCAACTCTTACCTTTGAAATTCTACTGCAGAAAAACAAGAAGGAAAATTTTGCTCATTTCCCTTCTTCAGGTTATTCGACTGCAATTTCACATTTTGTCAGAATTGGACCCCTAATTTATACTTGATGAAAAATTGATAATTTTCAATCATTTCATTGATTTTTTTTTTTTTTTTACTTTTGTCACCAGAAGTTTGTGCTGATGAAGCACTGACATCAATGGACCGTTAACAACATCTTGATACAATTCCTAAAATTAGTATGTCTGTCAATTTTTTTGTTTACTTACAATCTGCCTAAGCACGGCCTTTATGCCACTTTCCTCATCAAAGACTTATTTATGCCACAGGATCAAGAAAAGAAGTTTGAAAAAAGGACTTGAGAGAAAGGAAAAAAAGAAAGTAAAATACCTTACAGAGGTTGAAATTGTGAAGTTAAAAAAAAAAAAAAAAAAAAGCCAAGTTTTTGCAAAAATCTAGATGCCTTGAGTTACAAAAGGAACCAATTCCTCATAAATCCACAATTCAGTATCAGCATTTTACAAATTAGATGAATTTGGAAACATTTCTAAGACAACTTATTAAACTCAGCATTTCAAATTTAAACTTGAACTTCATAACTTCCACCAGTTAAACATGATAGAATGCCAGTATCAATTTTGACTTGTTTAAAATAGAGACTAAAACAACATGGGGTAAGGCACTTGATTTAAAAATGTCATAGTAGTACTTGTTGTGGAAAACATTCTGAAGGGAGTTTATGGGTCCTCAATATATCTAAAAGGTGTGTAAAAAGGCTCATTACCCAGTAGACCACACAGCACACTTGACAGAGTACAGAAGTGAATAAGTGCCCGGTAAGAGGAGCCTTCCCAGATATGTGTGCTGTACTCCATTTTGAGATGGATTAGGCTCTTAGTGCTGTTAGGAACCTTCTCAACTGGTGAAAAAAAAAATCCAACCATTTAACCACATCATTGGCAACAGAAGTAATATAAGAGTCCCATTTCAATTCAGAAGTGAATTTGAGATAAGGTTATCCCGAAAGGTGGACTCAATCCATAATGGTGCCAACTATCGAGATAGGATCTGCATGATGATGTGAAAAGATACAAAATTGGTTTTATTGTAATCATCTTTGCATCATTAATAATAAAGAATGCAAAAAATTTTCATCCGACAAAAAAAAAAAAAAAAAGAAAAAGAAAAAAAAGGTAAATAACTGGGGTGAATGTGGTTGATTGAAAACTTATATTTACTACACTTAAAATAAAGCCTTGTAAACATGATACTTCATATTTGAAAATCAAGGTTTTTTTTTTCCCAAGTATCAATAAAAATGTATTTATATCTAAATCGTACAAAAAATATTCAGAACAGGAACTGTTACAAAATAATTTTCAGATAATTTCCAACAATGCTAATTTGTTTCGATAAAGAATTATTACAATGACATTCACTTAGATACTAGCATCGAGCATTGTATTGACTTGTCAGTTTGTCGTCAACAGTCCATTAGCATAATTTTTTTGCTTCCTGGACCCCCCCCCCCAAAAAAATTAGTCATTTTACCGGTTTCTTATTAAGTGTAAACGGTAGTCCTCTACTGACAAATTGTGCGAAATTGTAGTTGAAATAACCAAAATATGACAACAGATAAAGAAAGAAAAAAAAATAGCAAAAAAAAAACAAAAAAAAAAACAAGCCAAGTTTTCCCAATTGCTTATCTGTAGTAGAATTTCAAAAGGTAGGAACTGGAAGCCAGGTGATAATGTCAGATTTTGCCCCTCTACTGATTGAATTTAAGGTGGATCCTGGAATTCATTTTCTGCCAGGGAAAGATTGAAATCGAACAGATGATAAGGAAGAGAAAGGAAGAAGAAAAAAAGAGGTGGGGGGCTACATTTAAATTTTGAGGGATGTAACTCAATGTTCACACATTGAAAGTTTTCTTCCTCCTTCCTTCGTTTTCAAATTAGGTATGCACAGAGTGCTTTCTGGTTTACTTACTTATATCAACATTATTAGAGAGAGAGAGAATCAAAGGATAAAGAGGAATACAAAATACCAGAAGAGAATTGTATCCCTTATTGAGGTTTTAGTCAAGATTTCTTGTTCAAATATTTTTGTTTTAAACAAGGAGAACAATTCAGTTATCAGCAAAGAGTTTTTCCTTCTATTTGATGCATCACTTGGTAATTTTAATCAGGAATATTGTCCTCTCAAAAAGTGCATACCATATATGCCAAACTTCAAGACCAATGGTTCACAAAGATAATTTGAAGACTATCGCTCACTGCCACTCAGCCAACTACCATAACGGTCCATATGAAGCTTCAATATATGGCCACCTAGTCATAATACCAGTGCATTGGATGCATTGTAATATTTGCATTCTTTTTTCTGAATCAAATGTCTCTTATATACAGGCATTTACACTAATTTAATATGTTGTCTTTCATTTAAAGTCACTTAATACACGAGAAAGGAATTGTACAATTATAAGATTTAACTCTTAGACCATGGACATTTCTGAAGGAGAAAAGTTGAGAAACTTAACTACCTCAATAGATTAAACAAAGAGCTGATTGTTTCTGATAGGAATCTCGAGTGCCAATCTTCAAATTATTCTATATATTCATAATTGTTTTCACATCACAAGAATCTCAAAAATCAAAAGCTAAACTAACAAAGAAAATTTAGGGAAAAACATGAATAAAAAAAAAAAAAAAGAAAAGAAAAAGAAAAAAAAAAGACATTTCTCACAATTGAAAAATACCATATATTTTGCTAATGTATTTGGTGACTTTAAAATGAAAATTTTGAAGATTGACCGAGTTTTGTCAAACTAAAAAAGATCAAAGTAGGAAAAAAAGAATCCAAACGCCAATGCTGTAGTTTCTTTGTCATTGTAAAATAATGATCTGTTTAGGTAGCATGGACTGAAGATAAATAAACTGGAGCAGACAGGATTGACAATTGATTTTGCGATCCACTGAATGAAGTCTCACACATGACAATGGGTTGGATTTTGGGTCCCAGAATTGGTAAATGCTGTAAAGAAAACTCAAAAACAATATTGGAAGTTAAAAGAGAGAGAGAGAGAGAGAAAAAAAAAGACAGGTCACACGAAAGCCAATCACTCAGATACTTAAGAAAAATTATTTTATTTGTGGTTGACTTTTGGACTGTATTTGACTACAGCACATTCTTGAACAAGCAGTGAGATTAGAGTTGGGCGGGCAGTAGGTAGGTTGGTACACAAGTAGCTAGTATGGTTTGTTTGGAACTTTTTTTTTTTTTTTTTTTTTTAAATTTGGAATAATTTTTTTTTTTTAGAGTTTTTTTTTGTTTTTTTTGTGAATCTTTTCTTTTTGGCTATGTTGCTGCTGTTGTCGTCAGGCTGGGTGTCTGGCTTGTAGGGGCGACAACAGCACCAACACAAACAACATTAACAACAACAACATGAACAACAAGAACATTTAAGAACAACAACAACACATGGTGTTAGTGACAGTTTCGGTTGTTGCGTTGAAGCGAGGGTCTGCCCCTGGTGATGGCGGCTGCGACGACGGCTGCTGCTGCTGCTGTCTACACCGGCCGAGCAGCTGCAGCTCAGATGAGGCACACATTGCACTATTTATGCTACGATCAACAGGACAGAAAGAAGGTAAAAAGAAGGACTGAGGTAAAAGACGGGGGAAAAGATTTCTTGCCTGAGTTTATTTTTTCTTTGAAGAAAATGAGAAAGATTAAGGAAAAGATTAAGTTCCTTTTTTTTTGTCATATTATAAAAAGAAAAAAAAAGACAAGGTAATTTTTTTTTTTTTTTTTTTTTTTACTTTTGTTTTTAATAAAGAAGATATTAAGATGAAGGAATATCTGAAGCAGAAAGAGTGGGCAGAGGAATAATGTGGATATATGTTGAATGGGTGGCTTTTTTGTTGTTGGGAAACTTTAGTGTCTTCATTTTTTTTTTTTTTTTTTTAAATTTCTTTCAAAGGGTTAGATTTTCAAGGTTGGGGAAAGGAGTAGGGGGTAGGAAAAACAATCACTTGGTCCATTTAAGTTGTTAACAAATGGTAAAGACATCGCTCCCTGAAAATTACAGAGTAACCAGTAGAAACACATCCAGGATTTAATGATGTCAATGCCTGACTACCATCCCAGTTAACTTTTGAGGAATTCGGTTAAGATACACGGTGAAAATGTAAGAAATTTTATTGTGTGGAAGAGAGAGAGTTGATAGATTCTGTTGTTCATCAGTAGTTCCTGATCTAAGTAAATGCCTAATATCAAAAATATGCAGTCTTATCTGTCAGCTAGGTTAAGTAAGAAAACAATGAGAAATTTGAAAAATAAGTAGAAAAATTTCCCATTAAACATTTCAATTTTCAAAAAAAAAAAAAAAAAAAAAAAAAAAATTAAAAACAAAAACATTTGTAAATTTTCCAATCATAAGAAGAGTCCTCTATAGATTTCCCTTCTTTCTTTGGTATAAAAAAAAAAAAAAAGTCTTACCACTACAATTTTGTAATTCTACAAAATTCAATAGTGCTACATTTTATTTAGATTATTAAAAAAAAAAAAAAAAAAAAAAAATTAAAAAAACGTTCATCCAACTCTATTACCAGAGATGGATTTTAGGATTCATTGCCGTATCAAAAAAATAAGAAAAGGCAATAAAAAAAAAATTATTCTATCTTGTAGAAACCATTCTTTCGATAAAATTTTGGTATGGGGTGGGGTAGGAATTTACTTGGTTGGTTTTAACCACACAAGTCGCAAATTAAACAGAAAGAAATATTAATCTAGCAAAACTATGGATGGATGGATTTATTCATGGTTGCAAAAAAGGGCTATATTGTCTTCTCCCTTCTCATATCTATCCTGCCCGTGAAACAACATTAGCACCTAGAAAAGTTCTAACATTAACAATTGCCTAGGTCAGGTTTTTCTGGATTTGACATATGACTAGAAATAACCACTTGTATTTGTCCAGAGAAATATACTACATCAAGACAATTTGCAAGATTTGCAGATTGTTCTAACAATAAAATGTTAGAGAGACTGCACCACTGACCTATTTATTGCACCATTGACCTATGTTAAAAATATTCCATTGGAGGAAAACATAAGAGCAAAATGTTTTACTGCTGCCATAATAATAGGATTAATAATGAGAAATAAAGGAGGTTTGGTGAATGCACCTTTGGTCATGTTTTCAAAGATTTTATGGCCGTCATTTCATTGGAATGGGAGTAAGTTACTCGATATTTATGTCATTTTCCCCCCCCTCTTTTTGAAATTTTTTTTTACCAAGTTTAAAACCAAGCCCCCCCTGCATCCATGTAAATTGTAAAAAAAGCTGAGGGAAAGGCTGGTCTCTGTTGACCTACTCAACTTAATCAAGTGTATTGCATGTGTGAACATACAAGACAAGCTAATAATTCATTAGCATCAAATTCTTTTAATTATTATTATTCTAAAGTTGATAGATGACCTTAAACAAAGTGCTTCCCAAGCCCCTGAGGGGGAAAAAAAATAAAAAAATAAAAAAAAAAAATAAAAAAAAAATTTATATATATATATGCAATATCTGTTTGATTGGGTAGGTAGTCAGGCACTAGCAGAGAGTCCCGGATGTGGTCTTTTCTCTCTCATCAAACCATGTTCTTGCTAATACTGCTTAAGAGAAGAACAACGACCAACAAGGGCCCAGAACTAACAGCTTGCATAAGACTTGAAAGCAGCCAGAACATATCAATGTGTGTGTGTTGATATATTTATTTATGTAAAGTTCTTCACATATACACACACACATGTATATGTGCAAACACATACATGTGCATGTGTATGTAATATACAAACATTTAACACATACACATGTATATATGACCATATGGTTAACGTCAGATACCCACTCATGCACGCTTCCATGTGCACACGATATATGCGCATGCACTTACATGACACACATACCTAAATTTAAGAAAAAAAAACAAAAAACGAAACATGCGATGTGTGTCATAGATACACACATGCATGCACACATCTTGCATGAGTGTGCCCATGTTTTGTGCTCATACACGCACACACACACGTACACAGTACATTATGTGTGTGTGAGTGTATATAACTATGTGGGTTTGTGATTTGCAGACTCTCACACATGCATGCACTCATATGGACACAGAATGCAGATTATAGTTGGAAAGAAATACAAGAAATTTCATGATTCTGGTGTTTTTCCTTTTTTTTTTTCTCCATCTTTTTGATTTTTTTTCCCCTCAGTATTGACTGCCTGATGATGACAAAAGCATATCAATCCCTGTAGCAGGTCAATTTGACGGACAATGTCGTGTTGTTGGCTGGCTGGCTGTTCAAATGTTTCAATTGAAAAAAAGAGTCCTACTAAGAAAGCACTAGTTGCTAATCTTTACTCTGAAAAATATACAAGTTATTAGTAGCAGCCACAGCCAGAATATTTTCCAAAGGATGCCAGGCAGTATGCAGAATCTTTTTATTAAAGTCTAAACAGTCAACATTTATCTCGTCTTTCTTACGTTTATTCCCGGTACCAACTTTCCTAGGTTTTAATATAGTCCTTGTTCGCATGTTTTCACGGCAAGCTTCCAATGTTATATCACGTTTTGTTTCTCTGTCGAACATGCGAAAGAAATTATTGTAAGAACCAGTCATGATGTACCTAGAGAGAAACAAAATGAAAAATATGAGTCAATTGTTTTTTTTTCCTGGGTGTCAAAAAGCTGAAAAAAAAAAAAAAAAGAAAATATTAGGGGAAAAATTTTTTTTTCTCCTTAAAAGGGCCCAAAATCAAGACAAAACAAAACAGACGAGTTGAGGAAAAAAAAAAAAAAAATTTTTCTTTAATAGTTTGTAAGTCACCAGGAGGAAAAAAAAAACCCAAAACAAACATGTTTCATAGCTTGAAGAGCTTCCATTACTTGACATGGATACTTTATATCCCAAATGCAAAGTAACCAAGACAGCATAGATCCTATATGCTTCAATTAAACTGATCAATCATATGTCAATACTCAAAAGATATCTGACTTGATTAAAAAAAAAAAAAAACAATTTGTAGATATTAGAAGTGCAGAGTGATCTAACAGCTATTGGTACAAGAAGAAGAAAAAAAAAACAAAAAAAAAAAAACATTCAGCTGAGGGTATTCAGGTTTGCCTTTGGGAAAGGTATTAATACTCTTGTGAACCCCAGCTATAAGCAGATAGTCAGGCACTTAAAAGCCTTCAGTCAAGAAAGCAGTCCCATCAAGAAGAAAGTTACTCTGACAGAAAAAACCTACAGTTTGGCAGTCACCATAACTAAAGAAGTTTTGTCATCATATATGATATTGTCTGACTTTTTCTCATCTATGTAGCCATTCGTTCACAACGTTTAGGCCGTGTATCATCCAACCTTTGTTAGATGTTGCTTCTATAAAGAAGAAACAGTAGCTGGGGAGCATGCTCAATTTGAATGGACCAGGAAAATAGTCTGACCCTACAGAATAATTAATATACCCCGTCTAACAGAATTCAGACAAAAATTGCTAAATCTATGCAAAGCAAATTTTGACCCTGCCATACACAAAAGAAAAAATTGAATAGCTGCTTATTAAAACAGAAAAAGATCAGACAGAAGGGAAAAAAAAAAGTTAAAAAATAATAAAAAAATAAATAAATAAATAAAAAATAAAAAATTAAAAAAAATTTAAAAAATTTAAAAAATCCCGAGTTATACATTTTTACCAATCAAAAATAAGTAGGTTTACTTACCGATCACCTCCACTCCAAGCACATTCAAATTTATCAAATATACAGTCATTTTCATATAGAGAGCAGAGCTTGCTGCGGAGGTATTCATGCACCTGGTAAGTTTCGATAGGCCGGGAATCCATTTGCAGGTCCCATACTTTCACAGAGAGGTAATCTCGGGTAATCATATATCGACCATTATGACTAAATTTGACATCTGATATACTGGAGATAATTTCTGAGAAGAAACTTCGGTTTGTTGGATCTTCAGGTTCTTCAAATACTGTACAAAATAGACATATATAAAACTATTAATTGCAATTTTAAAAACTGGGAATCTCAAAATAGATGAAGAAAGTATTTTTTATTATCAATTATCAATCACACCATCAATAAAACAGCATTTACATAAGATATACAATTCCAAATCATTGGATCATATCAATCTAGAGCTATTTTTCAAGGGCTAATAATAAAACGAAGTACCATACAAAATACTCTAAGCTTACACTTCTATCATTGATGAAATCAATCTGTTATATCTGCTTCTTGCATTAATGTAATCCTGGTTGGCTGATTTTTGTATACATTTGCATCCTTATTCTCTGGTTGCACTCGTTAACATAGTACTTCCAGTTACTTGAACTACAACTTCAGTTCACTGTGTGTTGCACACGAATGACTTCACTCACTGTTGTTCACAATGAGTTCAACCTTTCAGAACAAAGCACAGGTCAAAATGTGACCTTGCACAAAAGTGATACTCAAAGCTCAAGGTAAGACTTGAAACCTGAGCCCATTGACTATTTGATTGTACAGCTTTAGTTATACACTTACCGTGATGTCAGTAGTAGTGAGAGTACCCATCACGATCATAAATAAATCTAATCTGACACAAAATTCAACGTTTCAGAGCAATTATATTACTTACAGAACATACGGGCAATTTAATGATTGACCAACTCTTATGTTAACAACCATGCAATATCTGATAAGTTTTCTCAGGGGATCCCTAAGATCTTACTTGAATATCCAAGATTTTGCATTGTCGTAACTCTTTGTATGTTAGGAAGAAGATAATTTGTTATTGTTTTATCCGAGGGTTACTTGAAATAGCACAAAATAGATATTTCATTCTTTCAGGCAGTGCATATACCCAGTTATCCTCCCTTTGCTGCCAATTCTGACGCACAGCTTCACACACTCACACATTGGCATAAATATCCTATCATCTCATGAGAACAAAATATGTACAATAGATTTCATGGCAAATTAACTTATGGGATTATTTTTTTTCCACGTGCAAATATATTTCTCAAGATATTTGTAAATTCCAGACTAATAGTGAATATAAATTATGAAAATAAAAATATCTATTATACTTTTTTATTAGGTACTTTGATTTTGTGAGTTGGAACAAATTTTCTTTTAAATCTCCTACAAAATATGGAGGGGGGGGGATTCCATCTAATTGAAATAACAACAGTGTTCAGATTTTTATTTTGATTTCATAATTTTTCTTTCAAAATTCTAAGTTTAAAATTCAATCCAATTACTCTGAAAGTTACTCGAAATACCAAGTGCCAAATAATTCAGTCATTGAAATGATGACAGCATTCCAAATTTTTTTTTTCTAGAATTTTTATTCAATCAAAAATTTTTTTTTACTGATTTTAAACAATTTTGCAAAATTCTGTTTTAATTTACAAAAACAAAAGTTATGATTTTTAATCATTGCAGTTACGTAACATAGCTATTCAAAATTCAACCCAGTCCACCCTCCAAAAAATGATTCATTGCTGTAATACAAATAAGTAATTCAACTCATTTCATCATTTTTTCTTTGAACAAATATCAATCTTCATCTCAATACTCTATAGTTTACATTTATTTGCAGTTTCATTTCAAGGTTTAGCATCAGGATGTAGATGATAATCATAGTATATAATGAGGCTGATAGAGATTAGCGACAACCCTAAATTTGTTTTGTTCCCAAATCAAATCAAATCAAAAAGATATTCAAATTAAGATAAATTATTGATCATCATAATTGAAATTTATTAATATCAAACAAATCATTTTGTATCAAACTTTGTATAAAATCAATAAATTATCCTTGTTTTGTAAAAAGTAGAAAATAAAAGAATTTAATGAATATGAAAATCATCTTCAGCAGGGTTATTGTTCCAGAAAACTATGGTACATTATTTAGCAGGGGTTTTTTTTTTAGTTTGCCCCAACCCAAGATATCAGAAAGTACCCTTGATTAATAGTCCTGCTGCTAACTGACCGGACCTTTCCTCTTTCTGAAACTCTGCAAGTAACACACTTGGATGTAATATTTTCAGAGCCAGGCAAAATTGACCACTCAAGCTGAGCACTGTGCATATCAAAAATACCCCTCATCAGAGACTTGCAGTAGAAATCATTGTCAAAGCTCTATTTTTAATGGAGTTTGCCCCAAATATTCTGCAGAACGATCATGTGTTATGAGGGGTTGGAGCCAGAGCATCACACTATGGTCTAGACACCGATGCACAGAGAAGTATATATCCTGAAACAGAGAAAAATAGATGGTGCTCTTTGAAATCTACTCACACTTGGCATGTCTGTCACAAAGAGCTTGTGCTCTCATATCACATAATCGGATAGTTCCTTTACTACTGCTATATACAAATAAACTGCATTCTGTTGGATGAAATTCTGCTGCAGTAATCACTTCTGTCAGCTCTTCCATGTTTGCAGGTTTAATATCCACAATATCTGGACAACAGATAAGGAAGAAAAAACAAAGACCAAATAACATTGAACTACTGTACTTGCGTACAATGCAAAAACTTTGATATTAAGAAAAAAATTAGCATCAAAATTGAGGGGGGTGGGGCATTCTATTCAAGTGGAATAAATAATAACATTGATTTTTAGCTACAATTTTAATTGGGGGGTTGCATTGTATTCAAGATCACACTGTACTTGGGTAAATGCGGTAGTTACAAACACAAAACTATATGCAAGATTCCATTTTTGTTCCTTTAGAGCATCTCCCTGAAAAAAACGACTAACACCTTTTAACAAGCAGAGAAATAAGTAAAGATATCTATGTGCCCTCAGTTGAATGCAAATGGTTTCATCCTCCTCAAGAAATAAAGTACAATATTTTAGAATAGTCTTTACAATGTGACCAATCAAGAGCTATGAACGTATAAACACTTGGTTGGGTTGGATTTAAATAGGAAGAATTGCTCTTGAATAGCAGGATATAATTCCTACTACCATTTTAATAGCAAAATAGAAGTACAATATTCTTTAGATCAGTTGTAACAGAACCTGTCCAAAAACTGCAATGTTGTATATACATTTTTGGCAACATTTATCCACAATTTTTCTGGTAATAAAACTACTTCTTTCCTATTTCATTTTGTTAAAATGTCCAAAACAAAAATAATGGTTGCATCAAAAATCGAACAAAAAATATTGTCCAAAATGCCAGACAATTCATTCACAAATGTGAAAGTCATATATGAGTGTACATTAGTTAAGAACACTGTACAGTGTGCCTCCTTTCTCCTATCTCGAGAATTGATCTTAAAAAATTAAAATATTTTTGAGAAATGATTAAAAAAATTATTCCACTTTCTTTGCCCACTCACTATATCGTATCTTTCCATCTTTATGAACACTAAGAAACGATCAAGGAAAAAAGAAAAGAAAGCACTGTCTATCTCTTTAATCACTCCCTTTGGGTCATTTAATTCCTTACAAATCCTCTTAACGGACTTGAAAATTGGCTGTAACATGAAATTTTCACCTGATCTAAGAACCGTCGACTTCTGTTACAGTTGAAAATGGCAATTACTATAAAGAGAGGTTACTTTCTTTTCAAGTAGAGAATATTTGAGTTTTTATTTTATTTAGGAATTTTTAAAAAGATACCAAGACGTCAAGCATAAAAAAAGTGCCGAGTACAAGATGTCTCGGTATTATTACAATAGCTGCCCCAGCCCCTCAACATTGATATGACAAGTTCATTCAAAAATAACTTTCTTCAATTCTACATTAATATAGATTTTTTTTTCTTCACCCAACAATCCAGTTCCTCTGATATTTTTATACACAGATCAAAATCTATATTTTGAAACCTAAATATCTATTCAAATTAGAATAGATAACTGCAAAATTGGCTCTAATTTTGAAAATAAAAATTCTCTTAATTGAGAACCTGGAACCAATATGTACTGACTGTATATAAACTTACAAGGGCATTTTCATTAGTCGAAACTATACTAAATAACTATAGCTAATTCAGTCCACCATATTTTTGTTTGCTAAATAAGTGTAGATAAAAAAAAATTAAGGACATTTTGGCAACCCAGCCGGTATTATCTTATCTAGGGTTAGTCAACTAGGGTAAAGGTTATTTTGTGTTAGGGGTTTTCAATTCTTTTTTTATCTACATTTACTTACCAAACTTTAGCCTTGTAAGACAGTCCATTTAAGAGAAGGTTATTGACAGGAGGAACCTACAAGTTCGCAGTCATTTTAGCTAGTCCCAAACCCAGGTAAGAGAAGAGGGTCAAGTGTGGGACTAGCAACTTCTCCCCATAAAAATCTACTTGCTACTCAAATTGTAGCAGGATAGTTGTAGCTCCCCATGTCTCACACAGTCAACAAGAACAGTTAAATACTTTCATAATAATGAAATATTAGTGTTTAGTAGTCACTTTTCCTGAAAAAAGTTCTGTCAGGGTGGATGTAAGTGTATATCTGTATACAAGTCAAATGCTATAAAAAGGATACTGAAGCTCTGATCAGTTACTTCTAAATGCCACAAATTGATTCTGAGGTCATCTGCTGATAAATAAGTTTCCTGATCACTGTTGACAGAGATCGAATTGATGTGATAAGTGTGTGCATTCGCAAAAATACGACGCGGACTGGCTTCCACCAAAAGCTCCATAGGTTTGAATACTGGTACACGTAAAGCTGTAATGTTGGTTGAGTCCCTGGACAAGCCCCCTTCATCTTTTAAATTGTAACCTTCTGGTCGCTTGTCCCGCTCCGTTACTTTCCACAGCTTGATTGTTTTATCTGAAAAAAAGATTTAGTTTCACTCTATAGAGAAAAGGAAAATATTCAGGTATTATATTGTTCAATCAGAATCAACACACAAAACCTGTGTAATCTCTTTTGGCAGAGAATAGGAATTAGAATAAGATGCTGGAAAATTGAAAATGCATAACAAATATTGGGAATTAAAGGAATGATGCAGAAATGAATAGAGGCAGATGGTAGATAGGATATCATTTCTGAATTTGAATAGTTTGGAATCGAAATCAACCCTTTTCAGGCCTAACCTATTAAAGAACTTGATGCCTCAATTTTCAAGAGAATAAAAAAGCTGAAAACATTTCTTTTAAATTGATGGATAAAGAAAACTATTCAATTAAAATCTTTTCATATTTTGAGAAAATCATGATGGATTCATTTGTCCCATTAGACATTTGTTTTTAGTTTAGAGATCTATGGAACATATATATCCCAGCGGCCATAGAAAACTTTAAGTGTATGTCTCAGGTGTTTCAAAAGGGTAAAAGGGGGAAAAAAAAAAAAGAAAAGAAAAAAAAAAAAGGAAGCTCATCCAAAGATATAATTTCCAAGGAGCAAATTTGGATTAAAGTTCTAGAATAATACCTATTTATCAAATCTTCAAAATGTTGAATACCAACCTTTACTTTTGAGTTTCAGATTACTGATAATCGCTTAATATGAAAATACTCTTAAAATTCAAGTGATGCAACCAAATAGCTGAAGAGTAAATGAAGGTGTCAAAATCTATGAATTTAGCAGAGAAAATAAAGAACAGATTAGACCAGTTCCAAATCTAGGATGCATGCACCCACCAAGGGGTTTGAAGGGAAATTTTTTGAGATTCAAGAAGAGGGTGATAAACTTTTTTCTTTTTTCTAGTTTTATTGCTGATGTATACAGTTCATGTTCTTTGTCCTCCATGGTTTTATTAGTAATATCTCTACAGAGACTCATTAGCCATCTGGTAAATTAACATTTTGTTATTTACACTTTTCAATATCAACTTTGCTAATTTTGACTTTTCCAGAATTAATTTCATAGCCTCATGGTCAAGAGGTACGAGAAAGATTTTGAAATATCATTGGAGAGCAAGCCTAGCAAAAAGATCAAAAACTGCTGGATTAAATCAGTCAACAGTAAAATGTGTTTCTAATAGATATATCCAAGTGAACAATTGAAAACCTAATGAACATCAATAGACAAGGGGAGAAAAAAAGAGTGGAAGAATGCAATACTTACCATTGGTGGAAAGTAAGAAATGAGCCGGATTTGTCCTCTTGAGCCATTTGATTTTATTTATTTTTTCCTCTATTTCAAGGCTTTTAAGATAATCAAACTCAGGTTCATGACTTTGGAAGGTGCTGTATACATTATATTCCCCACGAACTGGTACAGCTAATTGGCTCTGAAAGACAAACTAGTTTTATAATTTGAGAAGTTCTCTAAGGAGCAACAACATAAGAGGTAGTGATAGTAGTAGCAGCGGCAACAGAAGTAGTTGATCTGAAACAAAGTTTGAGCTCAACTAGGCTTCAGAACAAAACCTAAGTCTTACTTGAACAGAAACAACAGACAAGAAAAAAGGAAATTCTAAATTTCAAATGATACAGCTACAACAGCAACACCGAATTTTCAACAATTTCAATGGAAGTAGATTTCTCTTTCTTCAGATAATTTCATCACTAACTACTCAATTGTCAAAAAACACATTCAAAATATTCAGCAGAAAACTTAAGATTTAGAAAACAATGCAAATAAGACACTGAAATGATGCAGTCTAATGAAAAAAAATGAAACTATTTTTTCAAAACAATTCAAACCAGTTTTGAGCTTATGAAAAAAAAAAAAAAGGAAAAGCTTATTAGGTTAAAATAAATGCAAAGCAAACACCAGCAAAATAGCAGGGTCTCAATATGTTCTTATTGGTGTATATATATATATATATATATATATATATGTATATCATAAAATAGCCGAGATCAACTAGAATTGTCAGTAACTGTAGGAGGAAGAGGGTGTTGTTTCTGACTAGGAAGTAACATTAAGTAACAAGGGGCAATGGAAATATCTGTAATACTAAATTCTAGGACTCACGTTCTGCGAGCGCGCTAAATTCAAACTTGGGGGGGAGCCCTCAATATCCGTGTCCTCATTGTCTGGTTCGAGAGAAGCTTCTTCTCCAGGGTCCGATTCTGCAATCATGGATTCTGAGTTGATAGCATCATCATCAATCTACGATGAAATATGGGAGGTTTTTGTTTGGCAATTTTGTTTTTATCAATTGGGAACAAAAAAAATAAAAAAAATAGGACAAAAAAAAAAGAAAAAGAAAAAAAAATCAATTAGAAAGGACAATGTTTTTTTTTTTTTTCAATGTGAAAATGTTGATTTTTGTTGAGTTGCAGTGAATAAGGTTGGTTGTGTAGATAGGGTCCTTGAAGAAGTGGAGAAAAAAGGTAGTGGCTCAACTTGAATGGAACTATTGTATTCTGGCATGGCTCAGGGTAATAAATAGTGCCTTGAAGTAATCAAGATATTTTTGAAATTCGGGATTTAAATTTCAAATTGACATTTTAAAATGTTATGTTATACAAAGGTTGATCTGAATTTTTATCTGATAAAAATTGAAAAATCAAAACCCATCATCCCAACTGTTGAAATCTTAACCAAATCCTATAACTATAAGAGGAGGAAAATGGAAAGACAAATGCTGTTCTGTCAAGCCCTGCTGACAGGATATTTGTACAATCTATATATCCACTTATAGGAGGTGGGTTGAAAAATAATGACAGAAATAGATTCTCATTAAGAAGTTAGATGCCCAAAATAAAATGTCAATGTAAACTTCCAAGAGTTCCACAGGACATAGATCCCAGCAGTCAAAGAAATCTCAGGATATATATATCTCCCAGGATTCTTGAAAGGGTAAAACAAACCTCCGACATCTAAGATATTAATATTTTCTGAAAAATTCTCTTTATAGACGGGAAAAAAAAAACAAAAAAAAACTGAAACTGCAGTTTTTCAAAATATTTTTTAAATAGCAGATCAAGAAAATGAAAACTAGTAAATATGGGGAAAATATTTCCCCATATTTCCCCATTACATTTAATTAAAAAAAAAACCCTAAAAACAAAGATATGGAGAGTTCATTACTGTCATAGCCACAGGGATGCAGGTCCGAATCTGTTTCATCCAGGTTCATTCAAGGCGACTATCTTCAAGGTGGTTGCTGCCAATGCATCAGTTTCAATTCACCTTTGCAAAGGGCAAACTTCCTTGGCATATTGTTGGGTTAACTATTCAAATCACCTTTGCAGAGGCTAAACTTCCTCAGCATGTTGGAAGGTTTATAATTCAAGTCACCTTTGCTAAGGGCAAGCATGGTAACTATTCAAAACCTACTTCAACACAACATGACAATTATATAGTAATTGATGATCATGAGAAGACATAGCCTAATACTAATCTGAAAGTTGTAACTTAAGCAAGCTAGAAAATGCCCACAAGGAGTGTCGAAAGTGTAACCACATCTTCATATATTATGGAAGCCATTGCCTTCATGATACATCAGGTTGAATCTAACAACTTTTCCACTCTTAGAATTTATTTTAAAATAAGGACTGGAGAACTAAAATAAGTATTTTTTATTTCAAAATAATATTTCAGAGAGAAAACCATCTACAACTTGTTTTCATTCTACTCTACAAGTACACACATGAACAATTATAAAAGGTAAAGCTTCCATCTCTTAGAAGACAATTCCCATTGGGGTATGAATGGCCAGTGATCCTTTCAAGTTTCAAGTTTGGTTGAAATGAGGACTTTATTCTTTAAATCTTAATGACCACCCCTTGGCAGAATACAAGTTCACCTTATCCATACAGCTTATAATATACTACATTAGCTGCTGAGTGCACAGGGTAAATTGTTTTGATGAAGAGTTTCCCCACTCTTTGCTCAAACTGGGAATCAAACCCATGAACTTCTACATCCAAAATAGGCATGCTAACCATTACACCATCCAAGTGAACTACACAAACAATTGTATTCTATGATGAAAATTGGGACATCTAAGATTAGTTTTTACCCGGTAAAAACTGATTATAATAGTGCAATGTCATTTTGACATTAAATAATTGTTTTTATCTATAAGAAAATTATCTTTTAGAAATAAGGTTAGTAAGATGCTTCTCTGCTGGAGGTGCCTTTTAGATATTTGCAAAATGTAAGAATCTAAATGCAATATGTTCAGGTGTTACTATTTTAATGGAGAAAAAAAATTGAAATAACTTGGAGACTTTAGCCAAAACCATTTTTGCAAGTTGATTTGACAAGTGTTTCAAGTTAGAAATTTTTATTCATTTTTCTCAATATATAAAACCAAATTCTTATGCTGTTCACATCTGAGAAAGGTGATTATCAGATGTCCTTACTGAATCAACTATTCACTTGCTTTACTTTTACAATTAGAACCCACACATTTTAGGTGATAAATACTTGTTATCCGATGCTCAAATAGAAGAAGGACTTCCTAGATTTAATGGCTAAGAAAATACATTGAGGTCAGGCAGGAGTGACAATGCTGACATTTAGATTGTGCAGTGGTTGTCCAGTTGAGGTAAACAGTATTATATGAGGTCCTTTCATAAGCTGAAAACTGTATAAGAATAGTGCAAGAGGATTTTCAGAAATGTGGACCATACAGCATCAATAATTCAAGTTTGACACATCAAACAGAATTTTTCCCAAACTAATTTGCCATGTGCTTGAAATATCAACTCAAAGGAAAGAAAGGAAAGTCCAGACAGTTAAAATTATTTTTGCATCAATGAGGATGAATATATCTATTTGGCTCAAAGATGTTAATCGAATATGTAGACCAGACCCAGTTCAAAATTAGTAACGGCTTAAACTGTCTCTTAATACTCGTTGTGAAACTACATAAATTAGAGACCCAAGTTTTATGACTGAAATATTTCAAATAAATTGTGAGCAAATATTTCTTTCGAGGAATATAAAAGGCTAAAATGTACTGCTGCAGTTAAAACAAAACAAAAAACAACTCACTCCAATAAAAATTTAAACTGTATTATTTTTGTGATTATACTGCTGATAAATTACTATTTAACTCTAGTCACCAACAAACATTCACAGAACCTTAACACAATAGAGGGAGTTTTGTTGGCTCAATACTTCAAATATTTTTATACCAAGTAATTTTATATTTTGTCTAGTAAAATTTTATATTTTATTGCTTAATTCTCCTGACTAATAAAACTGTTTTTGAGTTATCAAAAGTGGATTGAATGGTTGAATACAATACATTGATATAAATGATAGTTCATCAATATATAATGGTTGGTTTCTTATTATATAAATGAAACAGATACAGTTATATTCAGTTCTGTACGTATAAAGAATTTTCAATTTCTACCATACCCAATACGAAATATCTTAGAATTTTTCTTGCTCTATATAATTAATCAAAGAGGAGGACTGTCAGGATTAATAGTTGTTCCACAATTGGCATCATAGACTTGAGGTGTTAAAGGGGCAACATCCTGGTCACTTGTAGTTGAAGGATTCGCAGGTGTTAGAGTACAGCTTTGAAACTCATTCTTGGTTATCTTCATAAACATATCTAGGTGAAGTTGTCCCATAGGCTTTGACCTTCGGCCACAGTGAACTAAAGTGAGATATGTTAGAAATTCAAGTGTCAGCTCATAATTTTGTCTAGTTTATAAGATGTGTCAGACTATCACTTGCGGGAAAATGGTGTTGTACCTGTAGTTTGAAAATCTTTTTGCTAGTCATAGAAGATGCCATCAACCAGAGGTTATCTCAGTAACTCAAATAGTTTACCATTATCTTAAAATATACTGCACTTTCCATAGTGGCTACTCTAGAGATTCAGGTTGTACTATAAACCATTGTTGAACAGAGAGTGGCCAACTGATAAAGTTTGAAATGGAAAAAATTCTCTGGTTGTCAGGAGAAAAGTACCTACATCAATCACAAGCCAAAAGATGACAAGAATCTGTAGTAAGCTACACAACACATACAGTTAACAGAGTGTTTCTTTGAGGAATTAGATGATTAAACTAGGAATTACTTTTAGAATGTAAAATGCTAAAGAGGGGAGGAAAAATATTCCTTGTTTATTGCTTAACAAGTAACAAGACACATAGTAGAAGGTTATTGGAAGATTTGAGGTTAAAGAAAGGAATACATAGAAAAATGTTTAGCTAACAAGCATGAAACCCAGATTTTTTTTGGATAAATATAACTTTTTGATTAAAAAGTGAGAATTCTCTAAGTTATAAATCACATTGCCAAGTTGATAGCATTATGATTACCCTTGTTTAAATGGAGGAAGAGGAAATACTTTGATCTGAAGATGGATAGAAACAATTCCATAGCAAATAAGTCATAGCTCAAACAAACTTCATTTGATGAGTATGAACGAAAAAAAAGCTACGGGATCTTCAATAAACTTCAATTCAGAATTTTTCTTGTATAACACTTGAACTCTTTCGGCTGCTCAACATTTGGCGAGATAAGTGGTTCATGTTAGACACACTCCTCTATGAATTCATCAACAAGCCCTCAGCTAAATCAACTGGCAACAACCAAGAATGCAGATTGTTGTTCCGTTGAATAGATGACAAACCAGTTGGGCCAAAACTGAGGCATTCTTGACTGAGATTGGTGCTCAAGACACAGCAAACAGTGTGTATGGCAGAGCTGTGCCGAGGGTCCATCAAATTCTGTCAGAGTGCCTCATTCCAAAACCTCTTAATGGAGTCTATGGCCTGACACACATATATAGTGCCACACTGAACTGGCTCAGGGGGATCAATGCTGGGTGGTGACATGGAGTGGGTCGTATGAATGACGACTTAGACTGAACCACTGATAATTAAACACGAGAACAATTATTCATTAGTTGAATTATGACACTGGATGATACAACCTTGCTTACAAGATTTTCTAGATTGTTTTTTCTTCAAGTTAGTGAAATTTCAACAACATTCATTATAATTCCTTAAAAATCTTCTTAAAAAAACTAGCATAGCACCTGTCAAAAGTGACAGAAGTACTGATATATAGATTGGAATTTTACATAAGATCAAAGTGTAGTATGTGCGCTCACTGAAAATTATCATAATATGAATGTATGTACTTTTATTTTTTATTTGCAAGTGTCGAGTCATTTTCTGTGATTCCAACATTCAACCTATCTGTGGGCAATTAAATTGTATACCCATTAGGCCAACTTTACACAGCATATATACAGGGAAAAATAAGTCAATAAAGGGTCTAAGCCAGCAGCAGACAGCGGTCAAATGACCACTGCTGATAACAGCTCTACTGCCTGTTTCAGCTTTTGTTTACATCTGAAATGTAGGTCAAAAGAGAGTGTAGCACCAATCAATAAATTATCCATATAGATAATCCAGTCATTTTCATTTGGTACTAAGCTAGCATAAGTGGCAAAGTCATTCACATGATTATACAAAACTCCTCAAATAGCCTACAGATTTTAAAATCTAATAGTATGCATTAAATACTTGGGAGAGGGAGAGAGAGGGAGTCCTCTGCAAGTCAAATTTATAGCCAGTGATCTATAAGAAGAGAGCTGTTGAAAACGAAGAACCACCATCGAAGATGAGGAAGAGTTATTATCGAATGCTTTGCTTATGATATATAACCCTCCATACTATTCATTAATAATTACAATAAAGGCAATGAGGAAATATTACTGTTAATAAATAATCGTGGATGGTCACCGAATTCAAATTTCTATGCGAGAGAAAAACTTGCTTTGACCCTTTGAAACTCTTGGGACATATGTCAAGTAGATGTCTTTTAGAAGTTTACCGAAACATTGACATAAGGCATTTTTCTTTCTTCTGTACTCGTCTTGCACACTTGAGCGATTGTGGCACCACATCAAATGCATACTCAGTGGGAGATAGGTTTCAGAGTTCTTTCATACTATCCATATATTTTCTTCCTCTTCCAGTGCCATGTTTCCCTGCCATACAACCTTCTTATGTAAGGCATTCTAGGTCTCCCTTTCTGATGATACAGCACAGGAATTTAAGTTATCTCATTTAATATTCTCATTAATGATCCTTTCATGAGGGTACAATGGCATACTGCCACACCTGTTACTTATATTTACATGATATTTTCAGCTTTCTTTTAAAAAAAACATATTTCTACAAGTTCTAAGTTGATCTTAATAGGGTAGTCTTGAAAGGGTTGAATTATCAAAGGGATTTGAAACCTAAAACATGTGGGGATTTGCTGACTGAACAAATAATAGTAGTACAACAACATTTCATGGTTGTGTTTTACTGCTGTTAGTTTCCTGGTAGAACAATTTACCTACTGAAAATGCAACCAATGGCATTTTGCATATAAAAACACTAGCATACAGGCATACTTAAAAAAAAAAAAACAGACAAACCCCTCACACACACTAACATTTTACAAATATGTATGCACATACATATGTGAATACAGAAAACACATCCACATATGCACGTATACACAACACGCACACACCAACACACACGTATACACGACAACACACGCCAACACACACGTATACACGACAACACACGCCAACACACACGTATACACAAACACACGCCAACACACACGTATACACGACAACACACACGTATACACAACACACGCCAACACACACGTATACACGCCAACACACACGTATACACGACAACACACACGTATACACGACAACACACGCCAACACACACGTATACACAAACACACGCCAACACACACGTATACACAAACACACGCCAACATACACGTATACACGACAACACACACATATACACAAACACACGCCAACGCACACGTATACACAAACACACGCCAACACACACGTATACACAAACACACGCCAACACACACGTATACACAAACACACGCCAACACACACGTATACACAAACACACGCCAACACACACGTATACACAAACACACGCCAACACACACGTATACACAAACACACGCCAACACACATGTATACACGCCAACACACACGTATACACAAACACACGCCAACACACACGTATACACGACAACACACACTTATACACGACAACACACACGTATACACGACAACACACACGTATACACGACAACACACGCCAACACACACGTATACACAAACACACGCCAACACACACGTATACACAAACACACGCCAACACACACGTATACACAAACACACGCCAACACACACGTATACACGACAACACACACATATACACAAAAACACGCCAACGCACACGTACACACAAACACACGCCAACACACACGTATACACAAACACACGCCAACACACACGTATACACAAACACACGCCAACACACACGTATACACGCCAACACACACGTATACACGACAACACACACGTATACACGACAACACACGCCAACACACACGTATACACGCCAACACACACGTATACACGACAACACACGCCAACACACACGTATACACGACAACACACGCCAACACACACGTATACACGACGACACACACGTATACACAAACACACACCAACACACACGTATACACCAACACACACGTATACACGTATACACAAACACACACGTATACACAAACACACACACACACACGTATACACAAACACACACACACACGTATACACAAACACACACACACACACGTATACACAAACACACACACACACGTATACACAAACACACACGTATACACAAACACACACACACACACGTATACACAAACACACACACACACGTATACACAAACACACACACACACGTATACACAAACACACACACACACGTATACACAAACACACACACACACACGTATACACAAACACACACACACACACGTATACACAAACACACACGTATACACAAACACACACACACACACACGTATACACAAACACACACGTATACACACGTATACACAAACACACACACGTATACACAAACACACACACGTATACACAAACACACACACACACGTATACACAAACACACACACACACGTATACACAAACACACACGTATACACAAACACACACGTATACACAAACACACACGTATACACAAACACACACACGTATACACAAACACACACACGTATACACAAACACACACACACACGTATACACAAACACACACACACACACACACGTATACACAAACACACACACACACACGTATACACAAACACACACACACACACGTATACACAAACACACACACGTATACATAAACACACACACGTATACATAAACACACACACACACGTATACACAAACACACACATGTATACATAAACACACACACACACGTATACATAAACACCAACACACATATATACATAAACACACACACACCAACACACATATATACATACACACACATATATATATACACACCAACACACATATATATATACACACCAACACACATATATATATACACACCAACACACACATATATATATACACACCAACACACACATATATATATACACACCAACACACACATATATATATACACACCAACACACACATATATATATACACACCAACACACACATATATATATTCACACCAACACACACATATATATATACACACCAACACACACACATATATATATATACACACCAACACACACATACACCAACACACACACACACACATACACCAACACACACACATATATATATATATATACACACCAACACACATATATACATACACACATACATACGCACACACACACACATATATGCACACACATACATATATGCACACATTCACACCCCAACACACACACACACACACCACACACACACACACACACACACATCCACACACAATCCACACCCACACCCGTCATTGGCATGTAACTGGCTTGAAAATAATACCCATTTACAAAAATAGAATGGCCCCCATTAATGTTAAATTCAGCCCCAAGTTTTATATCATAACACACGCTTTTCCTCTTAAATCAAAAGTACGATTCAGTTAATGTAAGGTTTTCTCTCATAGTTGTCTGTCAGAATACATTCATGTAAAGGCCAGTTTGAAGGTCATTAGAAACTATCATTTTTCTCTCAGGTTATTCATATTAAAAAGATAGGTTGTGTCGTTATTGTTGGCGATGTCAAAGCAGTCACCAGTCATGTTGATATACACTTATCCCAGGTAGGGCAGTCATGAGTATTGCAGGTGAATATATTTCTTAAGCAATTCAAAAATAAGGTCAGCCTGGGGTAAGCATGCAATTTCTCATGCGCATTTCACCCCCCTCCCTTATGCATTTATTGATAACTTCAATCAAGATGCTTTGATGTGTCAAAATTCATTTTTTTGATGCTATTTATCACATAAAAACTACCCTAAATGGATGGCAATGCAAGGGAGAAAAAAGTGCTGATTAACCCATTGTACTGCACCTACAGATTTTCAGCAGTCACTCAACACTAAGCATACAGAATCAACTATGCAAAAAATAGGTATTGTTTTCTGTCTGAATTTCTTAGATGAGGGATTATCATTATGTATAGAGGTTTTTGGATCGTTGTCCTCATCATGCTTCACGACATTCTCGGCTGCTGCACCCTGCAGCCTTCTTCAGGTGGGTGTTGTGACGTTTTGAAAAGCTCAGACAGGAGGTTGTTGCAATCAGAGCCTAAGGACAGATGTCCCCATTTCACTGCCCTAAAATTAGAGAGTAGAATGGGGACATTCCATCTTCAGGCTTTGACAGCGACAAGCTATCTTATCTTCCTGAAACATCACCACCCATGACACCCACCTGATGGAAGTCGTCAGACACAATGGCCAAAATGTTGCATTCATAAAATAAGCCAAGATGAGGACAACAGACTAAACACATTTAGATATAATAAATAAGTATCTTTTAAAATTTTGTACATAAACAAAAGAAAAAATTGTTCATGTTGTACTATATTCTTGTATGTAAGGACTATTTGATCTGAGTGTCAACATCAGTTTTCCCTCCGGACTTAGTTTAGAATCTTCGTATTGGAACAAGGAATCCCAATAACTCCTCGAAGTTTGATTAGACACTGTCAAGGTTGAAAATAGGGTAATAGCTTTTACCTGCCACTGCCTGGCCAGGTAAGGTAGTTATGGTAGAGTGGTTTGCCAAAATGCTCACTCGACTCTTTCCCATCAACTATTGGGCATGCAAGTAATAACATTTTGTTATACCATCTTGCAAAGGGACAGGGTGCAGAAAAGTGGGCTCAGCTGAATTTCTGATTTGAGTTATCTATTCCTCCCACTAGGGGACATGAGGAGGAGGTGCAAGGGGCTTCATGGTTAAAAGCCTGGAGAATGGAATCAGTAAACCGATCAATCCTCAATTTGAACAGTTTGCATTCACTTTGCACAAATGCTCTTGGTGAAAGGCATGAATCCATTCCCCCCAGCTACAAGTGAATAGCGGGTCAGGCTGAACCCTTTAGACATGTAAGGCAGTCTATTTTGGATTTCGGGCTAGTAGACTCACCCCATAAAAACCCACTATTTCAACAAACAATGATTGGTCTCTATGGATTATTCAAGGAATTGAGAGAATTCATTGCCTCATGTGTTGTGCAGCATAAGAAGCAACTTCGCTCTGCTTTGAGACACTAGAAACTTCAAGAAAAAGTGCCCAAGAGAACAACAATGAGAAATTCTGAGAGGGTTAAACATTAAGGTACCCTGAATCATTTAATCACTGCATGTGTCTAGTCAACCATGCTGAGCTTCCAGTTCTGAAGTCTTCAAGACATAAAAATATGTACATTGAAAATCCTCATTATTATCCAAGTCATTCATTCATTTTCTATCCTTTGGCAGTACACATCATTTCTTTCTATTGTTGAATGTTTTTTTTAACATTAATGATTTCATTTAATTTGATGTTACATTTTTTTATGCAATGGATAAGCTTGATTTTTTTCCAAGTAATTCAATCCCAGACAAAGTTTTGGAGATATAGATATCATTCTTAATAGACAGTCTTGCAGGAAAACTGTTTTAGTTGTGATTAGTTCAAAATTTCACTGTCTTCACAACCCTTGTGCACCTCAATAATTTCTCGTGTACGTCTTGAGCTATGTGTACCCCAGAATAGGAGCTCCTGGTTTATGCCATTTCCAAGAAATATTAGTTGAGACCTGTGGATCTTATGATTTGGTGGGGGGGGGGGGGAGAAGACCCATATAAAGCCATCTAAAAACTTGAAGTATGTTAATTCTACAGTAAACTGAAAATTTTATCCTTGTCTTTAATTGTTCTGCCTGCAAATGCTATTTTAGGAAAATCAGTGAAAAAAAAAAAAATTGTTCTAAAGCAGGATTGCAAATGCACTTGAAAGCAGACAAAAATAATTGCACAGGTGATATCAGATATTCTCCAGTACAATGGATTAAGACTGGGTGCATAAAACAAAAATCAAACATCTTTAAGTTATTCAACATACATGCAAGCAAAGAAAAAGTGGAGCTCCAACTTCTAAAACATCACAAGAATTTGTAGCAAAATTTCACATCAACGAACAAAAATTGGAATCACTTCCATGATCACAAGATGGTTTGCTGACAATAGGTGATATTAATCATTATTACTTGTATTAAAATTACAAGTGTAGGTCTAACACAATTCTAAAAATGCAAAATAATTGAATTATTAGATATTGAAAGATCTATTGCAATATGCCACAGGCTGAAATGACATAATAGGAATTTAACGTTTACTTTTATTCAACTCTTGACAAATTTAGTTCACCATCATACTCCCTAAACAAATCATGTTTAGAGACATTCTGAATAAAGTTCAACAAGTAAGTAATGAAGAGATCTCAAAGTAGAAATCAATCAATAAGATTAGTACCAAACGATTGTAATTTATTCAAAGTGCTTATGTCTAACACTCAAAATATCAATGGCATTTGAAAACAATATTTTCTGGTATTGAAATGCATCAGAAGAAAATCATAAATGTGACGAGAAAATTCTTTCCATCACAAAAATTATTAGTGCAGACTATTTGAACTATTATATCTCTCGCCTACAAATTCATACAAGCATAGTCCTAAAGACCATTTTCTACCTTTGTTTTTACTATTCAAAAAAGGTTAAAGGAGTATAAAAAAATATTTAAACAATTTTAAACATTTCCATAGACTCAATAGTTATATTGTAACAAAAAACAGCTTATTGCTGTATACTACAAGAGAAAAGGCTACCAAGACACCAAATATAAAATTATTTTTCATTTCTTTAAAATTTTACTGATAGTCTTCAGAAGAAGATAAAGGGGTTGTACCATAATATAAAGAATCTGTGTTTTTCTTCTCAAACAAGCTTTTGAATAATTGTCAGATTCAAGCTAGAATATACACTTGATCAAGTGGAAAGTAGGTCAAAATTTTTTTTAAGGTAGCCTTAATGCTGATTCTAAATAATGGAACAAGTGGGTCATTTCAAGCCTTTATAACAGGCACTGCTCTTGACATTATTTGAGAGAACTCAATGTATAAGAAAAATTCTTAATTATGGTTGGAAGTCAAGAGAATCTACAGAAACAAAAATATTTCATTTTAAGTGGTCTCATAGAATGACCTGGTCAGCAAACCATTTCAAGTTGAAAGTGATACAAAATATCTTTTACAATGCATAAAGAACAAAGACAATAATAGTCATGGAAACTTTCTTTTACACACATTAATCATAAAACAAAAACTCATTTGCATGTAACAGTTTTATTATCAAATAAAATATCAAAATTTTAGGAGGAAATTATTCCAATAAGATTTTAGACTTCATGAAAGGTATGTGTATGACTATTGTGACTTGAGGGTGAAAGCGTTTTTAATGAAATGCTGAAATGTATAACTCTGAAAACCCTTCACATAACAGATACATTTCCAAAATATTCTTCTCAGAAAATAACAAAACGTTCTCTTTCCACATAAGAGAAACATTTGGCCTTCAACACACCAAACTGGTTTCTGAATTTATAAATAACAATTCTGTTACAATAATAAATGTACTTTAGATTTTGTGATTTTCTTTTTTCAATGAAAAGTATTTAGTTTTTTTTTTTTGTTTTTTCAAAATGGTGACAACTCACTGACTAGTTTCAATCTTGTGATTTCAATTTAGAAAAGTTGAAGCATTATACTGAGAACCAGTATTATTATATTAGAGATAAACCACAGAACAATTCCTAATAAAACTGAGCAGTAAACTTATTTTGAAGTTGACAGGACAACACAAATATAAGCTTTTATACTCAACAATCATGGAGATCTACATTATATACTAGTGAAAGGTTGGAAATATTCAATTTTTTTAATGAGATTTTCTTGGAAAAAGAAATAGTGAGCTTTAGCTAAATAAGTGAAGAATTCAAATGGAATTAATTAAATCTTCCTAGAGGAAATTGAGTAAATCTTGAAATTTCCTTATTCTATGCCTTATTTTGAACATATTGCAGACAAGAGAATCATTATGCCACTGATCTCAAGCAACACATTTTGCCATTGGCTGCAAGTTATCTTTATAATCAAAGTATTACAAAAAGCACTAGAAAGCACTCTGAGAGCGCATACTGCAGCCAAGATCATTGTCACTAAAAACTGAATAAAAATCAGTTCACATATAGCTGTGATGCAGGGATGGTAACTAAAATTTCCTGGATTAGCCCCAAAATTAAATCAATTCTTTTGGAGCAAACAGTCACACACACATACAAATGAATACATATACCTCTTCTAACTCGTTGGTAGAGGTAAATTGCTTTTTCATTTCCTTCTTGGGCAATACAGTACAAATTACATAACATTACAACCATTTCTGGGAAGGAAAAAAAAGTTGATCAATGCAAAAATCATCCAGTTCATTTCATGTGCTTATTACATAGTTAAATGCTAATGTATTCATACATTAAAAATCAAAACAGTGCTCTATATATAGCTCTATCCAGAGAATAAATGGGAGAGAGAAGCCAGTCAATGAGCCTGAATAGTAACAATGGTTACGAACATCTGCAACCATCCATTCTTATCAAAAACTATTCTTATTTAAACAGGAAGTGAAGGTAGATTAGAAATATGTACTGTTTTTACAAATCAGTGATTAGTATGTACCAATTGCTGCTTACTGTTATTACTAGTCAAAATTCAATGCAAGGAGGAAAGCTACTGCAGTACCTGGCAGGATGCCAAAATATAATCTATACTTATCATTACAACATGTGGTAGTAGTAACAGTACCAATAATTGTAATGGGAGCAGTAATAGTAGCACACTGACTTTATTGATCAGACATTGCAGTAGAAATAGCAGTCTAATTCAGCATAGTTTAAGCTGGTCTTGACAAATAACAATCCTTCCACTGCGACTGCTTGTCTCACAATTACTGCAGCTGCTATGATTGTCAATAATATTATGGACAAAACTAGTGTTGCTATAACTAATACAATATAAGTTACCATGCCAATAGTAGCTATGGTTCAGATACCGATTCAGATGACACTAATCAAAATATGTACAGTAATATACAGTTAAACTATTAAGACTAATCGAGATTCATACCTGTAAAGAAGGCTTGATTTCATGAATTAAAAAATCTGACAAAAAAAACGTAAAATGATTTTTATTTTTAGCCAACCAACTAATAGAAAGAAAAAAAAAAGTCATTAAAAATGTAGGAACTGCCAAAATATTTGGTTGATCAAGGATCAGTCTTGATACTATAATCAAATTGTATAATATTATTCAACAAGTTGATTCCTGTGTAAAAATTCAGATGTAATTGAATTTCTATGAGATGATTTTTTTTTTCTTTTTTAAAGAAAATGGAAAGAGAGAATTTGTTTCAGCAAACTTGTCAATACTAAATGGATACATCCATTGTTACAGACAGGAAAAAAAAAAAAAAAAAAAATGATTTATTACATAAGATCAACTTATAAGTTGGTATCAGACCATCGCCACTGAGTGACCCAATAAGGATTGAACCCACTCACAATAGTCAGCAAGATTAGCTTGCTGATCATTGTATTTGATGTGCATCCCGATTTTTTTTTTTTTTTGAGACAAAAATCAGAGATATTCAAATTTCCAGGATTTTAAAAATTTTTTAAAAAGTACTATTTTTTGTTTTCTTTTGACAGGAAATATCCATTGTTTCAAATGGACAGTAGGAAGTATTTTCTTTATTTACAATCAAGTCGGAGAGTACATTGTTACTGACAGTAAACTAAGAGAAATCATACTGTTCATTATATAAGAAGACACAAAAAAAATTTGCCAGCCAACTACCATGCAGAGCAAGTGTGGACTAGAATTAATGGAAAATAATTCCTTTTTAATAATAATTGCACAACAAAAGCTAAATTTATCACCTCTTAAGTGAAAAAGGAAAAACATAAATAGTTCACAATGACAAACACCTATTTACATTCCTCAGACTGATGACATCTGTTGCCATGCTCAACACTTCAAATAATCCCCAGACTACTAAATTAACAGATGAATTATCCTTACAGAATTCTAAAAGGGAACCAATATCAGAATTTTCAAGTGCTATCCTTTTAATCATAAGCTATAAAAGAAAAAGAAAAAGAAGCAAACTGGTGAATCCATAATCTTTCTATGAAAGATTTAAAAATACCTAAGTTGTTTCTAAATGATAGGAAAAAATTCAAGCAACTCAAATTTTTCCCCCTATTTCCTCCTGTTCAATTATAGCTGGAATTTGTCTTGTAAACAAACAGTTACATTTTCCGAATGACAGAATCTATGGATACATAACAGATTACTTGCAGTGAGGGCATTTTGGTTATTTTTGTAATTCTGATAGTTCAAGTTATTAAGAGCTGGAGGAGTAAGAGTGGGCTGTAGAAGCAAAAGCTATTTATAGTAGAGCAGTGTCCAGCCAGCTGCCAATCACTCCGCATTATGTAGTCTTTGTGTATTAAGCAAGCAAAGCACCTAGCTACTTGCAGACTGCCATTGATGCATTCACCACCAGAGGAACTGTTGAGCTTAACCCAAGAATGATCTTCAACAAATGGAGGAAGTGGAGATTGAGAGGATAACAATGGCAAAATACAGGGAAATATGGGGAGAAACATTCAATAAAAATGAAGATGGAAAACTTTGAAATATACTGACATATTCAATTAAAAAGATGAAATTAATAAGAAAATCTTAAAGCAGCTCTGCATGAAGCTTAATTTATAATTTGGATAGAAATGATGCCACTCCCAACAGTCATTCACAGACCAAACAAAAATCTATCTATCTATCAATAGTGCCACAGCCAAGCAGATTAGTCTTCTCAATCAATATCAGGAGGATTGAAGTTTGAATCACGCGTGATTATATATATATGAAAGAGTCAAACTTGATTCGACTTGAATTTTGTACAATAAGAAGCAACAAGAACAATCCTCACCAAATTAAAGGGAGTAAAAATTAACACACCCCTACCATGATTTGAAATCAACCAATTGATTGATAGTCATATCTCTCAACAAATGAACTAAATTGATAAGTCTTACATACCAACAAGAATTTCTGTTAAAAATCTGCAAACGCTTATTTCATTCCGATAATTACATCTATAAAATCAACATTTCCTGACCATGATTTGCAATCATGACCAACTGATTAGTAGGCTAGTGTTTTGCCGACTGAACTAAACCGATAAGTTTTACATAACAGAATTTGTCTTATTGATACGCAAGAGCTTACTTCATCATAAATGAACATATTCATACATGAAAAATATACATTTTTATTATTAAAATATATATATATATAAGTTGCAGTAATCATCTTCAGCCAGAATGGAAGTAGGAATTTGGTGCATATTTAGTCACAGCAGCTCCCTTATCAGACATGAAGACTCAGAGCCCTTTCAGCAACAAAAAAGGGTACAACAAGGTGATAACAGCTCACTCAAATTCTTCACTGCCCACCTCGAGATGATCTTCCGAAACCTAGACTGGGAACACAAATGAATCAGAATAGACAGTAAATACCTAAGTAACCTCAAAATTTGCTGACGACCTTCACAATCTCCAAATGATGCTGGCCTCCACATGAACTTCAGCAAAACAAATGTCATGTACAACAAACATGTTGAGGACGAAGACAAATTATCAAAATCGAAAACAGAGCTGCAGGAAGTACCTGAGCAACCTCAGATTAGCAGATGACATTGTTTTTTTTTTGTTTTTTTTGCAGAGAACCTCCACCAACTATAACTAATGCTAGATGAACTGAATGAAGAAAGTAAGAAAGTCAGTCTCCACATGATCTTTAGTAAGACGAAGGTCATGTGCAACAATCATGTTGGAAATAATGATCAAAATTGAGAACGCAGAACTTGAGGAATTAGACCACGACATCTACCTAGGAAAACAAATCTCTATGAAATCTTCAGAGGAAGGAGAAATCAAACAAAGAATCACTATAAGATAGCAAACCTATGGCAGAGCAGGCTCAGCCTTCAAGAACAAGAAAATCCCATTAGTCCTTAAAAGAGTATACATCCAATGCATCCTCCCAATAGTTACCTATGGAGCTGAAACATGGAACCTAACCAATTTACTGGACTGTAAACTGAGAACCATGCAACATGCACATGAAAGAATCAGTCTTAATCTCACAAGGAGAGATCACAAGATAGCACATATATTAGGGAAAAAACAGGAGTTTGAGATATCATAGAATCAATTAGAAAACTCAAATGGCAATGGGCTGGTCATGTTGCTAGAATGACAGACAACCGATGGACTTCACAACTTGCAACAAAGAACTCCAGAGATCACATGTGAAACCAGAGCCGGCAGAATACAAGATGGAGAGACAAACTAGACAGGTTCAAGAAGTATATGCTTTGTGAAGCCCACGATAGAGAAGTCTAGCAAATCCTGGGGAAGGTCCAATGAAAGATAATAAAGATAGATGATGATAACTTGACTAACATAGTACCCATAAAAAAAATTTCTGCTTAGGATTAGAGTGTAGTATCTGTACTCTCATTGAAAATTATCACTCATGGATACTCATTTATGCAGTAGAAATTTTAATAAAAATTAGGTAATGATCAGGGATGTGCTGAAATATAAGTTAATTCAGAAAATTAACTGCTGTAAGCTTGCCTTGTTCAAGACAATTGATTTTATGAGTACTGATCGTAGTTGAATGGTCAATTAATGAAACAGTCTATCATCAGGGATTTTGACGATCACCTCCCCCTTTCGTTTTGTCTCAGAGTACAAAGAAATGGTACAGCACAATTTTGAATTCCCAGCATAATGCAGTGGTCTGAGATCTGGTTTCACAGGCAATTCAATCCTGACAAGGAAAATGTTGAGGAAGTATGATTTAGTGATTCTGAAGAGCTCTGCATATTGATACTACACTGGCATATACCACAATAGGAAGTGATGGCAAGGGAGGCACTATCATACAATAATGTCCCTTCCTAATACAAACAAAAATAGGTGTTGGTGATAGTCAAAAAAAATTTCCCTGTGACAAATATCCAGCAAATTCATCAACTTCCCTTTTCTTTTTGAACTATGTAATTGTATTCTGCTTTCTTCCTGAAACAATTTACACATTACAATTGCAAGTGCACTGAAGAGCTCCACACCAAATCAACTTCTCCCTCAAGTTTATAACAGCTTCAATTGTTCCACAAAGCTCCCATACTTCGTCAAAATATACGTTAAAATAATGGTAAATGACTTGTTTTGATGCATGAAATTAATTGGAATGTGTTAGATATTTTATCTTAAAACAGAGAATGCAATGTCACGTGACAGCAATGAATAAAAATCAACTTATTTGTAAAATGGAAGAAATTTTTTCAAATAAATCAAGAAATTAAACTAAATTATGATTAAAGAATATTTTTAGATTACAACTGAAAATTGGTAAGCTCTGTCACATGACAGCAATGAATAAATGCTGGAAGACTGTCACACAACAACAATGAATTAAAACCATGGTTCAACGATGACAATAAATGAAATTCATTAATAACTTGTTTTTGTTGACTGAAAAAAAAATTTTTTTTTTTTTTTAAAATTGAAAAATCTAGAAAAAAAAAAAAAAAGATAAATAATTAGTTTTCTAGATTAAGATTTTCCATGGCAGGAAATTTTCCAGCTATCATCAACATTTTGAGCATTAGGATGGAACTCAGCTGATACAAAAAAGCCAAAAAGAGAGTCAAATGAGTAGGAAATCTCTCAGTACATTTACTTGCCTAAGGTGTAACAGTATGTACCTGCCCTATAAATTGTCATGACACATGAAGAGCAAACTAATAGCACAAGTTCAAAACCAAATTTATAACCCTCAAAATGACTACACTTCAAAATTCATCACATTTTCAAGAGCTTGAAAATGTAATTTTCATATAATAGCACTTACCGATTTTGACTTAGACGCAAAGTTATGTCATAACCATCGGTCAAGAGAGTCTTGTAATAGAAACATGTAGAACCGTGCAGAAATAAAATACCCAAGTTTTTCCCTCAAGAGAAAATATGTAAATATAAAGGAGAAAGTAAAAGAAAAAAAAAAAAAAGGAAAAAGAAATGCTCCTAATATCAAGACACACCCAGCATAGAATCAAGTACAAAAATTCTAAAAAAGAAAAATTCTGTCGATTTTATCAATCAATATAAAGTTTCACATCTATATAATGAACAGTGTAACTTATTCTGTTTGTTTCTGTCCTCAACTTCTGCTAGACAACACAGAAACCACAATTGATCCTAGGCAGAAGTGCTGATCCATAAGGAAATATTTCCATTTTTTACGGTTACTATGCTAGTTCCTAATATTTGGTCATTTGTAAGTTGTAGAACTGATTCAGAAAACATTACATTTCATATTCACATAAATTAGAAAGATTCATGCTTAACACCTTCGTTTAATACTGATTTTTCCAAATCATAGTAACAAGTCATAGAAAATAAATAATTATTCTTTTAAGACATCAGTATGCAAATTGATATCTATGTACGTATATTTTCAGATTGAGAAAAACCTCAAGATTCTAGAAAGATCAAGTCACAAATTCTGAATGCATCAATAGCCCAATTAATACACACTAATCCAAGGAATAGAACAATCAAAAAAATGGAGGCTACATTTTTTCATATTTCTATTTCAAAATAAATTACAGAAAAATGTTAATGTTACATGCATTCGAGTTTTTGTTCTTTAAAAAAACAAAACGAAACAAAAAACCAAAAAAACTCAAAATAAAAAAAAATTTTTTAAAGTATTTAAGCAATTTGAACAAATTAACAATGAAAGCTTATTTTTAAGCAATCAAAACAGTAACTACAGGTTTTATAAAAAAATTCTAAATACAAAACAAATGCAAAGATTGTAAAAAAATAAAAAGATAAAAAAAGTAAAAATCAGGTGCAAAATTATGTAAAAATTTTTTTAAAAAGACAATATGCCTCAATAGAGAAATAGAAAGAGTGAGAGGAAATCAATAGAAAAAGTGAATGTAGCAACAGGTAATGAAGAAAAATTACGCTGAAAATGAAAATAGATAAATTTACTAATAAAATGCTAATGTAGAGACATTTGATAAGAAGCATACTAACCGGTAGCTATGTGCTGTGAAAAGTAGCCAAGATTACTAAGAGAAATGCTTAAGCAAGCTTTAATTCAGTCTTATCATTGAATGAAGTATTTGCAGTACAATATTTTTATAATTCATATTAACTAGTTTTTACCCTCATCTTAATTTTTAGTTACTTTTTCTAAAACTAACTCCAAACTAAAAATTGAGATGAAGATAAAAACTAATCAAAATTTACAAAAATTTTTTTACACATGAAAATGTGTGATTGCAGAAGTTCTCAGAGCTCTTCTGATAAGTATAAAACTGAATAAACAGTTGAAAACCAGGTTTTTGCTCGATCTTTTGCACATACCTAATATGAAGACTACAGAAGAGGTAAGCCAGAGTCTTTTGGAGGGTCTTTTTTTCTTTTTTTTTTTTTTTCCAAAACTATTTCAAAATGGTGAAAGGAAAAGATTTTGTAATCAATGTCAAAATTATTCAACTTCTTTATGCTTGAAAAGGTAGGATAAAATAAATTTGACACTGAATACTATAGATAGAGAAAAAGTGGCTGGGAGTATAAAGCTGGGAGACTAAGATAGGGAAGTAGCCATTTGAGACCCTGCAAAATTAATAGTAAATTTAATACCACACTGGTTAGAAAAAGCAGGAAGGAGGGCTAGATATGCAAATTATGTCCACTTACAGATTTGTCGCGCTGGAAAATGACAACACGGCCTCCTTTGTCACCCGTGGCCAGGAGATCTCCATCACTGTTGAATTCAACACAGGAGATGATATCAGCTGGAAAAAAAAAAAAAAAAAAAAGAAAAAAATTATAGTTTCAGAAACTTATAGCTGTTTAAAATAAGAATGTTTCAACTATTCCTTGATTGAAACAGAAAGAATTACTCCAGTTTTGGGAACATACAATGATTATATTAATAAATGAGCAACAAGTAGAATTCATCAAAACTGTCTTACATTACTCAAGTTCAGCATTAATTAAAAAATATTGCATTCCAAATACCTTTCATTTAGTACCAGGCTATGAAACAAATGGTTTACAAAAGGTATTTCGAGTACTACTGTTCACTGAAATACATCCAAGCCCCATAATTATCCACATTGAGTTTCAGTACATGGTTCCCCAGTCATAATACTTACACATGGGACACAGTGTAATATTTGCAGAGTTTGCATTTTAAATTTTTTCTTAAGAGTTAAGTATCCTTTTTTCAGAACATATGAAATCTTCAATTTGAGGGGGGGGGGGGACAAAAAACTAACCCTCATTCTTTAAGTGTCTGTAACTCAAATTGATCTAATGGAATTTTGATCACTGAAAACTTTATTCTGAGTTGATATGAACACTTAGAACACAGGTACATAATGATGTGATATTCCAAACTGATCAATGTTAATGATTTGTTTCATGAAGTTTGAGGTCTTATTCTCAGGATCAAGCAAATACAGTCTTAAGAAATGCTTTCCAAGAATCAGACACTGAAGAGAGCATGTTCTCAATATCGTTTATATGCAAGAACATCATACTCTCCTGAACCACTGCCACCACCCTTATAGATTCCAACTAATAAATTTCTTTAATAATATTCACTTGGTTCTTCTCAAAGTGTGATGGTCACTATAAATTGATAAGAGTTCTGCAATTTATCTCGTAAACTCATTTCAAGTTTATGTATCTACTTGTATGGCAGGTACAAATCTATATTTTTGTCTGAAGTATTTGTCAAGGGAAAGGACATGAATGCTGATTATAGAGTAGTCTCCTTGATCCCCCCCAAGTACAATGCAATTGCAAAATTATTTGAAATCTGACATTTTTTGACACCATGTGTGAACTAGTAAATGTCTAGAAAGGTTACAAATTTCAAGTTATTTATGCTTCAAAAACTCATTTTCCATAGTTTTCAAACTGAAGCAACATCAGACATTAGAAAAGAATAATTTCCTTTTCAACAAAACAAAAACAAAAAAAATTAAATTACAAAAATAAAAATTCTGAAACAGAATAAAGTTAATTATTTTGCATTTTTGTTCAGAATCATCACTGCACATAATTGCCTAGAGTTTACAATCAGTTTTGTAAATGTTAACCAGTAACAATAATTGTTAATAACTTTAGGATTCGTAATCATTCAAAATTTAGCTCTAACAATCTATTTACTTCTCCAAATCTTTTCAGCCGATCCTTCCTTCAGCCCTTGTCAGTTGTATCAATTATAAGGGGGGGGCAGCAAACTTCCCTTTCTAGGTAAAGAAAAAAACAAACCTTCTTTCAGGCAATGAAAAAGATGGTTTCTTCACGAGGCCAAAATTTAATGAATTACCCATTTTCTTCACCAGGTAAGAAGGGATTATCCAAACATTGTGTTAACACTATCAAACATGGGAAGATATTCTACAAATATCTCCAGAATTCATTGTGTATTTTGTTGATCCTTGCAGACACTGAAAATTATTTTAGCTTCAAATCTACATTTCTAAATGAACATTCTTTCCCCTTTAATCCCAGTTATGAAGTAGCACTCAAATACATTTAGAGATTTTCAAAGATTTAATAAATGCATACTTCAGGAGTTTGAAGATAGATTTTCCTGCCTTAAACTATGTATCAAAATCATAAATGATTGGCATTTGTTCTACTCTGCAGATCTCTACGGTACTTTCCAGATTATTCCACGAAAAAAACTTAAAAACAGCGATAAAAGATTATATTTTTCATTACTTGGGTATTGAACAAGTTACATACGATGACCAATGACTACTTTTGGTTTAAGGCCATCCAAAAATATTTCGATTGTTCATAGAGGCATCTCAAAAAAGAATCATTATCTTTTAATTCAACTTTTTTAAAATTATGAAATCAAAAGTAGTTTTATAACTCAATTTAATTTTCAAAAAACTTGAATGTCAGCCCTTTGCTTTGATCCTCAAGTATACGACAATAGTTAGGAAAATGAAATCAGAAAACCTAAATAGATCAACTAAGTAAAGAATAACTGGACAAAATAGACAAATGTCCTTAATGGATAAAATTTACCGAAGATGTTAACCAAAAAAAATACATCAGATAATCTGGCTTTATTCACGAAAGGACAGCAAGTTATTTGATAGAAGTTGATGCATAAAAGAGGAAAAGACAGTTGTAAAAGGTTAATAATACCAGGATGCAAACTTATAGTAGGCAAAATGCTATTCAAGAAATTGAAATTGTCCCATCAAACAGTATAAAAAAAGTTGATGTATTGATGACATTATACCCGACGCTGCTAAAGGTGTATTACGCAACAAACTGGAGGAAAAAAAACAAAAAAAAAAACAGTATCCGGGTTGATGAGTCAACAGACTTCACTAACAAATGTCATGTGCCATTTGTAAGATATGTTAATGAAGGAGTAAACATGTCATATTTCTAATTCAAACAACAAGCTTCTTTTTTTCAAATTTTTATTGCTCTCTGGTTACTGCTGGCATCTGTACTGATGATGCTACATAAATTAGGTTTTCTCTATAGTAAAAAATGGAAAATCCTGACATTGCTACAACACATCACATACTTCACAGGTGCTGGTCTCAAAATCTCTTGAGCTGAAACCAAACCAGTTTTAGTTGCTACAAAAATTGTGGACCTTATTAAACCAAGATCTATTTACTTGCAAATTATAAAATGGGGGGGGGGACAGAGAGCACATAAATCTCCTGCTATAGTGAGAAATCCGGTAATTGAGTAGAGGAAGAGTTCTCAAAAGGGTTTTCAAGTTGGAATTACTTTCAAGGAAACAGTGTGCCCTACTTTGTTGAGTGCTTTGAAGATGGAGATGGCTGCAGAAATCAGTCCACTTAGATGACAAGTTTCATTACATGAATCAGTTGAACAATTTCATACAAGACCCTGGAGATAATATTTTGATTTCCGATGACAAGATTCTTGATTTTACAAAGAGAATTTTTGGAAAACATACGTTGTTAAGTGGAATCTCAAAATGTTTCCATTGTTACTGAGGTTCACTAGTTGAGGATATTGATAAATCTCAAATCTGACTGAAAACCACCAGGTTAAAATGCAGAACAATAGAAAATTATTTTCCCTTCCTTTCAACAGAAGTACCATATTTGATGGTATACAAGACCCTTTTCTCCCTTCAAAGAAATGGCTTGAAAAAGAAATGTAACCTTTGAGTTGAAAAACAGATAAATGAGAGGAATTTGAAGACGTTCCTTTCTCATTATTCCATGCTGAAATAATGGGGTCATACATGCAATCAAATAATTTGGATGATTGGTTGAGGGATTCTTTTGAATACTGTGAAAATTCAACTTCAAGGAAGAGGAAGTACTGTGTTAGTCTGACCTTACACTGAAGATGAGATTTACTTGGAGCAGTTCTGAGTATCCTGCCAGTCATAAAAAAGGAATGAATACATTACAATTGTTTTCAACTTTTTACACACGTGAGGAAGCTTTTGCGTGTTCAACAAGTATCAGGAGCAAGGACAGAAATAGTCAGCAGAGGATAAACCCAAATTGAGTATATGCACAGCAGCAAAAAACAAAAAACACATACAAGTAAACGTACAAGTATATGAAGTTTTTGAAACATGATTTTAGGAAAAGTAAACTGAGCTTATCAATATTTTTTCAAGGAAACTGTCTTTCATTATTGATATTGAATATCCTCTTGTTTAGGGGACTGAAATCACCAAAATGAACAAATACGTAGTAAACTCTTCCTGTACACTAGAATACTGATAATTACTTGTAGATTATAATACATATAAATTTCTGAACTCACTGATGTGCTATAAGCTGTACACATTTTTATGCAGGGGTTCTTTGATGAATGAAAGTTACTTCAAAGGTTCCCTTAGTCTAGAAGTGTTGAGAAAAGCTGCTCTGTGAAAAACCAACATTGATAAGAATATCAATACAAAGAATTCTTTGAATTCTTGGACTCATCTGCGAATTACAGTCCATATAAAATCATTAATAACTAATAGATATCCATTGCAAGATTTTTAAAAAAAAACTGACTCACTGAATGGTGTTTCCATCAACCATGACATAACAGAATTTTTATCTAACTAGTCATAGAACAGCAATGACGGAAATTTCCATCATCTGCAGTTGATGTGTTAACATGATTCTTCTACAAATTAAACTGATATTTAACGGTCTATAAGCAGCAATTCATTGCCTGCACAAATCTTCGACTTGAACATTGAAAATAGCAAATTTTGGGAAAGAATTTGCAATTTTATAAGGTAATTATAAATGGATTGTTGGTGAAAATATTAGAAGTTTCATAGACAAAAAAATTGTTAGTATAAGAAGTAAGGATAAGTGCAAAAATTATTTAGAATCACAAAGAAATAGCTGGAAAGTACAACATCCTGTGAAAAGTGCCAAACAAACAAGTAGCTAACTAGTTACATTTGCCAAAATTTTTTTTTGCATGTACTATTTTTAAGTTGATTAGATCTGACTTTGAAAGTAACACATTTTTTCAAGAGGAGAGTTAGCTAAGAAATGAACAGTAGCTTTATATGAATTTTACATTGGCTTCTTTATTTTCAGATGATCCTACATGGACACACAAAACCACCACCACCACCAGTCAGATAAACAGAAACTCCATTGATTTTTATTTGCTACCAATTGTAAACTGTCCAGTTAAAGCACCAAAAGCCTTAATGCTTTATTGATCTATAATTTTCCGAGCAAGGCTTCACACTAGAGATGAAGTGTGCCAGGAAGGAAGCCTTAGGTCTGATGGTGGCCACTTATACTAACTAATCGTAAGAATGATCTACTTTGAGGTTATAAATCATTGAATTATGAAGCTGGTTTAATTTATAGCACTAATGTTGAACATTTTTCTCTTCGAATAGTTACACTAAAAAGATTAAACTCCAGTTTAGAGACTTTTTGAAAATTATAACTTTGTAATCAGGGTTTCATGATCTTTTTCTTCAAAAGAGATGAAAGTAAATTCATGTAGAGATACGTCAAGTAAAAAACAAAAAATTGTTTTACCATTTTTTTTTTTTCAAAGTTATGCTCAGAAACATACTGACTAATATGATCCCAACATATTCATTCAAATGAAATTCTCAAAGTTTTACATTAATATAAATCAAGTTATAAAGCTTTCGAAACCATAATCTGTATGATAAAACACACAGTGTGTCTATCAGTCATTCACATCATTTATGGTAGACAGCTCCTCAATTACTGGATTTATTCATGGAAAGATTACTTGGTAAAAAAAAAAAAAAAAATTTTTTAAATCTTTTTTCACTAAATTAGTGGAAATATCTTTTTATGCAAGATCCCATTGCCCCATGCAATTTTATGACAACTCAAATATTGAATAGAAGATTTTCACTCTCTTTGCTCCTACTGGGAATCAAACACAGGACCTCCAAGTGAGGCAGATGTGCTAACAATCGCACTATCTGAACAGACATATTTTGTAATGAAATTCGAGAGAAAAATGTTTGCATTTATTTGATTTCTTGAAGTGATAATACTGACGACTTTGAAGGAAATAACATTCTGTTAAGAAAAGTATTTCAAGATCATGTACACATCATTGATATAAAATGGTCATCAGTATAGCATTTTGAAATAAGGTGCGATGAAACATTGAGAAAGAGTTTCAAGAATTAATATCCCACAAAAATCATGACAAAAAGCTGTAATGGTCAGAGTGTAGGATAAGAAAATACATATAAATCTCAATTCATTTTATATAAATTGTGGTAAGCTCTCATTATGAGCAAAATCAATGATTTTTCAGAGACAGCCATAAATATAATATAAAAGTCATGACACCAAGCCTAGTTTCCTTTGGCATTAATTTTTAAATAGACAATTCTTTCATCATCTTGTAAGAAATACTGTATTTGAGCAGAGCTGATCATAATTACACTTACAATATAAGACCTTACTTAAAGTCCCAAACGATTAGAAAGCTAAATGCTATGAGATCCCAAAATTGAAATCCCTGTTGGATAATTTGAGACACTGAATGGACATTTCTTCCATACTGTAATAAATTTTGAAAAAAAAAAAAAAAAAAAAAAAAGATTCAATTCTTTGATAGATCAGTTATCTCATTATAATTGAAGAAAACCTATCTGTATGCACCAAGGTAACTTGACAACTGGCTATTGTACGCAGTTAACATTTGTCAGATATACAAGTCAGTACACAACGCAATGCAATGTTGGAGTTCAAAGTTTTTTTGATCAGCAGTTAAATCTAGATGTAAATACCTAAATTGGCAACACTGAAGAAAAGCAAATGAAATACTTCAAAGCCATAGTTCTACATGACAATCATGGCATCCTTGGGATCGGCTCTGCCTTAGAGTTATATTCAATAAAACCTTCAGAGGGTCAAAGGAGACAAAATGCACAGGAAGTGAAAATCACTGATGTAGAGATATTGTACCAATCCACATTCACTACAGTAATTTCTTCAGAACAGGCATTTTATGAAAAACCTAGCAAAAACATCAAAACAAACTAACTGCACTAATCAAGGTATTTAATATTTGTTTTCTATTCTGTTTCAAATAAGATATAAGCAGTGGTAGTAGTGATGTAGACATGACCACACAGCAGCTCGCTTTAGTACATACATGAACACACAGAGAAGCCATGTTGGTGCTACTATAGCGTACAATGTAGTACAGTAAATATGAGTATAGATCAATTACTAGCAAGGGAAAAATTACATATATATCCCAACTAAGCTTTAAAATCAATGTACCTACCTTTGAGCTTTATTAATATTCAATGGACCATTTTATTTATCTTGAAAATAAAGCATTTACCTTCTAAGCTTCTTACCCATTCTAGTTACGAATGCAATAAACCTTAAATTATCATTTTGATTAATATTCAATCTACTTTTTGGTTCTTCTCAGTAATAAAGTATTTTTGTTATCACCTTAGATTAAAATGTGGTAGATTTTCAGTTCTTTGAAGAAAAAAAAAAATTTTTTTAAATAAAAATAAAAAACACATTATGGCTTTCAAATTTTTGATATTTTACCAACTTTTTCAGTTGAGCGAGTTTAAGCTTTAATAACATTTTTCCATAATTTCATTTTTAGTTTTATTAACATTAAATGAAACTTAATGAGTTTTGCTAGATTTTTATTAATGAAAATCTAATGTGAATATAAAGTTTATTTAATGTAACTAGGAAGAAAAACTTTTGAATATCAATAGAGCTCAATTTTTTATTGGAAAAAAAAAAAAAAAAAAGGGAGAAAAAAAGGCAGATAGAACTGAAAACCTAGTCATTCAATTTGTGAATTTGGCAATTAGAAGTTTTATTCAATTTAAATGAATTAAGAAATCTGATGAATGGTAATAGATCTGCAAATTTGTCTACAAGGATAACTTGACACCAGGATTAATTTACAATAGGTCAGTGCCACCCATGGGTCAATTTAGGGCAAAAACTTCTTTCTCAGTCCTAATTTTAAACTCAAAGATTTATTTCCAAGAAGTGGATGTACAACGGCTCAGTGGTCAGAAGCACTGAAAATGGGATCAGCAGACCAAATTCAAAGTCAGGTAGAAAATTGAATTTTTTTCTTTTATGTGCTTTCAATCTATTAGATCTCCAATTCTTTGTCAGTTTCGAGGAAAAACATTTTGAAAAGGTGAGGGGGGGGTCTATTTTCAATATAACTATAATGAGTGCAGGTCCAACTAGGCCCTGTACGCAAACCTCCATCCCTCAATTTCATGAAATCTATAAAATATCATTTGCTTCCTGTGTTACATTTGAATTATGACATGTCTTGGAACAATCATATGGCATGGAATTATTTTGGTAAATGCTTGGTAAAATCTTTCTGAAACTTTCCCAGTTCCAATCCAACTAATTTCTTTCTATCTTGCCAGCATTCCTCATGTCGATTCCAGAATCACCATGCCACAATTTTTAAAAATATCTTTATTCAAACTTATTTACAAACTGTACATTTGCAACAAAAATATATTTATTACTTAAAAAAAAGAAACATATCGGACAAAATAAAACTAAGAGATTACAAAATTTTTTCTTCCACAAAACATAATTCCAGTTTTCAGGTCAACTGAATTAAGGTTGATAACAGAAAACAGGTGCTGGTGGCCTAATGGTAAGCAGCATAGAAACTTTAACTGACGAACCAAGCACAACCTTTCAAATGAGAGAGTTTGCAATCACTCCACATTAATGCCCTTGGAAAAAGCATAAATCAATCATTTCGCAACCTCCCCATAGCTTTGAGTTGAGATGGAAACTGAATACAACCTGGGAAAATTCGACCCCTCATCCAGCATTGTGAGAGGCTGACAACAGACAGAGCAGGGAACATATTACAGTTAATGGGGCTCTGGTGAAACTTCCATGGGCCTCACATGCCAAAAGTGGATTATAATACATTGCTCAAATTAGATAAAAGGAGAATAAAACTGACAAAATAACGCAAAGCACTGTCTCCACCTCCCCATGACTAGTACAATATTTTTTTTTAATTTCAGGGGAAAAAAAAAAACAAAAAAAACAGTAAACTTTTAAGGCTTACTGATAACCAGAGGCCTTTTATAATCAAATGGTGCTAATATTATTCCATGTTTTTTTCACTCTCACTATCACCCATTTTCAAGTGCTTAAACTATTTACAGATATGTACTGAAGTTGAAATTCTTTACCTACTAAACTCCATACCAAAATAACATTTCTTTCATAAGTTTACTGACAGGATAGTTCATGTCAAATCATGTAATTCAGAAATATAGGGTCCGATGCAGAATATTTCCATAAAAAGGAACACTTGAAAGTTTATCGAATTTAAACACAGAAATGAAACAAAAAGCAAGATTTTCAACAATCATTACGTAATACAAACACAAGGTTTTTGTTAATTTGTGAAAAAAAAAAAAAAAAAAAAAAAAAATTATATGCATAATAAATTTGGGAAATTTTCTTAAATACAGATGGTTTTCAGGTTAGTAACCTTTGTCTAACACTGGGATATTTGTTCACGTGACTATGCTTCTATCTTCAGTCAATTTCAGTGTTGATTTTTTTCATCAAACACCAATAATATTCATGATATGCAACTTGGTATCACGTAGAACAACTAAATAATTTCTCTATGATTGACGGGTACATAATATGCAAAACTTCAATGTCTTGAAAAAAAATTAAAAAAAACAAAAACAAAAACAAACCCAAACCAACAACCCACTTAGATGGGAAAAATGCAATCTTTTACCACCACGAATATTAAGATATGTAATTAGACTGGGTCAAATTAAAAACTGAATAGACAGCAGTAGACGCCAACAGTTATTTTCTGGGAAATTAGGAAGTTCTTTCAAAATGAACAAACAAGGAGAGCTTTTTAATGCATAAACCATGAAGAAAAATTCATTTTTCATACCTCCTGGTTATCTGCACAAAAGTTGGTAGAACTCAATTCTTTCAACGATTTCAATATTTTAAAAAACAGCTAGTGTCATAATATTACATCCTAATTTACCATTTAATTGAATTGCAACAATACACATTGAGTTCAACTAACCAGAGGTAATCAACTTTGATGGGCTTACTTAATGTAAAAGTTTTTTTTTTTATTTAGTATGAAAGTTGTATGTAAAGGATCTCAAGACTAAATATAAGATGAAGAGATGTGATAGAAAGTTTTGCTAGTCAGACACGATAGGTTAGCTTAGTCACGGTTGACAGCGGACCTTTAATGGCTGCTGCTGATATTCAGTGAGGAAGCAGGTTGTGAAACTTACACATGCTGAAATGTCAATTAGTCATTTTTAATTAACAAAACAGATAAGAGATTAAGCCAAAGATGTTTTAGCAGTTCATCAGCAAGATGTACATCACAGAAAGCCATTTTAATAGGATTAGAGAATTTTCATACATTCAATTGCTCTCATATTTATACTGAGAGCAGGTAAACAAAATTAGCCTTATACACGCCTGCAATGAACTTGATTTTTTAGGTCTTACCAAGCCTTTGCTTAGAAAATTTACTCATTTAACATTTCAAATTCTGAAGTTTTTCCATACTTGTTCGCAGAAATGTAATATTCGGATAACAAAAAATAAAATAAAATTCAAAAATGAAAAAGGTTATCCTTCAATTTTCACAGACGATTAGTACATTTAACCCTCAGTTTAATGGACCGTGGTATAATGGATTTCAGATTCAACATGCCTTTTTCATGTATATTCTATTTATATTATTGGTTATCAAAAAGAATATTGTAAACCACCTTTCATTTTTCTTCTACAATAATCAATATCTTTTAGTTATACCAAAAATGAATCTTACTTATGAGAACAGGGTCTCCATGATAGTTTTTAGATAAGATTTTGGGTCATCCCCACCCAAAGGTCAACAACCCCTCAACTATACTGTCAAGAGGTAAATAAATATTACATTCTTTATCAAAAGTTTATACTGTACAGTACTGTATATATAACAACTGCAGTCATCAAGAGTGGTAAATGATTCTATCTTATTTTTTATATGTGCATGTGTATTTCAGCACTCTTGACCATACTGTTTTGTCTACGGACTCAAATTGGCACTCCACTATTGCTCTTCTAAAAAAAAAAAAAAAAAAAAAAAAAAGAGGGGGAAAAAAAAAAAAAAGAAGCAAAGTCTTTTCGAACATTTTGGCAGGTATAGATTATTAATTATTCTTCAGAAACTAGATGGGTTTGAAAAAAAATAAATAAGTAAAATAAAGATAAATACATAAAAATGAACATTTTAGATGTTTTCCAGAGGGAAATGCTAGAGGTGTCATAAATAGAATTTATTCTGACTATATTCATTTTTCAATGGGATTTTTTTTTGCACGACTTCATATTTTGACACTACAGTTGTTCGAATATTGACTGATAGAGTTGTATTAACGAGTATTTTTTTCTTTATTTTACATAAAAAATATTTTTTTTAAAAAGAAGGTAACATTCAGATTTAATTGACTTTTTGGCATTACCAGATAGATACCCCTATCACCTATTAGTTCATTCAATCAGAGGGTTTATTGTGTTTCAAAGATGAACCAGCTTCATTTCAGACCTCATACAAATATTTTGAATTCCTATTCAATTTCATCAACCATGCTTCACAAAACAAAATGAATATAAAAAAATTTTGATTTAAAAACCCAGAATTAACATTTGCTGATATTTTTTTAATCACATGTAAGATAATCACTAACAAGAAATAATTGACAGTTTATTTGAGCAAAGTTTTTAAATAGTGTTTGGTATTTGCTTTTTTTTTTTTTTTTTTTTCCATTACAAAATATGTATGCTAATCTAGGAGAGACTTTCATTGAAATCAAGTGTCTCCAGCCAAGCTTAGGAACAAACCATGTATCAGCAAACAAAAACTAACTACTTAATCATTCCTTAAGACAGATTTTTATACTAGAAAATTGATTTTCATTCAGTGAATTTGATTACAAATTTGAACTGACAAAATGCTAACTGGATAAAAAAACCAGCAGCCAGTCCTCATGAGCATTTATTGCATTTTAATCGGTATTGAAAGAGAAGTCAAACAGTAGATTAATTAAAAAGGAAATTTAAATATTGATTATCACTGAGAATACTTAGTGATCCAGTCAGCATATGAAATATTTGATTGGATTCAGGATAATAATTAGTGACATCACCATTCTTAGTATCCAATTAGCTAGTTAGTGGATCTACAGTACTTTATGCTCATAGACAATTATTAATGCACTCATCTATTATTATACTCACTCAGCTCTGAATTATTCCACATCTGAAAAAGTAGCTTTATTGAATAAAAAGAAAATTTTTAAAATTTGTTTATTATTCTTGAGGTGTCAACATTCTTCTCAACAAAGAGGAATATGACTAATTTTGATGAAATTTGGAATAATCCAAACTCCTGGAGGTTAATTAGTGGAAAGTCAATTTATGCCGTCTTCAAGTGCTAATTAGAGCTATTAGCAACATTTTGTTGTACAGGTACATCACCGATCTGGCACCATTAGTTCCAGAATCGTACCGGATTATCCATTTTGTAGGACCAGCAGGTCAATAATTCACCTCTGACCCTCTAATTATACATGTCTACCTTCAAAGCATTAGGTCTCACTAGTCATGTTCAACATTTCTACTTATATATATATATATATATAGATATATATATATACGGACTTGTATTGTGCTTTATACCACCACCCAAACTTTGCTTGAAAGTTGTTACTAAGGATAAATGTAAGGATATGTTAGGATAGGAATTTTATGAAGTTTATAGAGCGATAACAACCATCACAGATTAAATGATTAAGAGATGGCTCCACACATCACTTGTGGCCATTCAGTGAACTAGTGTGGGAGCCAAGAGAAATTCAAGTGCCTTCTCGCAATTTTGTCCAGATTAAGAGGTAACTGACCATTAGTTACCAGAAAAATTGGTGGTGTGTATTAGTCAACAGATGAATATTTGAATGCAACGCAACAATTACAATGAATTGATTTGTTATACATGTGAACCTAAACCCAAATACAGAAAGGCATATTTCAAGAGAAAGACCATATCACTTCCTGTAACAAGGAATGTTTGCCATAAAAGGAATCAAATGGTTTTAAATTCTTTAATTCTATATTAAAGTATAAGAAAGCAACTAAAATTTTGTTGAACTTAGTTGATGTAATCTGGAAGTATTTTGTTACTATAGTACTATAGCCGTACAAAAAGTGTAAATTAAACTTCTTGTTACAAGGGGTCAGTAGTCCAAAGCTATTTTATCTAAAAAGGTAATTCATCTGTATGAGCAGATAACAGTAGAACTAATTTTGCCACACTTTTGTGGAATCAATTTAGAGAGATATGTGAAGAGAGGAGATAAAAATTCAACCAAGACATGAAAATATAAGCACTGAAATAAAACTGTATTGCTTCAGTTGTAATAGATTATAATAAATTTCATTGAGAAAGTATAGGTTCCTTTAGAAGATAGTAAAAACAGGTCTAGTTGATCACTCAAAAACCTTCATGTGACCATCTTTTGTCACGTGCCATGTTGGGAGTGATCAATTAAAAAGTGGGAAAAAAGGATCATCAATGAATAAAAATTCTTGTTGGGCAGCAATCACTAAAAATGTCTGAATTTTCAAAAAACTAGCACATATGAACTAGTGACCAATTTAGCATGAACTTCCATTGCAGATTAAATAGCGTTTTTTTTATGGGGGATTCAGAGGGGGATAAAAAAAAAAAAAAAAAAAAAAACAAAAAAAACCCAGGTTTCCAGAAGTAGTAAACTAATGCAAACTTTCAAGTTTGTCGCATGAAAAATGTATTCAGTACATAATCTACACTTAGAAATAAAAAAATAAAAAAAATAAAAAAATAAAAACCCTAAGAAATTTAGATCATAAACAGGAAAAGCAGCACTTCTAAAAAAATTTTTTTTTGAGTTTTTTTCCATGAGGAGTGTAGGGGAGTACTAATCAGCCTCATGGATTGATTGGTATCACCTGTAGACATTCCCCGATACATATATACACGAGCAGAATGGGGTGAAAAAAAATGACAATTTTGTTGACAGTTTTATTTGATGGTTTCTAATTGGAAATTCATATCAAGGCTGTTCAAATTCACGTCTATCTTTTTAGACCACAAAGGAAATAAGGCAGGTTTTCAAATATTTGCTCTAATTGATTTAATTTTTTTTTTTTTTGATCCAGAATAGTGAGCTTGGACAGACATGATAATATGGAACATATTCAAGTTAAGGCTGCTGTGAGAATCTATCATTTCCAAGCAGATATGATATTTACCATATATAAGAGAGTCAAATTATACATTACAATCCTGTTGGTAGCATCAGAAATTTATGAGTGCCATTATAACAGATTTTACATGCAGTCTATCAATGACAAATGACTGTTTCAAGGGTTTGAAGATTTCAGTGTATTTTTTCAAATAAAATTTCAAAGATAATGCATGGAAGTCTTCATGTGCTGTAACTGCAAACTAATCTGACAATAACCTTATGGAGATATAAAAAACGTGCCATTAGAACGCGTGTTTTATTTATGCCATTACAAGAGCTTACTGTAGTTTTTTTTTTATACATGAAAGTTGTGTTCAATAGGTTTTATATTTAAAGAGGAAGCAATTAGTTTGCTATTATTGATTAATCAATACCAGCCAAGTCTTATCACGATTACAAATATTGAACATTTTCAGATTATTTACCAGAATCAAAGAATTAATTCATTTCAGTATTGTTCCTCTGTCTACATCTTAAAAAACTTGCTCTGTTAGGATCTACTTCAATAAAATATGGTCATCTAGCTTTCCTACCAAGAGAGGAAAGAGAACTACCAATGAACATTGATTTAACTTCAAAGAGAAAAAAAAGTATGCTAATACTGAACATCTTGAATATGAATCTTGAGTATACTAATATTATGACTAATGAAATGATTAGAATTGTTTTTTATTGATTTACTTGAAGTCAAGCAAAGGCCACAATCATAGAAGGATCAAACTATCAATAGCTTGTAAGACTATAATAATTTTTACTGAATTAAAAGTGGATTAGAACTGGTAATAGTTTGTTATATTTGAGATAGGGTATAATTGCTAATCATCAATTACTTCAAGCTAATATCTAAGGCACTTATAGTGTACATAGGAGATTACCTAAAGAAAACTTGTATGAACTATTACCAGTTACTTGACACATAGATAAAAAGAAAAATCCTGCTCATACCAAGGTAACCTTTGTTCACACATTTTCTCTAGTCTGATAATAAATATCTGCACATGTGTACATGAAAATTCATTTTGAATCCTCTTTAATTACTACCAGCACACAAATTCTAATCATTATCAAAGAGTTGTCGCTAAAATTACTATTTGCAGTAATTAAATCCATCCAGCAATAGAGAAAGAGAATGAAATTTGAGCTTAAAAGTGAGGATCAAAATAACACCCCCATTAAAGGTCCACAATTTGACCTACTGGAGCTATCAAATTTAGAGGACAAGGTGGAAAAATTCTAGTCAACTCATAGCAGTTTAGTTTCCCACTCATTCATTGTTTCAGTTCTTTCAACAGGTCTGTAGAGTCTGAAGCAATTTGGTGTTGTCACAGTGCAAAAAAAAAAAAAAATGAGGTTAACTTTATTTTTATTTGTTATTTCTTCGTATACAAGAAACCTTGCCATAACTAATTGTGAGGAAGTTTTTGTCTCGAGAGCCAAAAGTTCGTTATACCCGATGGTTGACCCCATCATTTAGTAATCAAGAAGCAAATTCGGTAGTTCACTCAATTCAATGAACACCATTCAGCAAATTCAGTGACAGTTTGATGTACAGTTCAATCTTATCTTTATATTCAAGAAAGATTTGCTTAACCTATATGTCATGATATTTCTTCCTCACAATTGCTTTGACGAATCTGCTATCCAAATATTAAGATACCCGTCAAAGAATCACAAAAAACAAAAAGTAAGTTTAAACAGAATCTTAATTGTTACTTTTTCCAAGTACCAAGTAACTACAATAACTATGATTTTCACCATCTTTTTTTCTTCAACTTGTCTGCAGTAAATAGAACTTAAAAATGGTTTTATCTAAATTTCAGTTTTATGTGGACTGTGTAGGTTTCCTCCCAATGCCCACCGAGATAACTAAACCCAAGAACTTGCAATTTACTGGATCTTATCCTGGAACGTTCTTTCTGTTCACAGGTCTCTCCTATAAATGGACCAAATATGCAGGTCAAAATGCTATCCACAAAAGAGTCACAATGCAATTGATCATGTGCAGTGAAATTGTTCACATTTGGTGCACTAAATATCTTTTACCAGTTCTTATCCTCACAAGAACAAAGTTTTTTGGGGTTTTTTTTTGTTTACACTGAAGTGGATGTTGCTGTTTGCCAGTACTTGTTCATGGTTCATTTTCATTATTTCTTGATCCATTATTTACTTCTGAATACTCATAAATTCTTGACTTGCTAATATATTCACTAACATTCATTTTCTCATGAGATGCCAGGTCAATTTAAATGCCTCGATTGCACACTGACATTTATACAAAAAAGTAATCTGTACATACATGAAAAGTAGTGTAAACATTCACTAGATGTGACATCACCAAAGTGAATACGTAAATTTCCTTTGTTAGCACAATGAGATTCTGCAATTTGGCAAAAGAATGACCCACTATCTCGAGACTAGTTATCCTGTTAGTGGCACTGGACTGATGGCTAGCTAAGATGAGTTACCTTGTCCATGTCAGCTAATATGATAATGAAAAATGCCTAGAAATTTTTTAAAAAAGCACATCTTGTTACTTTCTGTCAGCATTGCTAATTTAGATGTATTTCATACAGATCTAAATGTTTCTGGTAGTCGACACTTTTCACTATCTTTTCAGATGTGAGTGAGTGGGGGGAGGGGGCTACATGAAGACAATAACACTGATAAATGATTGAGAAATGGGGAAACCCTAACACAAAATCTTACACACTGTATAGGATCTAAAGTAAGGATCATATCTGTAATTTTTCTGTTCTCAAGAAAATAAATGAAAACATAAAACAGGTCAGGTTGGTCACTTGATAGAAACTGTCATGAAACCAATGTCTTATTGCACCATGCCGTGCTGGGGGTGATTGATTAATCAAAAGTTTGGGAAAATAGAGGAAGGGGATCAATGAGTTACTCCTCTAGCCTTTGTTGAATCCTATTTAGAGGAAGAATTTATAAGAAAATTTTTTACTAAAAAGGTTTCTCAACAGGATATGGAATTAATGTTCAATTATTCAAATTACTGTATAAGTGATACATACATAACTAGCTAACCAGCCAAGCTTGAAAACTAGAACCAATAAAATAAATAAATATAGACCCCCCCCCAAATCTAACAAATTTCTAGGTGGTTGTAGGGTCTAATTGAAAGCACAAGAGAAAACAGGAGTCTGAGACATCATAGAATCTATTAAAAAATTTGAATGGCAATGGGCTGGCCACGTTGCAAGAATGGCAGACAACCTATAGATATCACAACTCACAACATGAATCCCTAAAGAGCATATATGCAACTGAGGCTGGCAGAGTACTAGATGGAGAGACAAACTAGACAAATTCAGGAAGTACTGATGTACAATGATGAAGAAGTGTGGCAAACCCTGGGGAAGGTTTATCTCCAACGATGGAAGTTAAGAGACTAATAATGAAAATTGAACATTTTTTTTCCCTCTTGGATAAACATTGTAGAGAAATAAATCTAAAACAAATGTTCAAAAGTAAAGTTCTAGTAAATAGAAATGCAAAGTTGAAATTCAATACAGTAGAGGCTGTTAATCACACATTATCAAAATCAGTTGGTTTAAAACACTCAATTCAAAAAGAATTGAAGTTTTTTTTCAAAAATATCTCAATCATAATTCTACTTGTCACAATCTGCAACCGTCACGCTCTGATTAGTCAATTGGTAAAAAACTGACCTATTATGAGAGAATTTCGGAATGCAGAAATTTGAATAAAGCAGACAACAAAGACTGTTTTGTGAAACTTTGGGGTTTTTTTTTTGTTGGATTTTGCCGTGTTATGGAATTACATGTTTGAGGAAATCCGAGTTAAGATAGTTTGCAAACCAGAGTAATCTTTTTGTATAAAAATTACTTACTGAATAGCTCCTCATTAATGGAGGAGGGAAAAAGGTGTCCGTCAATGCTGATTGTCCAGTATTACCAAATCATGTATAAAAAAACAAAATGGCCAGAAAACAGTACAACTGCATACACAGTACAGAACTATAATTAACATTGTAAGAGAATATGAAATAACTCAACTTTAGAAATAATTTTATTAACTGATAATACAACACTTTACTAGGAAATACCTTGTTTGGGAGACATTGTATTTGGGATATTGGGTCCATTTAGCTTTGTATGTCCAATAAAAAAACTAAAAAAAACTATATCGATCGGACATCCAGAGGTCAAGCTAAACCATGATTTTTATCTGCAGAAAATTCTAACTAATCCCCACCCCCAATTTTAGAAACATTTTTTATCTATTTTTGAAAGTTTACAAGTCCTCCCAGTATCAGTTATTGGATCAACAACATTAAGACTATCAGAATAATGTACATCTGCTTCATGTAGATTTGATGGATAACAGAAAGAAGCCCCTTTCATTCTAAAAATGAACATTTCATTTCTTCATTGGCTAGATATTTTTTCATCACACATCCTAATCTCTGTTATAAATGGGTGAGAAATCCTTTCTGTATAATATTATTGTTTTCAACTTCAATTCTTTCTTTGACACCGAGTTGACACTTGTTATTTGAATATTTTCCAACTATTTACTTCTCTCTTGATTGTTGTTGCAGATCAGAGTAAAGAAAAAGTTTCAGGTAATTATCAAACTCACCCTCTATGCTAGAAGTTGACACACTAGACGTGTGATTGCTCTTACCACAGAGTTACTGGAACTTGGTGGCAAACGAGAGCTCAAACCAAACCTTTAAACCCATTCCTCATCACAATCTCTTGTGCCATGCTTGTTAACGTGTAGTTCAGTATTGGTATTCTTATTTTATTTCATTAGACATTATTTTGGGGCTTTTTTCCTACATGTTAATCAATGGCTAAAACTAAACTCAGGGAGTGGTAGAAGAGAAAACAGTGTCAACTTTATCTATTCACTGCTGAAAGGAAACCACCTTAAGACACGGATAAAACTATAAGTTCCTATAATTGTAAGGACATTGTTCAATCTCTCTTTTAGGATGTCTGCTTCTTTTGTCCATTCATCTGTTGTCAAATATAAAACATTTCTGCCAAAAATAATATCTCTGGCATAATCAAACACTTATCTTGGTGTCATGATCTGTTAATATAGGGTCACTGCAGGCTTGCTTCAGCTGCTTATCTCTTGATAAGGCTAACTTATCACACAGTCCTTTCTCAAATGGGGATGCCAACAATTTGGTAGTGGTCAAACCACCAACCATTGCAGGAAAATTCTTTGAGGAGACCAATTGGCATTATAAATGGTAACCAAACCTCCTAAATTTCCACATAAATTTAAATATGCCACTTGAAAATTCATGTTGACATGCAGAAATTGACCTTTTTTTTGTGAATTTAGTATAACAACTTAGTTCATTAAAATCCCTGTCACTCAAGTACCTATTTGTTCTTCGCCAAGCAATTTTGCACATATCATGACAAAGGCCAGATCAATTATTTGTCAAATTTAGAAAAAATTGGTCAACGGGTTAAATGACCTAGAAAAGATCAAGTACAGGGTCAATTTATTAAATTTGACTTTTTAGGTAAAAATGCATATAATGAAGGTTTAAGATCTACTGAAGTAGTTCCTGACGGTATATAAATGAGCTTTCTAGATGTATAACAACTGAAATATCGATTTCAAAACTTTGCAAAGAAAAAAAAAAAAAATCTCCAGATCCCTTTGAACGAAGAACATGAAAATAGGTGCCATTCAATTCGTCCCAAAGATCTATAACTGTACCCAATTTTAAAATCCGTGATGGTCTTAATATTTTGGCCTTGAAAAATTATTCATCTGACATGGAATGACCTTGAGAGGAGAGGGAAAATGTTAGGTAGCTAGAGAGGGGAGAAAGAAAGTTAGGTAGTTTTCTAAGGACAAGGAAAAATTTTTCATGTAACTTATCCATATTAGTATTTTATAAAATCAAGGACCAACAATGAAGATTGGAAGAAATCAAAGAGAATGAGAAGATGAGGCATAAGGTGAAAGAAGAGCAGAAGCATGAGATGATTGATAATCTTAGTAGTCATTATACATGGAATTCAAAGTACAGCTAGTTAATATCATTTCAAATAAGTTTCTATGTAATAAAATGCAATTTATAATTCATTCTATCGGATCACATATATCCATTTCTTAATACATAACAGTCATATTGAAAGAAGTGAATAGACCAAGAATAAACAAGATGAAAATTTGGATTGAAAGCAGTTATTTGGACCTTTGCAATTTTCTATAATCTGAGTTATTTTTAGAATGAATTTATTCTCAATGAATGTAAATTGTTCAAATTTCTTACATCCTTTGCTTTATGTTTTTAACAAGTTGTTACCCAAAAGAGCTTGTCCCAAATTGATCACAATAAGTGACTTCCTCCTTATCAGGGGAATAGACTATTACCGAGTATATTTTAACTAGAAAATTGAAAATGTATCACATTAACATTTCAGCATTAAGTCCTCAAATTTTCTTTAAAAAACTTTTTTTCAAAATGACCTACTAAGATTCCATACCAACTAACAAAGTCTATTATAACAAGACAACAGGAAGTAAAGAAAGGTTAGTGGACACAATGTGTTCAAACCCAAGCACTCATGAAAGAACAACAAAAGAAAAAAGAGTATAGAGCTAGCTTGGCAGTTATAACATAAAATTACATGCCAACACTATTCATTAGGCAAGTGCAATCAACCAACCAAGCCAGATAAATATATTCTTGCTACTTGAGCAAATAGCTACAACCACGGTATTCAAAAACAGAACAAAAATGAAAGCCAAACAGACATTATATGCATTCAACAATAAATGAGCTAATTGAAACAAATAAATGTTTTTATCAAGTAGAAAAGAAAATGAGTTATGACTATGAAATATGCAAAAAAGTAACCATATAAAACCATTTTAGTCCTTGTTTTATAAAGGTAGATGGCTAGATAAGGATGACAAATAGTACTTATTAAAATATAAAACTTTTGTTAAGAATGGAGAAAAGTGTTCAAGAATCAGTTTTAAAAAAAATATAACCATCAATTTATTCTATATTTATCTATTTTTGAAAAATTAGTTGGTAGATACTATTCTCATGGCGAAACCCTTAAATTCTACAAATGATCAATTACAATACAGAAAACATATCTATAATAAAAAATAAAAATAGTAAAAAAATTTTTTTAAAATAAAATGATAAAAATAGAGAAATAAAAATTTAAGAATTCATTGGTTCAGAAAATGGATCATGGAGTAAATTAACTGGATGTCGACTACAAAGCCACACCTCCTCAAAGATCACATAATATTTTCAAGTTCAAATTTAGTCACAAAAGATATGCTTTTTATGATTTTCTAAGATTCTAATGAGGACTAAAGAACATTTCGAGGTGCTTGTTGATTACTTCTGCAATACGAGACAGGTCAAGAGTAAAATAAATTATCAAAATTTCGGCACATCTTTGAAAGAAAGAAAAAAAATCCTTCCAGTGACATTTGCACAAGTACACAACATTGCAACTAGAATCTACTCCCAATCTTGGGTGTTCTGGCAGATAAGTAAATCATAATTACAGTCTCTACATTTCTCTATATCATATTAAAGTTCTTTTTCCTCACAACAAAAAAATGCATCTGGTTGATAAATCATCAGTTGGCTCCAGCTTAGGTTGGCTTGGGGTATTTTTATTTCAGCTTTCCCGAGTCCCATCTGATGACTTTTAGTTGTCATTGAACACAAGCAGTTCAGTGAGTATCAACATTCTCCTGTTACTATATTTGAGCAGTTTGTATCAACTACGCAACTTTCAATTTAGGGCCACATTTGTTCTTTCCACTAAATTGGGAAGCTTTATGAGCTATCACTAGTAATAGGTGGCAGTCGTAATTAGGGTTGCAACTAACGAGTATTTTGATCGTCCATTAGTTATCGATTATTTCAAACGATTAGTCATCTTAAATGATTATGAATTGTACTACTGCTTTGGGCATTGAAAGCACCAAAAATTAGTTGTAATAATTTTTTTCAAATAGGACCACAAATAGTCACAAGTGACCAAACGTTTTTGTTTTGTAATGTCTGGAAACCAATAGAGAAAAGTAAACATTGTTGTGTTACTTAAGGTAAACAATTCAAAAGAATATAGAATAATTTTATACAAATTTTGATCAAAAATGTTTTGATACAAATATTTTCCTTAATAATTGCGACTGTGAACAAAATGCAGTGATAGGGTAAATATTGATACACTGGGTTTTTTTTAAGCCATAAGTGAGAATATATGAGCTAAAACACCTTTGGGTCATCAAATGCATCCCATTTGGATAAAAGTGATTTTTTTCATTTAAGTTGATCTTTAAGGGATCATTTTGTCACAGACACATGGATCTTGAAATTTTATGAATCATAACTTTTCGTTATTAAACCTTACAACACCTTTTCAGAATACTGTAGTTTCACTTCCTATTTATGAAGGGGGTCCTATTCACAATGTAATCTACATATTTTCTTTTAATGTTTATGTATATAAATAGTGTATAGTGTTGCGAATTCAATTTGTGGTTTCCAAAAATAAAACTTAACGAAATAATTTCAGCTTGTGTATTAATACTTACTGAAAATTTCCAACAGGTTCTTATGAATCTATGATAATACCATTATGATAATTTTGGTCACAATATGTATGCTACTAAAAGGTTCCATGACCATGAAAACTGAAGTGAAAAATATAGTTCATTTCATTTGTTTCTAAAAACGATTTCAAAGAGACAATTTAAATTTACAATGAATAAAAAAATTTTCACGGTAAAAAGTTCATGTCCACAACATATACAATGGTGTCCCTAAAGAATATTCTTTGCCAACTAATTTTGTTATTGATTTTTATTGACCATGTTGATTAATCATTGAACCCCAGTTGTGATAACTTCAACTGTTGAAGGACAAAGCCTTTGAACATGAAAGGGGAGGGGTCAAGAGAGCACAACTCCTTGGCAAGACATCATCCTAGTCAATGTTTTATCAAGTGCATACTAGCATGCCATGACATTAATTACAAGTTAGGATCTTGAAATGAAGAGATTAAAGCTTACAAAGTATCAGAACAATGAGAATTTAGAAGAATAAAATATATTTGAAAGAAAAGACTATTAAACCTTCGATATCATCTGGAAATTCTCAAATACCAACCAACATCATTGAGAGCAAATGAACAGGTGTTAGACACTAAACAAAAATACCTTTTATTACTAAAAAAACTTATATCAAGTATTTAAAAAGTCTTTCTAAAGTAGGCTAGACTCCAAATATATATTGAATATTGTATTTTACCCCAGTTTCTCACGAAAAAAAAAAAAAAAAATCAAATGAATAAATAGAGAATACATTAACCAAAACAATTTCACTAAAAACAAATATTTGGAAAAAAATGTGTGGAATAATGAAAAAATTGGAATAAGCTTTAAAACAAAGTTTCCTATTCCTACCCCATTGGATTCACTCAAAAGAGATGAATATTCTCAAGAAGCATGGCTGTCACATTCATCATTTATAGATCCAAATAAGCCAAGTATATCAAAGATAGAAAGGGGGAATGGGCAGCTCTGCATTATTTTTATCATTGGTTATCCACGCCTCTTGAAAACTAACATTTGGATGCACAGGATCACAATCTATGAAGGCTCAATGGGTATGATAGAATAGACAAGCTGTTGAGCATTTTCATTTACAACAATTCTATTGGTATTCTAGGAACAGCTTCCTAACCATCATACCATGTATGCAAAATAGTAGAGCCCAAATTTTTTAAAATGCAAAGAAATAAGCTGCACAACTGTTAGCTAACAATATATCATTCAACATCCTGTTGAAAATTTTCTGTCTAAAGCCCAGTCCTGTAAAAGCATTGAGCATAAAATGGCTTAAAATAGGTTTGTTTATTTAGATATTTATAGAGTCCATTTTTTTTATAAAGACTACACGCAGAATTATTCTCACATCAAGAAACAAAAGGTAAAAAAAAAAAAAAAAATGCACACAACTGAACTTTTTAGATCTAAGAATTCAAAACTCTATTCAAAGATTTCTTTTTTTGTTAGTTTAGCATGAAGAAAAAGAATAATATTGTTCAAACCTTTAGCATTATTCTTTTTCGACTTTGAAAGCCCATAACTTTGTATTCATACATGACCAAAACTGATATGACAACACAACTGCAAAATTCGAACACTATTGTTCAGCTATATTCACCTGCAGTGATAGGACAAACTTTTAGCTTGGCAAATGAAGTCGCTTACAGATGACTAAAGGTTAATTCTTGTAACCCATTCCTCTAATACCTTGGTTTTAAAAGATTTTCTCACTTAACCATGAATCATACTCAATTTTTTTTTCCAAGAAGAAAGCCAAGTGAGAATATCAGTTATGTGTTAATTCAATAAATTATCATAAACAGGAGATAAGATCCGAGCCAGTTGCAAATAACTTGTGTAATGACAAGAATGACCTCTTTTCTGTTTGGACATAGTAACAGAAAATGACTTTGAAGTAATAGGCTGAGGCAAAGATTTGCATCATTTTTTTTGGCAAGAGTCTCTAGTCAAATGAATTTATAGCATCAATATTCAGTCAAAGTATTTCCGCTGGTTTTCTATGATCTAATACCACCTTTGTATATTTCATCATAAAATAATTCTATTTTTGATTCAGTCAATTCTTCATAGAATGTTTCAAAATGTTGAACTAATGGGAACTACTGACCAGTCAAGAAGTGTTATAGGAAACAAAACAAGTGATACTTTGGAGAGGAGACGTGTAGTGAATATACTATGTAGAAGAACTCCCTATCCCAGCTCCATAATCTTTTGTTGCGTCACATTTCCAAAACAAGTATGAACATTGTGACTGCAAAAAAAACCAAAAAAAAAAAAAACACTAGTCAACTTGCTCAGAAAAAAAAATCTTTTCTAATGCATCAACTGTAGAATTTTACAGAAACAGTTTGTCCAGACTCCATCTATTTTTCATCACCAGAACTTCCAAAACTGACTTTCTCAAGAGAAAGAAGAAGAAAAAAAAAAGAAAAAAAAAAAAAGACATTTAGAAGACTGATCAATGTACTTTTCAGTAAGTTTTTGCAATCAATTTTCCTAGGGCTTATAAACTACAAAAGAAATCAAGAGCTTGGTAAACATAACACACTAAGATTTCTCTGACAGTCATGATAATGTATCCACCTCATTGAATAATCGGTGCAACTTTCAAAAACCATATGCTTCCGGGGTTCAAAATAAAAATGCTTTGTTTATATTGAGAGACAAAAAAAAAAAGAAAAAAAAAAAAGAGAGAGAGAGAGAGAGAGAGACTGCAGGTATACCTTGATTCATACAATTAATTAGTTACCAAATTTTCAGCACTGTTCAAGGTCCCCCCCCCCCTGCCAAGTTTATACTTATTAACATGAATTTATACAGCACTTAAACTGAATTACATCAAGGCCAGCACTATTCAAGGTATTCCTGTATTAATATACTTGCTTATAAGCTCAAGTGTCATTTTTATTCCAAATTGATTCGGATGATAGAAATCCTAGTTTTCTTGTTACTTCGATGTTTTGGGCAATCTATTCTTCAGCCTTTGTCAGGTGTAAAATCCATAACAAAAAAAAGGAAAGACTCTGAAGAAATGGGATTTTCTTATAGATTATACACCTAACAAAGACTGAAGAATGGATCAACCAAAATGTAACACCATCAAAAACACAATGGAGCTCAATTGTGTGTACAAAATGTGGAATAAACATACTTATTGAAAGTTCATAAACTGAATTCTTTCGCAGTTGTCAGATTTGAGCTTTTGAAAAAATTACGATTGCATAGGTTTCCAAAATCAACATTTTCTAATCCCAAGACACCGAAATTTAGGGTCACCAACTTAATGAATGCAATTCTATAGTGTCATAAGTTATAAAAAAAAAAAAAAGTATGGTTTTTGTTTTTCTAGATACAAGTGTTAGGAGATAACTTCAGGGTTTGGGCTCTTGAAAAATTCAAGTTTATGAAACAAAAAATACATCCTTCATACTCTTTACTTTGCTCATGTGACTTAACATTCTATACATGTTTGTAACATTCTGCACAGAATGTTTTTCAAAAAAGGTTTGAGAAAATTTAAAAAAAAAAAAAAAAAAACAACAAAAAAAACTAAAATGCTAAACTGAACGCTTCCATTTAATGTATACATACACATGTACATACTAGCTGGAAACGGCCCATTAGCTGTATAAAGATAAGATTTTGTTTAGCTAAATGTTAACTATAAGCTACGTATTTTTCAATTGCACAGTCATTTCATCAAATAAATGTTCCAAGTGAAAAATGAAGTGAAAAAATGCTTTAAATGTTAAGTAAAAAAAAAAAGAAAAGAAAAAAAGGGCATGAAGTTAAAAATCATTTAATACTGATGCATCATTGGTAAGGTGGGAAATCTTCACAGTGGACAATACATCAGAGAAAGTTTATAAATCATACTTTTCAGATCATTTCAAAGAGCGGAAAATTACAGAAGTGCCGAATATAAGCAAATAAAGGGAGAAACTGTTCAAGAAATAAGTAGAAAATAAATAAATACAGAGGAAATTTTCACTGTCAATTGATTGAAATATTTCAAAAATTTAATCTGGTTGTACACAAAACTCAAGATATTCTAATAACAAGCTGAAAACTCTACCTACAGGCTGGATTTTCAGCTAGTTCCTGCAGAAGACCTAAAAGTGGCCGATGTTCTTAAAAAGAGATCAAAACCATTTATTCAGGTGCACCTTACTTCTACAACACTGGCTACAATGCATCATTTTGGCTACTTAGAAGTCACATACCGGTTGATTGAATCAGACAGGGAAATAAGGTTATTATTGGGTAGAGCAAACACAGACCCTAACTTTTTTTTTTCAATATTCATACAGTAGCATAGAGAAAAAGATGCTCCATGATTCCATTAGAAACCATGAACATTTTTATGGCCATAGCTGTGGTTGTTCATGAGTATTGCTGAAAACAGACAGATGGACATTTGGCAAATTGAAGTAATAGTATTTTTTTTTTTTTGATACATAAACTTTAGCGCAGGCTTACATTTCAAATTGAACCTACCACTAAAAAAACTTGGGTGGGGGGGTAGAGTTCAAAGTTATCTTACTGAAAACCTGCTCCAGGATCCCATTAGGGACCATAAAAATTTTATGGCCATAGCTATGGCTGTTCTTGAATTTTGCAAACACAGACACACAATCATTTAAAGTAAGATGATGAAGGTAGAATAATAAGATCAGTGATAGGCTGAATATCCAAATTAACATAAGTAACAAAAAAAAAAAACAAAAAAAAACACCTCCATTTTCTCAGGGTTTAAATGGTCTTTGCATGATAGGAAATAAATTTACATAATCATAAAATTGTTTGTATGTTAAATGATATCTCTACTAAATTAAATCAGGATTTAATTTTTTTTTTTTTTTCAAATATTTCAAATTAATTCAACTTAACTGTTGAAGTCACAAAATGGGGGAGGGGGATAGTAGGTAAAGAAAGATTGTAACACCAATCTTGGGAAAAACCTGCCCAAATTGCAACCCCCCCACACACACACAAAAAAAACATTAATATCTTGGTTAGACTTGACCTCAATCACCTATCGCTTGCATTGCTGTAAAATATACAACTCAGACACAGTAGATTACTATTAATTACTAAGACAAATAACTGTTGTACGGACTGGTTATTCAGTTACAATATGTGAAGAACAGTATGATTTTTTTTCTTCTGTTTACTTCAGTCCATAAAATCAACACCTCCACTTGGTTTTGGTCAGATGTCCTTAGTTGAGAATTTTTATTCATGTGTAGAATAGTATATCCACAGAAACTAGATTTGCATTATGCATACATGTAACAACATCTTGCTCAGAATAGCTTATTTACATATATTTTGTATGAAATGCAGAATTAAATAAAGGTTTCAGAAATACAGAGATTAAACATGATTTCTCATACAGTCGACTATCATGAACTACTTTTTATCTGCAATCTGTAAAAATACTGTCCATAGTCTTGAGAAGGGTAATTATCATTCAAAGAGTTTTTCAAATGATTGTACTAATTGTTGTTTGTGCTGTTGGAAAAGGAAAGAAAAAGATATCAAAATCCAATGTTATAACATAGCTACCATTGGAAATATTCTGTTTATCATATATTCAGATAGTACACCTGATGAAGGTCATGGAATGGTTTGGAAGAAATTTTTTTGCGAACAATGCAAATGACAAGGAGTTCAATCACCTGGAAAACTCAATCAAATATTATCGGAGATAATATTATTCATTCAACTAAAATTCAAAGCAGACAAATAAAGTTAAATGATTAAGCAGTCATCAATATCAGCAGTTTTGGTTACCTGCTTGCATAAACACCATTAGTAAGAGGAAATCACTCAGTGTTACTAAAAATCAAAGAGTTATACTAATGTAATGCAAAATATCCTCTTAAGTGAATGATAAGATAAAAGACAAGAGCAAATATCATGATTAAGGTAAATTCACACTTCTAAAACTTATACAGTTACAATTGTTAAACCACTCTTCTCTCCTTATAGATATTTGAGCACACGGCCAAATTGTGGATTAATTGGCTAGTAGGTTTTTACATGGTTGGGGTGCTTGCCCCATGCTCATAGCTGGAAGGAAAGTGGATTCATGCCTCTCCTAAGAGTATTAGTATGAAGCAAACATAAGCCGGTTATCGCTATACAACTCGAGAAATATGTGTATCAATAAAAATTTTCATTACATGCAACATGTTTTTTTCTAAAAGATCAAAACAAGAATCAATTTTAGAAACAAGAAAATTTTTTCAGTCTCTCAGACCATACCTCACTGGTTGCTCCACTTGTGGCCTTGTTCAAGACTAACCAAAGTTATGTAAATATAGGTCTGCTTGGTGGGTTTAAATAGTTGTATATTTGCCACTGGCCTGAGTGGTCAGCATTTGAGACCAGATAAAAGCCACAATTTCAAATACTGACTACCAAAGAAGGCAGATCCTCCTCATTCAATTGGTGTAATACAATCTTCCTATCCCTCATATTCCCCCTCCCTTCACATCTGGCCTTCTGCTGTACTAAGCTTAGTTTAATAGATAGCAACAGTGACCATCTTAATTTGTTTGCTAAAGTAAGACAATGAAGTAATGAATGAAAAAGTTACGAATAGTAGCAATAATTTACAGTCATAGTAACAGGCATCAAGCCTCAGGTATTAGTGAATCAATATAAAGCACCTATTAAGTAAAATGCTTGCAAAAAGAAAAGCTGAATATTCAATACTATAGTAGACTGAATAGCAGCTAAAAAGAATTGCTGAAATAATTAATGCAAATATAATGAAGAGTAAGCTATTTACAGAGAAAAGCAAACTCATTTTAATGGTAACTTGATTTTGAAACTATGGTAATTCAATTTTATTTATTGAATGAATAGTTCCTTTTTTTTTTGCCCTCTACAGAATGGACTGACACTGAAATGTTCCCTCCAGGGTTCATGCGGGGGCTAAGTGTATGGATATACTTGGATGACCAGTAACCATAATCCCCCTTTCGGCCTTGCTGATGTAGTCCAGGAGCAATACACGAGGCAATCAGCTTGGCTGCAATTCCTGATGGAAGGACGTCAAACTGCCTCAAGGAGGCTACACTCACTGGTTTTGGAATCAGTTTCCTTTTCCTAGACTGGTTGTCTTCCCAAGGATAAAGAGCCCAATCTGCCCTGCTTTTATACCCATACTATATTTTCTTAGGGGGGATTCATACCTTTCCCAAGGGTATTAGTATAAAATGAACATAAACAGCGCCGACCAGATTTTGAACTCTGGTTGCCGATTCCATTGTCCATGCCTTTACTGCTATGCCCATCACACCCAAAATGATGAAACTATCAAACGTCAGTAACTTACTTTTTACACTGAGTTAAATATCAATTTAGGGTATAATTGAAGGTGGATATTTTAATGTACTTACATATCTGGGGGCTCAGAAAAGTGATGGCGAAAGGGGATCTACAGGACTCTACGGCTGAAAAACGGGAGTTAAACACCATGCATTTGAAATGGGGGGGGGACAATACTTGCCTTTCTGCAACAAAAATAGTACAGATTTTCTAGATATTTCTGAACTGAAAAGTTACTTTTGGATACACCTTGAGGGAAATACAATACCATAAAAAATAGAATGGTCATGTGATCTAATAATACTCTTTTTCATACTTGGGTGTTTTGGTTTTCTACTGCTCCATGTAAAAAATGTAAACATTAGACAACTTTTAGACACATTTTGCATTTGGTTTGATTTTTACTAATTGATTTGCCATTTTAAGTAATGAATAAGCCTTGTAACAACTTTCATTGTACTGCGGGCAGTATTCATCTAAAACCATTGAATTTAAAATAACAGGAAAATCAAGGTGCCGATCTACTTTTTACTGTTGTTAGAGTAAAAGAAACCAATATTAGCCAACCTAATGTCACACGACTAATTTTTGCACCAAAAATAGAAAGAAACAGAGGTGAGCAGGTGACGTATAGCAATATTAGCCTTTTTTCAAGAAAATAAAATAAGTTAAAACAGGAGAAAACTCCACTGTGACAGCAGCTTACGTTTCTTCAAGTACTTTTATATTACATTTCTTTTCTAAAAATTTCATAACTTTCTAGAAGATTCAATGTATTAACATATTTTAAATTTCAGTTTTTGGCTTGAATTCTGCCATGAATAAGGTTTTACAAGTATGTTTTTGCAGAAGTAGATAAGTCATCCTGTATAATCCATTATGATAACAAGGGGAGTAAGTACAGTAAAAAAATTCCAGCTACTAATTTGGTATAGATAGTAGGGGTGTTTATCCAAAAGAATTAAGCCTTTGCAAGAAGTTCCGCATGAAGTGACCTCAGAAACATCACTTGCCAGTCATGATTTTTACAGAGTAAGCAGCCATGACTTGAGAATGCAGCAGCAAGGGACCAAGATAAAACCTCGCATTACAAAATAAAAGATTTAGACCTAGCAGTCAAAAAGGGTAAGCATCAAGAGTTTTGTTATCGAGAGAACAAGCGAATACTACGAAGATGAAAATCCAATGTGCTCCACAAATACGAGGGATTTCGAGAGTGTTATCAAATGCATTCCTGCTAGAGCGCTTTTCAAAAATCAGGCCCTTCATGGTCTTTACCCTGGAGATTCTAGAGAGAGAATTATGTTGAATCGAATAGCTAGCCACTGAACATTCCTGATGTCATCAATGCAAGTGGCTATACAAGACTTGTATATAATTGACCAAGATGTACATCATATTAGTTAAGATATTCAATTTGCACATGCTACCCTAGAACCTATGTGTACTGAATATATTATATTGAATCAAGACAATCACCTAATTCTCTACTTCCATTCCTTCAATGCTTTTTGCACCCAAATCTTGATTCTGTTGATAGAATGGCCCAGTTATACTCAGCTGAACTTATGCAGAGTGTAACAAAAGGAAAGTTCATCATATCAAAGCATTTTTCCCTTGGGCTTGGTCTTTGTAATATTCTTGGGCAAAAAAAACTTGTCCAGATTGCGAGTCATCTTGGACATTCAATCAGGTACAATCGTGAGATTGAAACTTCCAAGCTAAGATAGCCCAATTGCTTGCAATGATGAGTGGGACGCTTCCTGTGAAACCTAAGACCAATACAAACATTGTTTCGACATTTCTTGATAGACATTTTGACATTAACATTGAGACTCAAAACTGATCAAGAGAAATCAACTTCACTCACAATCTTGCTTTTCAAGAAGAAACAACATCTATTGGAATGCTTCAAATGAAAATTTAGTTTGAAAGAATAAGAAGAAAACTAGACCTGACTCAACTAATGCTTTCCCAAATCCTCTTGTGGAAGAAGAATTAATTTTCTTCTTTTTAAAAAATCATTTTTTGTGGATCTTCATTCTAAGATTTAATTCCTCTGATCAAACATTATCTAGTTACAGGGATTGATGCAATTCAACAGCATCTTTGAAGAAGACAGTTATGATATTTGCAGAGTGCCCAAGGTCACAGAATTCCCAACAATATACAGATATGTTCTTTATCTTCAAAAATTGGCGGCAGAGGTCAACATGCCATACGTCAATGTAACAAAAGATATTGGAGCAGCTATGAATGCATTCAAGATAATTTGGAACTTCCAAGACCAATTCAAAAATGCAGTGATACCTGGAAGATTTTCATTTTATAGAAGTGAATTCTGATGTGATTGGTAAGAACATTACAAGTTCAGACATTGAAGACTTCAGGCAAATCTATGCTCTTCTGGAGGTTTGAATGGGGTTTTATCAGGAGACCATTGTAACCATGCTTGGACAGTCCATTCAGCATTATCAGGAGCTTTACAACGACTCTTGTTTGAGAGATTTCAGCCAGAAAATATTCAGACACTCAACTCGTACATTGAGGCCACCGAAGACCACAACAATACTGATGACAATGAAACAGACAAAAGTTTTTCTGAGAAATATCAACATTTCAAAGCAATGATCCTAGAAGGAAATAACTATGCAACCTCATAGTTTTGGTTGTGTTCATGCATGGATTTAATCGTAGTTCAACAGTTTGCTCATCGCACCATTCACGACCACGTCGATTTGTACGCTGCTTGCTGGAAATATTTCTTGCCCTTTTATTTTGCACTAGATGAAACAGATGATGCTCACTATGGATCATAGGTCACTTTTAGAACAAATTGAGTAATTTTATCCTGGCTTGAAGGACTTTATTGACAAAAAAAGTATACATCTCCAAGCTCAATAAAAGACACCATTAAGAGTTACCATCAATCAAAGGAGTGAAGTCATTGAATCAGGATGAAAAAACTTGTGGTATCAGAAGTTTTGCTCCAGATTGTTTTAGAATATTAAAGTGGACGTTTAATCATGCAAAATACAGGGCTGTTTTACCGAACTTAGCAGAAATGACGAGTTGAGCAAGGGTTTACAAACCATCATGGCCTTCCCAGATCTCAAAGTCAGTGAAGTTAATCAGTAACAACATCAAGGTTTTCAAAAAAGAGTACCCGGACACATTTGATGAGCATTAAAGATATACAAATTAGGAATCTTAGGTCTAGCAATTCTTTCCCATCAGCATTATCAGAAAGTATCATTTCTATTGAAGAACTTTGAGACACTTACAAAACCTTCTGCAAATATCACATCAAAAGCAATGAAATTTGAATCCACAATTCAGCATTACAAATGAACTTTAAAACTATTTGAAAACTATTTGATAATTCAGACAGAAAAGTTACAATCGAATATAGCACTAAATCAAAAAGTACAGAAGCAAACAGAAATATTCTTGGCATTTTATTAGCCATTTCATGCAGAACTGAAAAAGCAATAGATTTTGAAACAGCTTTGACTTACCCTCTATGCTCTCAGTACCCCTCAGAACCATCAGGATTGGCTAAACTATAAGGAGCACTACCAAGAATGAACTCCAAAGTATTCTTCTCAAGTCTAGCAATGCACATGTTTCAAATCCAAGGGAAAGCCTTCCAGTAAGAAGTGAAGTTCCAACTTTCATGATAGATTTGATGGCCAGCATCAGAACTCTCACGGCATTACAGAAACCGTGCAAAGAATTATTCTGGAAAATCACTGAGTCACTACCAATTGGAAATGGCCACATAGACGCAGTTGCAGACACTTACCAAAATTGGTCCATCAAGTCAGCAGAAAGAAACAAAAGAGGAAACTAATAAAAATCTGGTGCAGTCTGCGAAGATTCCAAGAAATTTTAGCAAATTTTTGGAAAAGTGATAATACACCGTCTCATCGATTTAATAGAAGGAAAATCGAGTTTCAGTGATTAGTACACTTCAGTGCCATTAACTGTATATTTCAACAGAAGACAATTGCTCAAAACTTATGATCACACCACAATAGAAGATTCCTTATCAAGCAATTAGAAAGAGGCAGACACTAAGATAGCTCTTGATCCCCATCATACACTAGGACATCACCCAGAAAAAATCTTAGGTCACCGTCAGGTGATATTGATATTTTGGTGATTTTAAATCAATGCAAAGGTTTATAAAGAAAAGGGATATATAAGTACAAATTGAAATGGATATTTAAAAAAATGTGTTACATTGGTTTTTATCAGAAATGATTACTTTCAGAGAAGGAAAAGCAGCATGCTGGAAAATTTTACAGAAAAACGGACAATTTTGTAAGAACTTTCAATTCACTTGGCTCATCTTGGCAAGAATAGGTGAATGACAAGAATGCGTTGGTTTTATATTTAGGAGGAAAAAAAAAAAGCATGTTCACTTCCGTGCCAATCAAGAGAGATGGTTCACATTCTGCAGTCAAATGTTATCACAAGAATTTGGAAATTAGCTGACAAGAGGATGATTGCACCAACTGATCTCATTGAGCATAGATATGATTCCGACCATCAACCAAATAGATTGACAACGATTTTCCTGCGAAACAGAACTTTTTATTCAAACTGATTTTAAAACAAGGAGGAAAGTGAAGACAATTGGATTTTTGACCCAAGTTTTTTTTTATTGATTTGTTTTATTGTTTATCAACAAACTTAAGATGCACATTATGCAAAGAATGCAAGAAAATCAGTGAACTAGAAGAAAAACAAATAAAATAAATAAAACCAACTTGAGCACAAAATATATCAAAAGATTGTCAAATGCACTTGAATGCATTTTTTTGCATAAATAAAACAATAGAAAAACCCAAACTTCCAAAAATGGAAAAGGATATTATTAGATCACACAACTATTCTATTTTTACTTATGGTATTGTAGTTCTCTCAAGATGTACCCAAAAATAGCAGATTTCAAAAATATCACAAAATCAGCACCATTTTTACTGCAGAAAGGCAAGTACTCTGTCTTCTCCGCAGAGTTTCAACAATCAGGTGCTTCATGTTTAACTCCAGTTTTCTAGCCCTGGGCCCCAGTTCACCATAATATTCATTTCAAACCATTTGGAGAAGTAACTAATATTTTCAAATATAAATATCAGTGTCAAGGTTATTTCAAAGGATTGTATAAATCATAATGCCTCATTTGAACGAATGCCTTTTAACATCAGAAGTCCTCTTATATGCTACTTTTTCAAGTTTGCCTCACATTTCTTTGAGGAAAAAAAAAAGTGTTCAGCATTTGTTTTGTGGTGAACTGTTATAGGGGCAGCATGCACCCTCTCATATCATTCCCATTTTTACCAAATCTTAGATTTAGGTTTTATGTTACCAAAAAACTTTGTGACCTTTACAGTCACCCTTTGCAAGAAAAATAGAACTGTAATTTGATATGACTAACATGAACATTGAATTTAGAGGGCTGATTGCATCCAGATTTTTTTTAAACAAATGGAGACTACTTGAGGATTAGCATTTAATAGTTATCTCCCTTGAGAAATGAATTGAGCACAGAGTAATATAACATTACAAATCATCCAGATCTTTTACACCTTAACTGAACACATTAAGTTAGAATGCACTGTGTGAGCTAATTTGAGGTCATAAACAGATGAACCGAGTGAGAATTTCCATATATAGATTGGGTAAGTTTCGTTGGAGCCTGGGTGTGGAAATGCTCAGAATTTCTCTCGTATAAATTCACAGCTTCTTCGCTTAACTAGGAATCTGAATAGGAAAGCCATTGCTGATATAGTAAGTCAATTTATTATGAATGCATATCATTTACTGGAGAACATTTTTACGCTATTCCCAAGTTTGCAAATGAACAGCTGACTACAATGTTGGCAACTAACAGTCATTCTTCCAGCTGAAGTTTACTCAAGAAACATTCAAATGAAATTAAACAGGAATTTGTCAGGGTGGTGAAATTTCATCTGCTGCCAAGTTAAAAACATAGTACAAAAGATTAAAGTATATCAGCAGTAAATTTAGGAGTTTATATGATCATTGTTACAAAATGTATAGAGAGGAAGGCTATGTAAACAGGTTTCTTTTAATTAGGTCAGATACTGTACTTTTCGATCTTAGAGGAAAAGAAAAAGAAAAAGAAAAAAAAAAAAAAAAAGAAAAAAAAAAAGAGCCAAGTTTCCCCCTTTCTAAACAGCTTATAATTTGAATTCGAAATGACTCAAATTATAAATCTTATTTCTGTGTGTCGGGGACATTCCACCCATTTGGCCTCAAGGGCTTGGGTAAATTTTCAAAACTAATTTTGAGAGAGGGATGGCGATTAGCTTCAACACAGGGGGAAGTATGGTAATAGTTGCTAAACATATAAGATTACTCAATATAGACAGTTAAAAAGTTACCTACATTCAAATAAGCAGATTCAATTTGTCAAAGATATTTTATAATAACCCTAAAAATTAGAAAAACAAGAATCCTGTCTTCCTTTCATAAATTAAGACTTGAGACAATTTTGTCAATCCTTATAGTAAATGCAATGGCCATTAGGAAAAGTTGAAAAAATTGCAGACTAAAATTACATGCTGGAACTAGTTATGGTAGAATATTTTTTGTAAGTTTTTAAGAATTAAGTAGGTTGCATTCAAATTCCACAGGCTTTTGGCATTAACAAACACCACTTTCCCCCTCTTTTAGTCCATTGAATCGAGGGTTTACTGTATTTCATCAAGTCCAATTTCTACTAGGGTAATGAATATATAATACTGTAGATGCTAAACCTCAGAGGACTGGAGTGAATTGAATACCTTGATGAATATTAAACTTTGCACCTTCATATTCCCAACCAAGTCAGTTAACACTTAGTGCAGAAAGACATTCATTAACATTTTCACAAGTTTACCTGTTAGGTATCAAACTAGGTTAATTACACATCTTTTTTTAAATTTGTACCTTGTTTTCCCTTTGTCCTCTGCACACTACTATGACTGATACCAGCTTTCCAGTGATGCTATTTATGGTGTATCAAACATATTTCCATTTTTTTCAGCTTTACCCCAAAACTTATTTCTTGAACATATCTATAGACTAGATATAACTACCTTGTTTTATTATTATATTGAACAACCTTAATCATCAAAATGCTGTAGGGTTCTATATATTTTTTTTTAGTGTTTGCTTGCTTGCTCCAGTTCTCCTGGCCATCACATTTTGTCTACAGAGAAATTGGCTTCTAAAAATATCTAACTTACATGGTTTTAGATTTTTTAAAAAAATTTAAAAAAAACTTTTTTGGCCTTATTCTGTCTGGATTCTTAAGAATCATGTTTTTGTTTTTTTTTTTACATTATTTTAGAAGTTTTCCAGTGGAAAATGTCAGAGATGTCACATATAGAATTTATTTTGACTATACTCATTTTTAGATGGAATTCATTTTTGTAGTACATGCCTTTAAATTTTGACACAATGGTTGTTCAATCATTGACTGATGGTGAGTATATACCATTATGGATACTAATCAGCAGTACCTTTTGTTTCAGATGGTGGATGCAATCTAGAGGCATTATTTTAAACAGAGCCTCAAAAGCTACCGAATTTGATTGTAAAATTCAGAAAGTGGGAGGAAATGAAGCAATATCAGATCGTACTGCCCAAAACAAACTTGTTTTATAGTGAGTTGTCACGACCATCAGTTGTTGCTTATGACAGTATAAAATTCAGATTAATATTGATGAGACAATAATATCGGACAATAATATCAAGCAGTAACACCTGGCATTGTCTGGAGGGACGTGGGGGGGGGGGGATAATTTTAAATAGACCACTGTTTCTTCCAGCATTAGACCCCTAAAGAAATGTAAAGTTCCATCTCTTATGACCACTGAAGAAGAAAAAAGTCCCCACTTGCTTTTTGACACCTAAAAATGAAAAACATTTACAGCTGAATTTTGACCCCTGGAAGTCAAAACCTTCCCCCTGAATAGAGAGGGAAAAAAATTCCTTCACTCCCCCCTTTGAATTCTAAAAAGGGAAAGTTCCATGATTTTAATCCCTAGAAGAGGGGAAACAGAAAAAAAAATAAAACAAAATTAAAAAAAAAACAGAGATCCCTTTTGATTTAGATCATCAATAGCGAAAGAAATTCCACAAAAGTGACAATAGTTCTGCCACCATTTTGAACACAAAGGAAAAAAAAATAATTCACCTTTGATTTTGACCCCTAAATGAGAAAAGTTTCCCCCGCCTTCAATTTTGATCCTCAAGAGTGAAGAGATTAATCCTCACTCCATTTTGAACCTTAAAAAAATGGAAAAAAATATTGCCCCTGATTTTGACCCCTAAAATAGGAACAAAAATTCCCTAGATTTTGATTCTTGAAATTGAAAATAATTTTAAATTCAACCCCTAGAAGTGAAAAAAAGAAGTTCCTTACATATGATCTACATGACCTCCAATCTCCAAATTTCATGTTCTGGTAAAATGATTTTATCAATGGAGTGATGGGTTCAGCATTATATCTATATCTTAAATAGATGCTCTCTACCTGTCCAAATTTTGCGTAATGGAAAAATGATTAACAAGTAAAGAAAAAAAAAAAAAGTGATCAGAATATATAAAAATATTCTTTCAAAGAATAAATTTGGACTAATATGACTAACATGAGCGTTTTACTTTGAAAACATGAACTGGGGGTCTAGTGCGACAATATAGTGATTTAGTAAATAGAACTTAGACGGTAAAAAAAAAGAAAGAAAAAACCCTGAAATGTTACTAATCACCCAAGATTTTTTACTTGCTCTAATCCAGTACATTTTAGGTGCACCTTGAATCCTATGCACCATTTGAGGAGAAGGCCAAGTTACAAACTTCCACGAACATTACTATATCTAATCAAACCCGAGACAGTAGGATGGTTGCTCTGTCCAATATGCTGGAAGAAGTTGCAAGTGGAATTGACGCAGTTTGAACATTCAAACTGTAGCAGTCCATGACTCACCAATTAGTCATGAGTACACCAACAATTTGGCGTTGAAATTTTAAGCATCAAGATTATATATATTGGGGAGAAGGAATATATATTGGGGAGAAGGAATATATATTGGGGAGAAGGAATATATATTGGGGAGAAGGAAAGCAGCCATTGGCGTACGCAGGCAGAATATAACAAACAAAAATTTACTACACGAGTACACTGAAAAAATAAACTGTCAAATTTCTACCACTGTCAAAATGAAATGGATTTGACAAAAACATTTCAAAATTCAATAAGAACACTTCTAATAAGGACTTATAAAATGCCAAGAATGTAATAGTATCAATAATGTAGTGAAGTCAGTCTTTACATGTTCACATGAAGTGAGCTTTGTAGTGAAAATACTTCTACACTTGATAGTCTTTGGGGAATCCCCATAATCCTATTCTTGGCCTACACAATACAATGAAAACATTGGTGCTGAAAGTGTTAGGATGGAGCTATTCAACCCAATTCAGTGACACAGAATATCATCAGATACCCTCTACCTCATGGAATGTGATCAGTTGACATTTTCCATAATTATTTAGGCTTGTCAATGAAACAAGTTGAACGAGGCTTACAAAACAAACTGAGTAGAAAATCTTTTATGAAAATTAACAAATTCATCATGTATTAACTTTCCAATAGCTTTTCTTTTTATATTAGAAGCTTTATAGATAAGATATTTAATATCTGAAATTCAAAGCCAATAAAATAAATACATATTGGTTGAAAGTTCAAGGTTCCTATCATTTTCATAAATAAAAACTTCAGTAGCAATCTAAATATACAAACTAATACTTCTTTCAGCTCAAGGTTGTCTCACCAGTGCCCTTTGCAAAATTTTCTCCCCACCCTACACAAGAAACAAAAACTAAACAAGTTTCATAATTTTTTAAGAACCAAGGTTCTCAACTTAGGGTAAATTTTGCCTCAGAGGTAAATTTGCTGATTGTCGATTTGTACATTTTTAAGTATAATTCAGTAGGTCACATTGTTATATGCTTTAATTATTGTTATTTGAATTCAAAATAATAAAGTTAAAGATATTTTAAAATTTCCCCATTGTTTCTTAACCATGTTAGATGTTTGAACTCAAATTACTGAACAAAACCAGATGAGGGTAAATTTACTTCTGAAAAGTTGCCAGAGATGAAAAAGGTTCGGAACCCCTGTTCTAGGAAATGCTAAAAATTGAAGCAAACTTATTTTGCTTCTTTCATAAATACTAGACTTATCATCACAACATTTGACTTGAACATATCTTGAATGTTATCAGAAAGTTTTCAAATGAAAAGTTTCCCCAACCAAAAGGAAGATAATTGATCTGGCTATCTGGAGCCAAGCTATCATTGATGGAATAAAATATTCCATCTACCAAGAGTGTATATAAATTTGACAACAATTACTAAGATCATATCTGCGTACTATGTTCAAGATGAAAGAGTTGTTCCCCAGTATTTGTGCCTTGGATCTAAGTGCAGTATCCATGCAATCATCATAAAGTGTTTATATATATATATATGAATGAATGAATGAAAGAGAGCGCACATACACTCCATATTTCATAAGCGCGGATTCTATGAATTGTTCAGATTATATTTCAGCTGGTGTATTATTCTCAGATGTCAGTAACTCCCAGCACTTTTTCAACAGAATCCTTGATCTCATCCAATATTTTTTCATCTCAGATATTGCCAATAGTAAACACCTGAAGTTCAATTGGAGAATGCACCAGCCAAAATGTAGTGGTTGTAACAAAGATATTAAATCTGAAACCAAATGACATATTTGGAAACAAATCTTCCAAGTAAAATTTTTTTCAAATTTTTTACCAAGAAAATAAATCATAATGATAGTGGAGTATAGATTCCACCATTCCAAGAACACATATAAAAATAAATAACAATAATCATTGATAAATAGAGAATGAAAACTCAGCTTGAACTGAACATCCTGTTATAGCAGATAAATTAAGAAAGAAACAAAAACAGAACAATAATCAGGAGAAAATGGGCTACTATTTTGAAGAAATTTTTCAATTTTAATAGCCACATGATGGTGATAATGACCTCAAATAATTTTGATAAATTAATTCTAATACAAGAAAAAACAAGTTTCCATCATCACACAATAAGAAAAACAGTGTTTTCAGCAATTTGTAATACAAAAAAGGTACACATGCACGCACACACACACACATATATATATATATATATATATATATATATATATCAAACAGACTCACACACTAGGGTACACAGCAATGCCCAGGAAGAAAGAATCTTTAAATATAACAACAGGGAAGCAAATATTTTAGAAATTTCATAAAAAAGGAGAGGGGACTGGGGGTCAAAGAAAACTATCGGATTTAAATAGTGCCCATACAAATAGTCTCACTATAGTGTTTGGGTTAGGGTTTTTTCTCAAAGAAAAACAGTTCATGTCGGGTTAGGATCAGATTCCTTAAAAAATACAGTCTATCTAGCATGAGCTGAGAGGAAGAAATCCATGTCTGCAGATTTTTTACAATGAATGGAAAGTAAGGGCACAGTTTAGCATTATAGTTATATTGTAAATAGAAACCCCCCCAACACCCGGACCTTTAAATTTTTCCCCCTCACAACTGACACATTCCTGTGGAGGTCTACTGGTTTGAAATCACAAAATAAAAGAAATTGAAATTTTCTCCATCAGAATTTGAACTGTCCAGATTCCATTTCCAGGGCTTTTTGAACCCAGAGTGCAATATTTTTGGAAACACTTACACACACGGGAACATTGTCTTTACAATTTTAGTTAGATACATAGAATCCCTTACGGTCATTGACATGGCTGAATCCAACCATTAACATTAATCCCAACAGAAATGTTTGGGAACAAATGTAAGAAAAGATCAAGGTCATCTCCAACAACAAAAAAACTTTCAACCCCAGATAAAGTTGACAATATTCTATCTACATGGGAAATAAATGCTATCTTCACAGTATTTTTTAAGCTTTCAATGTCTTGTATATAACATAATGAAAATAAATCATCTACCATTCAGTTTTTCTATATACAATACCAAGATCTTCCTTTCAAAATAATCTTACGAAGACTACCCAAATTGTCCAAGCATATATTATCATGTAGACTTACTTACTGGTTGGAAAACTTTAATTTGAAGCCTTATCACAAAAGAAAATTAAGAAATGTACACTGTTCGCATATTCATTTGGAACAATTACATGTTCGAATACACAAGTACTTGCCTCGATCCACTCCGGAAAAAAGTGTGTACATGGTTTGTCTAGAAAGTACCCAGCCATTCTGAATATTGAGAACTAGTTGTTCTGTTAATGAAAATTGCATTAAATCAGAAGGAACCCTACAGCGTATGTGTGAATAGACATTCTCTTATAGGGGTGGCACAGTTGGTAGTGAGATGCCATTGTGTGAGCTTGTGTACTGAGTGATCATCGCATACACAATGAAAGAGTGAATCATTCTTCACATTTCATGCTTGGCAAAACATCACCTTACCCAGATCTGTGTTTGTTAGGCCCTCACAATCCACATTTGGCTCCCTGCAACTCCTGGCTTTTGCCAAAGAGATTTCAGACAAGATTAAGGAGACTATGATGAAGCAGCTGATGGTAATCCGAAAGAGACATTTGCAGACTGTTTTGAAAATTGAAGAAGATGCCGGGACATGAAAGATGCCAAGAGGAGAAATTTGAAGAGGACTACGTAGGCCATTTTTTTGTTAATATCAAATGGCTGGATAGTTTTAGAACAGACCTACATCATGACACATCAGGCCAATTTAGGAATGGGCCAACAAATTCAGAAAAAAAAAAAAAAAAAAAAATGACAAATGATGCAACAAATACAGAAAGAGTAAGGAAAGATCAAGTCACTGCATCAGTGCGGTCGAAGAGTTAGACCATACTAATTGCTTATGCAAATATATACACGTTCTTCATTTATCTGGTTCAATTCTTCTAACTTTTTCAAAAAAGTTCTACCAAAATAAACTCCTTGGAGATGTTTATAAATAAAAAGAAAAAAAAGAAAAAAAGCAATGTAACTAATTCAAATCAGGCTATTCTCGTTTTACTAGATCATAAATGTTTATAAACCGACTATATCTTATGTTGGATTCTTACATTTATGACTTGTATTGTAGTACAAGCCTATTAGCATTCCATAAAAAGATACTTGACTGGAGGGAAAAAAAAAATTTACTAAGAATATATTACATTAGATTTTAAGATGTTACAGCAAATGCAAGTATTTGTCATATAGGAGTAACATGCAAAAGCAATCTGGGTTATATGATTGCTTCCAATTTGCAATACTGAGTAAGGGAATTTAACACTGTATTCGAAACAATTGGTTAGAAAAATGTTAGCAGTGGTACCTCTTATAGTAAAGGACTCTTAAAACGAAATTCCACTTAGCTAGATGTCCCCAATAAATTTGCAAATATCAAAATCAACCTTGTTATTCAAGTAAATAGCACATAATATTCATCATTAGCTAAGTAATTTAAAAAGCCATGACATTTAAATTATTAATCACTTTTTTGACAATAGGAATTTCTCTCATGACTAAATCTTAGTTAATCTCGAAGTTGTTTGTTTATATATATATATATATATATATATATATATAAAAACTAATGATTTTGATGACCTGTTGTGAAAAATAAAAAATTTGACAACTCAATACTGAGATTTGATGTACTTGCTCACTCACCGTGCAATTCAAATAACATTAACATTAATACATTCACCACTACCTTGCATAGCATAACAAAATAAGCACATCCTCTGCTCAGTGATGCAAGGCAGACACTGAGTCTTCCCAGGGTTGCCATTTGGTATTGAGCAAATTTAGCACTGAACAAAGCCATTCGGTTCCAAAAATAAAGATTTGGTACTGAAGGAAATTTACAAATGATACCAATCCTTCAAACATGGATGATATGATACAACAAATATAAATGAACAATTATATGAAAAAAAAAAAAAAAAAAATTCTTTTTAAAAAATTTTCCCTGCAAGCTTAGTTTGATGGTGGATTTTGAGTTATTTAATCATTTCATACCGATTTCGTCTTGTGCAGCAAAAGACATCTGGCAACGAGCATCGGATGGAGATTCATTATGTACCACAGAGTCTTATTTGTAATTTCTGATCAAAATTACACCTTTAGAGATATATTCTTTTTTTCTAGTAAATCTAAATAGGTTTTCATGATACTATTTCATTTTAGTAACTTTGGATAAGTTATATTGACCTTATGATGCAAATATGTACAGAGCTGAGAGGATTTGCCAAACAGAGATACATATATAGATGGGAGTTTTATCTTATCAAAATTACACCTTCTAAAGATATACCCTTCTATTTCAATAACTTTACATAAACCTTCTGAACCAAAAAGATTTACCAAGAGGAGATACATGAATTGGAGATGACATGTGAGAAGTCTTCAAATCCCTATTTTGAAAACACAAAAATCCAGATTTTCATAGTTTTTTTTTGCTAGAAAGAAAAAAAAGCCTCCATTTTTTTTTTCTTAACTGAAGCCATCATGAACTCAACAACGAAAATATATGGCAGCTCTGTATTCTTCCCTTTTTCACTCTTCTTAGTCCAATCTTTTGTCATCGGGCCCTTAACACTCAAATGTTTTCTCCAAAACATGATTTTCTTCATTTTTCTTTGGAATTTCTTTTTTTCACTTGATTTTCTGAGGGTGCTTGACTCGCAATAATAATCCACCATGAAATGGAGGTTTGTGAAAAGGCTTGTTTGGAATTAGAGAATTGGTTCAATTTTCGATCTAATTCAATTAGAAAAAATTTAAAAAATAGAATATATTTTTTGTCCCACTGGTTCAGCTACACCAGTTCCATATGAAACTGACAATGCCAATCAGTTACCTCAGTCACATGTTAGTGCCCTTGATCTCACCAAGCTAATGTAGTGCTCTATGTAACCTTGCATCACTGCCCGAGGAATCACGATGGGGTGGGAGGGTTAGTGAAGTCTCAGGTGACAGAGATAAACACACAGGGTGGAGGTATTGTGACAAAAGTGAAGCCACTAGGCTACATAGATTCATTTTCAAGAAGAGGTCACAATATATCTTTACAAAAGGTGTGATTTTAATCAGAAACACCAAATAAAATTCCCATCAGTACAATATGTACCTCAATCTGATGATTTTTCTCACAGATGCAGTAGCTATTTATATTGCTTTGAATAAACCTGTGGAATGGACACACATGTATGTCAGAAGCAATATGCAACATACATATGATACACACATGTGCGTTGTGTAGCACTGAACATGCTAAAACAAAAAATATAAGTCTTTTTAGAAAAATTGTTTATTCAAGTACTGGGTGTAGGACAAAATCCCCACAGGGCAAAACAGGACAACCCCCAAAATTTTAGTTGATTAGTGACAATACATTTTTTTTTTTTTTTTGCCTGGTCTTATTCTTAAGATGTATATGTACTTTCAAATCTTTTTTTTTTTTGCATCCACAAAATCAAAAAGTGATAGCACATACAATGAATGTTTATCTTGTTTATTCCAGTAATAAGATACCAACTTTTTTTCCATGAATCAAAAATGCAAGAACAAATTGCATGTGGCACTACAGGTATGAATTTTATTTTTGGATGCGTCAAAATAAAAAGTTTTCGAAGTAAGAATATGAAGCAAGGTAGAAAAAACAATTATACTGTCACCATGGCAATCACTGAAATCTTGGGGGATAGGGTTCTGGGTAGGGGGGGGGGTCCGCGCGCCAGCCCCACCGAGGGGAGCGTTAATTATCTTATAAAAAGACATGAGGTGTCTATCTTATTATCACAAGGTTAAATAATGAGCGAATTAACTGAAACCGAGATTTATAGGTTGAAGAGTGCAAAGTAACCAGCATAACATTCAATATTTTTTTTCGCCCAGAAAATAAATTAATGCATGGAATAAGTCAATTCGGGTCAGTTTCCAAAGGGGGGAAAAAAGAATTTTTTATCGGATTGTTCCATTTCGAGAAAAATTGTTTTCCATGTTGAAATTTCACGGTCATCGATACGAGTGACACTCGAGTTATTTTGAACACTTGATCGGGCATGAAGATTAGCCCAATAATACTAAGTACAGAAATATCCAAAAACCACGTTGTCTTCAAGGGAGAAAAAAAAAAGAGCAGAAACCAAGTCACTAGGAGTGAGTTGAAGGATCATATCCGGCTTTGAGAAAGAAAAATGTTATTTCCATTTCATGTTATTTGAATAATGGACAGGGGACAAGGACAAACGGTGAGAAAAAAATGTCAACTGGATAGAAACAATTTAAACCTTCCCTTCATAGCAATGGAGATGGAAAATATAGGTCGAATTTTTTGTTCCCTCCTACGTAGCCATTTTAGTCGGGGGGGGGGGGCAATTTGGTGTGGCCTGTTTCTGCGGATGACATATCATGAATTGACTTATTTTCCCTCCAAAAAAAATGATGTAACAGATTGACATTCAAAGCGTAAAAGAATGAGAAGAGTGAAGAAATAGTTTCCAACAAAAGGCATAACAACTTCACAAAACCATTCAAAATCAGACAGTGATTAAAAAAATTGAAACTTGGGAAAAAAAGCAAATAAAAAAGCCGAATAATATGAATTCATAAGAATATGATATTTTATATTTTCATTCATGTATTTTTCCAATATAGGAAGGGGGGTTCGATTTTCAATGGAAATATACAGCTAAACCGGGCCCTTATTTATGCCCGCCTTTATTCAAATATAGTTCTACAAGCGGACACTAAGTCGGGGTCCAGTTTATTTACATTGTAAATTGAACATTGGGTGACAGCAGAAAGACGGACACAAAGGGACCAATTTGGCATTAACGTATAGTGACAATGTACTACATAGTAAATCGATCACCCAGAGGAGATCCAATTCACTCACTTCCGCTTTAAGTTGAATTTCCTTAAAAATGAAAATTTTCCTGAATAAATGAGAGTCAGATCCAATCAAAGCAGACCAAACTACATAGTAAAATAACACTTTCATAAGAATGTACTCTGGTTTACTGAACCGAAGTGTAACCTCGATCACGCATGCATTTCACCAATTTAATTTCAAAAAGTAACAGACTAAAAAGCAGTTATCACAAAAAGGAATAATACGTCTTGCAGACAAAAACGTTGGTAGAAAAGTAACAATTCGATGAAGATTATTTGTTTCGATAAATGATGCCAGCAAATAACAAGAAAATCTGCTACTCGATCGACAGTAGTCCAGCAAGGCAATATGACTGGCTATTAATAGCTGCCCATTAACTAATAGGCATCATCATCAAAGTTGTCATCCATTCGTGGCTAATGTCACGAAACAGCAAGAAGTGCGTGGGAGCGTGTGCTTGTTCTAAACGTCAGTTTCAAGCACAAAGGAAACGGGGGGGGGGGGTAAATGATGCTCGCTTCTTAGATTTTCTCACTACAACTGCCACTGATAAATACTAATGTAAAAATAAATAAAAGCATATGACTACAGCATAGTAATAAGCATCAACGTCAGGTGGTTCTGTAAGCTAGGATCAGTCTCTTCTGGATCACATTGGGATCCGTGAAATGGACAATGGTCGGCGTTACGAAAAGGGCAAACATTTCAGAACTTGGTGAGAAATGGAAGTGTCTTAGTCCCAAAATTAATAAATAGAAAGAAAAAAAAATTATTCAACGTAGAGATCCACTCACTTTCTCTTGCTTTGAACATCTGTTACTTTAAAATCTGAACTAGGGTCATATACAATCACAAGATTTTGTTAAACTGAATATGAATTAAAGAGTTGGAATCTGGACAATGCGTCGAGGCAAGAAAAACGATCCGAGTGATAATCACTTACATGCACAAATAACGCATCTGGTGTTTTTAGTCGCTAAGAATAGATGACTAGGAAAAAAGATTGATTATTTCTCTAAAGCCACATGATGGAGTAATAGAATATACGAGAGGCTGGTAAAATTAAATGACAAGTGAATTCGGAAAATATTCAGTTACTTCGTCTTATGAATCAGCAGGAAATGTTGGATTGGGCATCAAAACAATAAGGTTAGGAAATAGTAAATGACTAGAGTACGAGATCGGATTTAATGCAATACGAAGTGAAAGGAGGTAGGGAGGTCATTACAAACATACTAAACAGCAGCAAGTAGTACTATTACTACTACTCTTAGTAGCAGTACTCAGTAGTTTCACTTTCCCGGACGTGTGTTCATATGATCTGAACCCCGTGAGGAAGAAACCTATTGATCTCGCTTGAACAACATATCAACAGATATCTTGCTAGTTGATTTTCCAAATCGGTTTAGAAATTTTTCATAGCAGCCGATCTTTAATTTAGACAAGTCTTCATTTGAATAATTTACTCCACAAATCATCGAAATTCCGTTTAAAATGAGCCTTGGGTGTTCAAGGGAAAAAAGGCGGTTTTCGACAACAACCTGCTATCTCTATAATATTCAGCTTCAATACTGACCACTCCTTCATTCATCTTCCTTATTCAATGTGGGTTGGTAACCATGTACAAGAAGCTCTTTATTCAGAATAAGTCACTCGAGTGAGAAGTAAAAAAAATACTTCGAATGCATGTGTAACCCCCCCCCCATAGATTTTTTTTTAGAAAAGGGATTTCATTTTTACAACCAGATCTTCAAGATATTTTCTCCAGAAATTAGACAAAAAAAACGTATCAACAATTTGAAATGGATATCATGACCTATCAATGATAGATTAAAAAAAAAACAACAGAAACGAGCAATTAATTTTATCCTTCGCTTGCATCACAAGAAATGACCTGCTTTTAAGAGGCAACAGCAATTTTCAAATTAAACTGATTCAAATGTCAGCACATCATTAATGAACATCACGGAGAGATTCTACCCCCCCCCCCAAAAAAAACAGTTATAGTTAACTTTCAATAAGATCATGTTTCAATTGACACTACTGTTTCTTGTTTGAATTAAAAGCTCAGAAGTAAATATAAAAGTTATAACTTGTTTTTAAAATAATGGAGAAAACACTCTAAACCACAATGTATTTTTCTTTCAACAACAGATTCAACTTTTTATAAAAGTACCAGCAATGCTTTCTGTTAGGAAGAAAAAAACCCACTTACATAAAGGGGTACTTTCCCTCCCTGTTGTAAGCAACACAATAGTCACAATAGCATCTACCCCAATCGTACCCATGCGATAGTAGTAGCTGCTTAGACTACAGAATTTGTAATTTAAGGCCAGTGGCGGTGCCACTTTTTGATAAAAAGTAATTAGATTATATACAACTGCTGCTTATAAAAACTGTCCATTCCAAATGATAATGAAATACTAATTTGCATTTAAAGGTCATTTTTTCTCTCTCCATGTAACATTAATATTCAAGCATTGAGGAGGATACTTGTTTTCTTCATCTCACACCATCAATTCAGGATGGTTTTTCCACCCACCAGTTAATTAGTCCATCATATTTGAGACCCTTTCAATCGTCCTGGTATTTCGTCGTACAATCATTTCAAAATATCTCTTGATCATTAAAATTCAATACGGAAAATAAAATTATCGCTAATATTTTGTGAAAAAAAAAAAAGAAGCTAAACTGTAATACTTTGTTCTGGACATCATTATTACACAATGTGGACATTATAATGTTACAGCACAAAAGATTCATTATTCTTCTCTTAAAACTTATCATTTCGCATCCTAAAGATAACATTCGGTGGTGTAAAAAGACAAGACTCCAAAAATATTTTTAAAAACTTTGTATACGAAAGAAAAGAAAAGAAAAAAACGTTACGCAGGAATTAAAAGTGCATTCATATGCTTCTAAAATCGTTCTGAGACAAGATGCAATTACGTTTAAGAAAGAAGGAAAAATCAGAGTTTAATTAAATGTGGGTTAAAAATATTTTTTTAAAAAGTGGGACTTCTGATGTACGTGCTTTAGTAAAGGAAAAAAAATGAAATCTACATGTTTGTAAAGACTTTAGTTCTGAAGGGGGCATAAAATCTAGAAATGTTAATCATTACAAGAAATGACAGTCGATTTTTAAAATCCCTTTTCTCAGAAAAATAATTTTGATAGAGGAAAAATAATACCGCAGATTTATAAGATTCAATTATAAGAATCAAATCTTAATTCTCTAATGAATTATTTTTTCACAATTAATTCCTCTCGCGATGATGAAACCAATTCTTCCTGTCTTTTTGTTTTTTTTTTCTTCCTTAATGACATTCCCGAATCCATCAATATTTTATTCGTATGACAAAAGAAATGACCCAAGGCATTATTGGCTAACCAATAAGTCAAAAAAATACGAGAGAAACGTGATCAACAAAAATTGACAACTGATAGAAATAAGACATTATGGGGGGAAAAAAAAGAAAAAAAAAGTCCGATATATCGCCAACATACCTTCGGTAATATCTTCCTCTATGGTACCTTTCACTTGAGAAAAACACCACTGGATCTCCCCGCCATTGCCTGCGAATAAGAAAAAACATTTTTATTTGCTATAACGGGAAATATGGGAGGATTTTTGAAAATTCGCAGACATGTAACAATACGAGGGAAGAAAAAACTTATGCACAAGTAGTTCACTATGGCCAAGCTAGAGGTGGTGCTATACCGGTGGTAAAATATAGAACAAGAACTTTCTTACCCGCCATTATAAACGGAAAATGATTGTATTATCCAACCGTATGATGAAGAGAGTATATCGAACTGGCGTATCAGAATCGCAACAGTAAATCACAGATCTACGATGGCAAAAGAATAATTATTATCCCTACCATCGACAGCATTTCAAAATGGCGCACTATGGCCGAGAGACAAGCATCGTGACGTCATTTTAAACGGGCTGATGGGAAAATGTCCTCAGATTTGTTTTTCACTCTTTAAACTTCTGGGACAACTCTACGTCTCTTTTGTGATAGCAATTATTAGACAATACTGTATAAAATTCTTTTTTTTTAATTTTATCAGAAAAGCCTGATATTTGGACTTGAATATATTAATCAGAGAATCGATTGCAAATTATTTTTAAAAGTAATATTTGATTTTTTCTGAACAAGTTTTTTAACGAAAGTTCAGGTACTGTATTTTTCAAATCTCAAATACAATGCCAACTTATTAGTGTTTTTTTTTTCTTCTTTATGTCTTTTGATAATGTTTTATAGGAGAGCATCAAAATAAAGATTACCACAACTCTAGGTTAAGATTCAAATTCAAAGAATTTCAAAAATTCAAAGTTTTAAATATGATTATTATTTTAAAATCATTCTATTTTAACAATTCAATTAACAATGTGGCTAGAATCTTTGATGTGGATAGCTTCGTTCCTAAACATTTTAATATTATGAAACTTTTCTTGAAGTTTCATGAATTTTTTTAAGCATTATTTTTATTGTTTAAAGTTTATAAAACCCCAGGACAATTTTTGAAGTTTCTGGCCTCGAACTACTAAATTTTTATTTAGAAACTAATTTACAGAATAACTTAATTTTACAGAGAAATGGTTTTAAAATCTATTTTTGTTGACAATCGAAAAGCATTTTTATTTGCATAAATATTTTGAGCAAGTCTTTATTGCTTTTTAATTCAATAAGGACTTGTTGGAAAGGTCTTGGACCATTCTTTCTGGCGCGCAACTTGTTTGAAGAAGGGAGAAGTTAAGTAATATTTTCAACACTCGGTACTGGAATTTATTTAAAGGGAGACAATAACATTCATATTTTCATATAAGGGAAAACAGTGTTAGATAACTTTTTTTTAAAAATCAAACTTGAAACTAAGGTTATTTTATGTTTGTTTCATTTTCTTGTACTAAAAATCCCACATTCTTTCAGTAATTCTTCCGATTCGGCCGCTTTTTCTTTTAATTGGTTTTGTGGTTCTAAAGTTAAATCGAAGGATTATAGATGGGCGTGTTGGGTTACAGTTTAGTGTTACTATCGACTAAATTAATTATAATCAGAAATCACTCAGGAAAGTTTCGACCTACATGATAACATTTTAAGGAGGAAGAAAGGGGAAATATTCTTCAATAATGTCAAGTGTAGAGACTAGAAATGAAAATTTATCTCCGGCAGGTGTCCGGTGAAAGAGTATAACTCCTGAAGTTTGACTTCAAACGACTCTAGAAGCCACCCTAAACTAAACAAAAGTTATTTTTTACTTCCCCGCCAATTCAAATCAAGTCTTGCATTCATTTAATACGAAGATAATTCAGCAATCTTTGTTCAATGGAATGGATATTGACTTTGAAAGAAAAAAAAATCGAGATTTATTTTAAAATATGTACTTTTATTACATTATTTTAAATGGGGAATAATGACATTTTCAAGTCCGAAATAGAGGACAAGTTGAGTTATGGGACTTTCATTTTGTTGTAGATATGCCGAGCACTAAATTAAAGGCATAAAATTCATAAATGATTCATTTTCATGAAGTTTTCGTCACGCTACTTTTATGACTTGTTTTAAAGCAAGTGAAATGAATTCTTAGTTTTGGACCCTCCCCTTAGTAAGAAAAGCAAAACACGCACACAGGTTAGTTTTGACAGTTAAAGCTAAAAAATGGGCTATTTTTAAGGTGTGGTTTTCTCAAATTCTTCACCTTTTTTTTCTTTTTTTTGTTGATTCATAAATTTCTTAAACTTATTTATTTTGGAATTTAGACCAGTAATATTTTTTAAAGTGGTCCGAAGAATAGTCACTTTTATTCTTTGTATTTTGAAGATGTTCAAACTTTGTTTATGGATTGTTAATTAATTGTAAGTACCGTCGTAGGAATAGAACTTTTTAAAAAAAAATCATCTATCGATATTTCGCAAGAAAAACAAAGCAAGGTAGTAAATTTACTTACCAAATTTAACTAAATTAGGCATATCCCATTAGAGATTATAAAACTACATTAGATATCTCGAATTTGTACTTGTTCAAAGTACTTGGAAGTTGGGTGGTATTTAAATATATAGACAAAAAGAAAAAAGAAAGCCAGAATAAAATATTCAAATTATTTCATGTTTTCTATTTCCCCAAATTGAAGATTTTTTCGATTCGTTTCAAAAACAAACTTAAATGACCTTTTTTCAGTCTTATATTTTTCTTCGTATTACTCTTCATCATTATGAATTATTCATTATGGGTATGAATAATTCATTCTGTTCACACACATCTACTCAGGACTGGCAATTAGTTTTTTCAGGCTGCTAACAACTTTTTCTGATTATTTTTGCTGGAGGGGCTGAATTTTTTTTTTTTTTTTTCAGCATTTACTGATTATTTTCGTGTGGTTTTCATAATATTCCAGAGAATAAAAAAAATAACTATTATAAAAAATTATAATGTAATATAAAGTACAACCACTGGCTATCAGTAAGTCTTTAAGTAGAGTTTGCACAAACAATATATTCAAAAAGAGTACTACACCTCTCTTTTGACGAAACATGATCATACTTCGATAGGTCCACAATCATCACCAGCCAGGTCCTTATCAATTTCTTTATGCAAATCATGACCCTGTACACAAAAACAATATTAACCTCTCAAAGGATGCATAACCAATGAGATTTGATTTTACAAATGAATGTACAGAAATTATGGGATGAAGAATTTCTAAACATTATGAGAAATTGGTCATTCTATTATTCTTTGTTTGTGCACACACCCTGAACTAAAAAATCTAACTTACCATGAGCTTCATCAGGTGATGGTAAGAGAAGAGTATTGTTGATGTTCATGAACAATTACTCCAGTCTTATTCAATTTTTTTTTAAACTGAAGAAACCCTTGAAATAATTTTCATACTTGGAAAAAAACTGAAGGAAAATATTTGTACAACTAACAAAACATCACAGTGTTCAAAAATTCACATGTATTATAGATACCCTATGTTCTTAGTCCCCTGTCACCAAAAGAACACTTGATATAAAAAATATTTAGTGGAAGTCAATTTCCTTGAAAAATACTGATGAGCTTAGTTTACCTTTTATGAAATTTATCTTTTCCGTAAAATGTATATACTTGTAGAAGAAATGTCAGAACTCAGAATTTTTCCTTTAAAAAAATGAAATTTATAATAATTGTAAAAAATGAGATGTTGGTTTTTTCCACTGATGAAAATCATGGTGGTTCAAGTGTCAAATGCCACCAAGACTAGTAAAATCAATTGTTATATAAAACAACCTCAAATGAAGCCAAAATCAGGTGTTTTTTTCACACATGTATGAAATTTTTTGTGGAATCCTTAAGAACCTATTACAGAGCCCGGATTAAGAAATGCTGATCTTCACAGAAACTCAAAGACGCAAAGTAGAGTCTGGTTTGAAAAGTCAACTTATGTTTACAATCAGGGCTGTAACTGAGGTTTATAAAGCACTGATCAATTAATGTACACTTGTGCAATAGATAAGTCCAGTGGTTCCATATCTGGAGCCGCATGCCCCTTTATTATTGTCTAATGTTAGTAGAATTTGCAGTTGGTGAACTACTAATCATGAAAACTTTTTGGATTTGAAAATGCCTCTACCTACCCCAGAGCTATGCCTCCGAGCATGTTTCTTTGACAATTTTGACTTTTTCCCTGTTGAATTCAAAACATATGGATGGCATAAACTATTTTCTTGGTAACAAAACTAACATTGCAATAAAAACAAGTTTATACATATGTATGTATATATGTGGTACTGGATGGGATAATGGATGGTCTATAACCACACTGAAGAGTTGTAATACAGCGAAACAGCTGTCTGTGGATTACTCAATTATTAATTCAATTACGTATATATATATATATATATATATATATATATATATATATATATATAAAATAATAAGTATCATTGACGAGTAAATGAATTGAGATGGGTACCCCAGGTGATCACATGAGAAAAAAATCTTTTTTTTTCCTAAACTTTAAAGTGGAAACTTCTTTCTTTTAAAATCATCCTTTATTAAATGAGTATTGAAAATTTTTATCAAAATCCAATTTTTATCAAAATCCAATAGTTATTTCATTTTTTTTCAATTTTTAAAGCTAGGTGTAAAATTTTAGTAAATGTTCTAACACAGATTGACATGTTTACATTTTGTCACAACCTTTTACACTTTTCATCTTCTCAATCAGTGGTTGCCAATCTGGATGCGACTGCCCACTAGTGGGCGATAGACCCATTACTAGGTCACAAGGTCAGGTATTATGTCTGTCTTACTTTCGCCACATGAACAATACCGACAATCAAGGTGCACGACTTATGACTTGGAACAGTGGCTTTTATTTCAATTATCATTATAATTTAAGATGAATACATTTTATATTTACTTTTTGGAGCATACACAGTTGCTCAAAGCCCAGTTTCTTGGAAATAAAATCTATGCAATTTTAGCCATTTTTTGTTGTTTTTGTTGACTAATCTAACCACTTTTGAGCAACTAAAATAGCCACTAAGTTGCCAATTAGGTTTAAGATGTTAGTAGATGGTACAGAAATTTTACCCTCACAAAAACTGCACTCGGCATAAAACGGTTGGTAACCACTGTTCTAAACTATGTTTGGTTCTATAAGATGTACAGAAATGATTTTTGTACCAAAATTTTTCTTCAATCACTTTTCTTACTAATGGTACAAAGATTTTGACGATGAAATTACCTTCTTTACGAGTTTGGCATTTTTTCTTCGTCAGGTGTCAGTTCCTCATAAGTAAGTCAATGCGGAACGTGGTCATGCCTACAAATATATTAGTCTAATCTGAGAGGTAGATCCATGGACCCCCCCCCCATCCCTGATTTTTTTTTACCACTTGTTTTTTCTTGCAGTGTCAATTTTATGATTCTGTCTGTTAATAGGTTGTAATAATGTCTCACATGGTTCATTTTAACCCTATATTACACCCGGTACGAGCCTGAACCTGGACAAAAAAACCCTAAAAAAACAGAAAATCATATAACTTCTTAAGTAAACACCATACAATGAACATATTTTCCATACAATTCTGACCCCTAAATTCTGTAAAATGGTAATTGATCAGATTCAAACTCATCTTGACTTTTATTTACTGACAAAAAAAAAAAAACAATGTTGAGAATCTGTTGATACGTTTTAATGTATACAAATAGACAAAAAACAAAGGATCAAGTTAGTTTGCTTCCAATTATTATTGGGCATCTTCCTTCCCTTATTATTTCATTCCTTTATCTCTCTCTCTCCTTCCTTCGTTCTTTCTTTCATTGTCTGGATTTTCCTTGCTGCCGCCTGGATTGGCTCAGTATGGGCTCGGTAGTAGCTATGGCCCTGGTCGCAGGATAAAAATATTTGCAAGTTAATTATCCCTACAGAGTTAATTTCAATCATTATAATTGAAGTTTCATGTGTATTGAATAGACTAGTGAAACTGCCCTCAGAATGATAATATCTAAAATTTTTAGACCAATCTGAACGTTTTGTACATCATACTAGTGTAGTACTTGTCAAAAATGGCAACATTATTTATGTATGGATCAGCACTTCTGTCTCGGATCAGATAACCTGTGCATTTTACCTAGGATCAAGGTGTCACTCCTTAGGATCAGAGTGTAAAATTTGTGTACTTTGCTTTGGATCAAAGTGTCTCACTCCCTGGCACTAGGATTAGAGTGTAGTATCTGTCAATCCATTAGTAAGTGTTACATACACACATATAAAATATATAGATATATATAGATATTCATTGCATTTTATGTATGGGGATTCTTAGCTTCATTTCAAAAACTATGCAATAATTTAAGCGGTTTAAAATTGAGTCTGAATATCTTACTTTATCTTATATTTAGTCCATGAAAATATTTTCTATCATATGTTATCATCTATATTATAAGTTAATTTTTTGTGATACAGTATATATAGTCACTGTAAGTAGTAGTAGTTACATATTGTGGGTTATTTCACAGTCTATAAATACTTGGAGGGTCATTCTTTGATAGATTTTCCTATTGATACTCTAATTTTTCAATTTAAGGTAAATAAAGAAAAAATAATGGAAAAAAATAACTTTCATGATTTTAGGAGAATCTTCTTTCATGAATGGGTAAGTTTTTTAACAATAGAATAAATGTGTTAAACTCCTATATTTTTTATCACTAAACTTCATGCTTTAGAAATTTATTGTGTAAGTTAAGATTAATTGACCGTTTTTCATTCGTACCACTAGTTAATTCACGTGAAAAAATTTTAATGGATATATTTGAATTTTTTAGGAAAGAAACTGAACTTGGTCAAGTGGAAGAGTCCATTGTTTTAAATGGTAGGTAGGAGATATTTTTATTAGCAAAATGTTACCTTTAAGTGGAAGAGTTCATTGTTATAGATAGAGAAACAAACAGAAAAATCACACTGTTCATTATATAGATAGGTACGATTTCTCATTTCTTTTTACTTTTTTTTGCAGATATCTGTAGACTTACACAATATTTACATTTCTCTGTTTTAAATTATTTGTTCTCTTCATCAAAGAAAGGAATAATGCTTAGATTCATGTTAAGTTCCCAACCATCTTTGATTCTATCCATTTATTGCATGCACACGTATACAAATTCTTACACACAAGATATTTTTGCCGTGGATGTATAATTTCACTATTAAAGAAATATGTTCTTTCCGAGATTTGTTTGGACAACTGAACTCATTGCACTTAGAACATCGACAGGAAAGAATACCAATTAGTACATTAACAACGATTTTCTGTTTGTCATCTTATTCTGTAATAAGAACAAAGAGGCCTCTTTCCTCAAAAAACTGTCGACAGAATCAAATGTTGTAGTAAAACATAAGCAACACAAAAAATGAGATCAGCTCTCAACAGGTCATGGATTGAGAATATCAATAATCATGTTCCTTTTCAATAAAAACAAAAAATATTACATTAAGATCCCATTCTATAAAAGGTAATTTTGCAGTATTTCACTTGGCAATTAATTTGTTTCAAAAGTAGTTTGTGAACAAAACAAGATCCGTATTGTTTGTCATTAGCACTGGACAGTCCATTTGATTGTTCTTGTGGGATGAACCACTAATAAGAATATACATTCTAAATATCATATGTAATATAATAGAGAATAAACATAGGCATATATAGAGATGATGGACTTACAACTCTAAAAAACCATAATGAACAAAACAAAATAAGAAAAGAATTAGTGAAAATATTCCAAGACCTAGGGTTTAAAATAAAAATCAATGCTGAATAGGAGGAAGTAAATTTCTTAGAGATAGATTTAAAGCTAAAAAATAATTCCTAAAGACCTATCTAGAACAGATAATGACATTCCACTATATATAAAATCTTATCCTAATCACACACCAAGCATCATTAAACAAATATGTACTCTAAAGGGAAAAGACTAACTAACAATTCCATGAATAAAGATATTTGACAATATAGAAGAACCATACGTAAACATCTTAAAACTAAGCAAATCCAAATCTAATTAAGAATAGTCACAATGAAAAAGAAAAACAGAAGAAAGAGAATCACATCTGATGTAATCCACCTTATTATTTAAGTGCAAAAATACGACATTTTAAAATATGATTACAGAACATTTCCCCAATGATCATTATACATAGAATATTTTATAAAAATACCCATTTAGTTATTTATTCATGCACCAATAATGGAGCTCAAATTATTAAAACATGCAACAATGAAATATCAATTACCAACAGACAACAGAAAAGAATGAAAATACATTTGAGTTGCTATTGTAGAAGAACTAAGAATTGCCCAATTAGGTAGAAATGTAATCTAGCTGATTTGATTTATAAATCCACTGGGAACAACTCTAAAAGACCAAATGAATCTAAGGTCTGTATAGGAACATCTTTTACTTGATTTAAAATCAAATTTAGTAATGCAAGACAGTCTTCCCAAAATGAAGAACAAAAATAGTACATGATTATCAAAGTATGTCTGGAAATTAAAAGAAGAAAAGCTGACACCAATAATTAAATAGGAACTCATGAAATCTTCACTGATTTCCAAAAACACAGCAGAGAAAAGTTACCTGTATCTTTGAGAAAAACCTAGCATAATTGATATTCCTAAAGATAACCTACTTTTGAATAGAACAAAGATTTAGTTTGTAAATGCTGACACAAGATGAAATATTTTATTAAAATGTAAGAAATCAACACATCGAATGATAACTTGAACGATTAAAAAATTAAATAACACTACATCAGCTCATTCATCAAAGTGATTTGTCAGTTACATAAATATGATATTTTGTATTTCATATGTATTATGAATATAGGTAATTAACTTCCCTTAAAGTGATAAACTTAACAACACTATTATATACTACTGGTACTTTTCAGATAGTTTTGTAATAGTAGTAAAGCATGAATTTTTAAACTAAGTAAAAGAGGGAATGACTGACTTGAAAAAAAATATTTGCATAAGTTCTTTTTACAAAATATCATACCCATAAAAAGATGGATTCATTAATTACTGAAAATTTCATTGAAATCTGATTATTACTCAAATTTTTGTGGAATTTTCAAATCTATGTTTTTTTCATCTGAAACATACTAATGCAAATTATCATGTTACAATGATATGCTCGGTTTTATATTGTTTACACAAGTAATTTTCCCATCAGAATTTTATTACAATCTTTCTCCTTAATAATGATACAAAGATTATTACGATGAAATCAACATGTTGAAGGTTTGAAGCGTTTTCATTGACATATATTGCCTTGTTGTCTGTGGTTTGTGACTCACTTTTCAGTGACACTAAAATGTACTGTCCTATACTAATGACAAAAAGTACAGAATATTATACAGCAAATTTGGACTCAGCACCATTGAATTACATTATATCAAGTGTAAAAAAGAATTCTACACTAAAATGCCTTGCACTTTTTCTAGAAGGACCATTTTTGTCCTTGACTCTATCAGAAATTGACTCCAAAATAGACAAAATGCCTTCCTTCACATTTTTGGCTGTAATTTTATTTTGTCAAACAGATACAAATTGACAAGATTCATTGTTAGAAATCTTCTTTCCAACAATATATATATATATATATATATATATATATATATATATATATATATATATATATATGTAGCAAGAATCGAATCTACAATCTATAGATGGTGGACTATAAAGTATTCATATATTTGAAATTTCTGTGTAAAATGCTGAATACCTAGCTACATCTTTTTGCTGTAACTTTTTATATCAATTCTTGATATATATATATATATATATATATATAAAGAATTGAATTTACAATTCATCAATTGTTAGCTGTAAGATTTCCTTGTAAGATGCTAAATACCTAGCTCCGTAGTTCTCGGCTGCAGCCCTATTTTGCTCAAAATTCTACACTACTACATAAATATAAGTATGAACGCCCACCCCAAACTATTATTACTGATATTCCAAAAAGGAATTTTCAAGAATTTTTCTAAAACATGCTTAGGGGTCCCCTTAGTACACACAGAAGATTCTATGGAGGATATGTTGTATCCTGAGTTACACTGTCATACTCAGAATCACTGGCATATTATTTAGCATAAAAATGCAATTTAAGCTCTGTTCTTGCATGAGCTTTCTTGTGATAACAACAAAAAAAGGTAAATGTCAAGCAATACATTCATTAAACATGACTAGCCTTCATTTGGTTGGTGATTCCAGCTGTTTACATACTTCAATTGATCACCCACTGTAAAAATTCTTGTAATTTCCATGGTATTTTAAGCTTTCTTCAACAAAAATCTTGTCATTTCATGTAAGTAAATGTTTTCCGTCTCAAAATTTTGTTTTCATTTCCAACCTAGAGAGATGAATTCATCATCAAACAACAATCTTTCAATGTTTATGCCTTTTTCCGAGGAAATAAAATGCTTAAAGTTGACTTTTATTTGTTATGGAACATGCCTCCAGTTCCTTGTTTGAGCGCAGAAGATATCAATGTCAGTACAAGGATATTGAGAAGAAGTCTTCTTGAAAGTAGGTTGGAATATTGTAGAGCCAGGAAGAAGTCATGATCAACGAAATAGCAAGAAGAAAAAAAAGGTAGGAATAGAAAAACATACACAACGGTTTATGACGGAAGCAAGGTTGCTTTCAATGATGAGAACAGATTCTGCCTTGTTAGTGACAGGCCTATATCAGTAAGGGGAAGAAAGTAGGGGGTGGGTTCCTTCTTGAATTTTTCTGTGAAGCATGGTAGTGTTGGCATTTTGGTCTGGGGCTGCATAACATCCAGAGTTGGTCGACTATATAAAATTGATGGGGCGGATAATGGGAGAGTATTACATCAAAATATTGAGATACTGTACCCCCCCCTATCTCTTCTCTACCATTTCAAGAATAAATGAGCAGTATCTCAAAATACTGTAAATAAGATTAAATACTGGAAACAAGATTTAAGTTTTGCCATGTCCAGGTAATATGAATATCCTTATATGAATCCTATTGAGTATGTCTGGGACTATTTTGAGGACATTTAAAAATAAAGATGAGCTTTGGGAAAAGTTGAAACATAAATGGAATGATGTTCCCATAGACTACAGCACAAAATTGTAGGACAGCTCAGATTGGCGATTTGATGCTGTTGTTAATACTATGAGAGGATCTACCAGATATTGAGATCATATTTGCAGCAAAATATGTTTAAATTGTCATTTCATGCTTAAGATGACCTATGTGATTCTTCAGTGAATCTTTTTGATAATAAATTCGTCAATGATCCTAAAAATTATATGATATTTACTATAACATCTAAAATTTTCTCTTTTACTGAGAGGTGGCTGGTTAATTTTTGCCAGTAATGTGTGTGTGCATGGATGTGTATAATTACAATAATATCAGAGATTAACTTCACATATGTTTAATAGGATGTCAAGAGTGATAAAAAATATTTTGTACTAGACAGATTATGGAAATAACATTAATTTGAATATAATATTTGAATTAATGTTAGTTTCATAGGTTGAGTTGATCAATTTGATAATTTCCAATTCCCAATTAGCTATCTCAATTTAAGACTTAGATTCTTTCTGTTAACAAAGCCATGTTACCATAAAAAAGTGAATCTGACTTTTCAAGTTCCTTTAAAGAGAAACTAATCATGGCACATTACTATATTCAAATTTTTTTGACAATTTTGACTGTTTTGAATAATTATATGAATAGATTCAGTGTGAACTGAATTCGGAACAAAAAATTAAACTTATGGTTGCTTGAATTAATCCTGTTTAACAGTGTGAGATTGATTAATTTTTATATTATATCATCACTTTTCATGAAAAATGGATTTCATATGATAACTAGACAAGATCTGGACAATGGCTGGATGTGAAGAAGAAGCTAAAACATCAACCAAAAGTGTCCTATCATCTCTGAAAAGTAATGCTGAGCTTTTTTATGAATGGTCTGATATTTTGTAGCTTGTTTAAAGTCGACAATCAATTAATGTATATAGATACATAGACCAATTTGAAAAGATGCAAACTTGATTGTATGACAGCATACCTAGAAATATATTTGACTTAAATAGTACACCAAGCATAAAAATGAAATAAACTAGACGAAAACATTTTAGTAGTCAATGAATGAAACTTTTATATCTGCATACTGATACACGTGGTCGTCACCTTTTTTTCCTTTCCTGTCGTGATAAGGTTGAGTTCTCACAAAATCTAGAGATAAAACCACTAGATTTATAACTCTTTGGTGGAAACTAAACAGACATGATACCCATGCTGGATACATTCAAGGCTCAAAATACATGTCTGTGTATATTTGGAAAAAATTACACGGCATATTGTGGCACACTATTGAGCCACAGCACACAGTTTGAGAACCACTGATCTAAACCCCTTTCTTTCAGGCAAGGCTAACTTCGGTCAGGATTGAATTGAAGAAGTCTTCATGGATTCATCAGTTTTTTCAATGAAGAATACTTTAGGTAGCAAATAGATGACTTGATGCCAAAACAGAATAAATAGCCTGAGGCTACGAGGGAATATTTTGATTGAATAATTTTTCCTGTGAATTTCTTTAATGTATTTTGTTTAAATGAATTCATTTTAGAACTTCTGATGATTACATACAAAGTTAATCCAAAGAGAAATTGCTGTCTATTCATATACGTAAGTACTATCATCTCTATCATATCATGGTGAACACCAGGCTGTAAGAGGGAGTAAAAAGAGAGAGATGGAAATACGAAAACAGTTACTGCTGTACAACGCAAAACCCCTCAACCAGCACGACAATCCCCAACCCTCAGTGAAAAAGTAGGCAGGTGACAGGTATGAGATTATTTTGTTAAAAAGTAAAATGCTGAATTTAAAAGTATCTTAAAATAAAGGTGAGAGTGAAGAAAAAGAGGGATAAGTTAAGAAAATAATTTACTCTGAACGCAAGGAATGAAAAGTTGGGAGAGGAATGAAGTAAAGGATAAGGAAGAATGGTAGTTAGAGAAAAATTTTTAAAAAAAGAGGAAGAAGATCTAAATATATTGAAGAAAATAGAGATAGATAAGGTGTGGTTGGTGTAACATAGAAAATAAAATCTTTTTTATCAGGTTAAATATTCATTGATACTGTTAATGAGAAATGAATCGCCCTTGTGGTGATTCTCTCATCAGCAGTAATACCCCACTTAGTGCTACCCTATTAACCTTTGATTCCCAACAGTGCTTTATCATAAATATTTTTTCTAATAAATTAAGTAATATTAAATTTCCGAAATAAATATTGATAAAAGACAGTATCATGTAGAGTCTCCAAAGTAACTGTGAAATGTACACTTTGGTTAATGTGCCATGTGTATAAGAATAATCAGATACACATGCACAATAATTCCTGATGTGGTGATATATATCAACATCTTATGATACTTCATAAGCTCCAGAAAGTAACAATCAGTGAAGGTACACAGTACTATTTCAATACATCTTGTTGTGCATCATATATTTTAAAATGATTATTGGCACAATCTCTATTTATGCTATGTTATAATAATAACCTTGTATAGCGTTGTTTCGAACGTTTCTAGAGCATTAACTGAGGTATTACTGTACATAAATCCAAATGAAAAAGAAGTTATTGACAGAGTTGTTCCCCTTGGATTATCCTTTTTTTTTTCAGATTGCTATCTTCTTGTGTATAACAGATGTTCCTCTTTCTTCTAGCCTTTATTAGAAACTGTCAACATAGGTTTCTTTAGCTTTTAAATTGGTCTAGTGGGCCACACCAATCGAGCTAGATGGCTGAAAATTTAAGCATTCACTACTTATCCAGTGAAAAAAATAACAAAACGCTTTTTTATTTTTTCAAAATCCCCTGCTAAATAGGTTCTTAGTTGGGAGTTCAGTTTGAAATGAAAGTTTGTGTCCAGCAGCATTCATTCTCGTTTTTTGGAAATTCAGCATTTTTAATGGTCACTGCCCAACAAAAGGCAAGAAAAGTGGCTAACTTATTCATTGATCACTCCATTTTTTAATTGATCATCTCCAACACATGTTGCCAAAAGACATTGGTCATGTGATGGTTTCTATTGGGTGACCAACCAAACTTGTTATGTATTATGAATATATATATGTTTATGATGATTTACTATTAGCAAATCACTTTTCACACAAAGTAAGCAAAGTAAGGTTTGTGAAAATTTGCGTAACCTCTTTGTCACAAAGTATGTCTCTGACATCTGCATTCTTCCCCAAAACGACAGTTGTAGGCTTTAGATATTTCACTCAAGATGGATGTAGGTAATATTTTCCAAAAAAATCCTTGATTTTTTTTGCGCAAAATCGTATTTCAGGAGCTTAATACAAAGTAATGTTTATAATTTCAAACTACATATTCTTAAAATGGCTACCATTATCATATCCTTAGTTTTTTTTTACTTACATAACAAAAACTAAGCAAATTAGATTTTATCATTCAATTTTTTTTGCATTTAGTGCATTTATTTTGTTAAGGGTTCGATTTTGTTCTCAGTGTTCAGATAACATTACATACAAAGTAAATAAAAAAGTTTTTTTTCTGGGGAAAACTGCAATGTATATGAATAAAATCATTTCTTGACCTAAGACTATTGCATTAATTTTAATTAGTATTTTCCCTCATAAAGCAAGTAAAATTACTTATTTGCTATTCAAATATTAGGATATCTTTCATTAAAGAATTTGCAGACACAAAAATTAGTTGAATTGAATCTCAATTGATACTTTTTCTAAAAAGAATGCTACATTTAATTTGTCAGTCTATAGTGGAAAAAGATTGAATCATTTCTTGATTTGAGCTTTTTTGACCGAGAGCTCCATATTTTATGACTGCAGGCTCCATATATCTTAGGGTAACTGCTGCAGGATGGGTATTTTCAGCTAGTTATAATGCAAAAAAGTATTGTTAAGAAAGAAAACAAATGTAAAAAAATAAATTATTGAAATGTCATTAAATTAAAAAAGTTCTCTTACAGTTGACATTTCATTTTTTTTTTTTTTTATATCACCAAATTGTTTTTTTCTTCTCTTGAATTAGCTCATAAAGATGGTCGAATTAGAATTTACTATTTGAAATTTTTATTTCTATCATTTATGTCTTTTATGCTGTGTCTATCTTTTTGTGCTCATTTTATGCCTCTTTACTATAGATAGTTTTTGAGCCAATTTCTTAGTGCAGGTATACCAGGGCTTTCCTAATAAATAGTTAGTTTTCAGGTCAAAATCTTATTACAGGTACATCAGCTTTTTTCCAGCAACTTTTATTCCAGAACTGTGTTGGATTATTCATTTTGCCAGACTGACAGATGTCAAGTAATGATAGTTCAACAATACACTTCTGAACCACTAACTATGCACATCTCATATCTTTAAAGCATTTTGACTGTTAGAAACTTAAATTTAACTAATATTAAATTATGAATTTAGTGGTTAAATGTGTCAGTGTCATTCAAAAAATTCTATAAACAGAAACTCCAACACAAAAATCTGCTCAAACAAAATATTGCCAGAAATTTAAGAAACTGTCAAGAATCATATGATTGAGATTCAAATAGAAAAATTGAGTTAACAAAATTTGAATATTCAACCAACCACAAGAAATTAAATCTGAACTCATCATGCATTTAAAGCCTACCAGATGATGATATGAAGAAAAACAGGTTCTTTCTAAAGGAGCAACTGATTGATTTAATCAAATACTTCTTCCAATTAGACCAAATAAAGGCAACAATTGAAATACATCCATAATTAGTTGATAGACAGGCTGTAATATTCTAACATAACTAATCCACCATTCCACAGGTCCTAAAGGTTCAAGATTAGTGATGATCTGTACTGGGTTTCATTTGAATGAGAGAAACCAAGAAAAGGATTTGGAAAACAACTGTTGTATTCAAGAACAATTTCCTTTCTCTCTCACTCCATAAAGCAATCTAATTAATCTAAAAACAATAGAGAATGAAAAAAAGATTTAACTTTGAGTGAGACTTGAATCAATAGTATTAGGTTGTTTCATATGAAAGGTTGTTTTCAGAATAGCAATATGGAGGCTGATATAAACTATAGAAAAGGGAGAAAATTCTCAAAATGCCCATTATCCATTCATAATTCATCATAGACAAGTTTTTTCAAAGGTTTTCATCATATCAATGGTGCTTAATAACATATTAGTCTGGTCACTGGAAAGATATAATTTTCAAGATGGCTGCCAAATCATCAAATGCTCATTACTTGTTCATTATTCATTGTAAACAAGTAATTTTGGAGCCCAATCCCATATTTTGGAGATGTAGGAATCCAATTAGCATATCTAAATTATAGTGAACTGATTACAATTACAGGAACAGTCGACAATTTCATATTCACAAGATAAAATGAAAGGATTTCTGACTAATGCTGATCCTGTAGCATTTCAAAATCTGTACCTAAAATGAACATTTGAAGAACTATATGAAGACAATGTCCTTTTTGTGACAATGAGGGAGAAGATGTTACAGATACTGAAATCTTATTTCAACACCCAAGCAAAGGACAAAGAATCACAGAAAAAGGCAATCATTGAAACAGTGGTGTGACTCATGAAAAATGACATCAAGTCCGATTACAAGTCACTATCCATATGAAAAGTCACTCAAGCTTGATTCTGCCCTTTCATTTGTTCCTCTCTATGGACAGCTGTTGAAAAGTCTACTATTAATGGCTGGATTTTGTAGTCTGCCTACAATGAAGACCAAGCTGTCATCCCATCTACAGCAATTACTGCTCAATTGACAATGCACATCCAGTGGCAATGTTACATCACTCCATGGATGTTTTCGGGGTAACACTCCAGCAAGTCAGATTCCGGTCCTTGGTGCTGACTAACCACTGTGTGCTCTTGCTAAGGAAGTCTTGTGAGTCTGGCCTGATACTCATGTAGAGGATCACTTTGTGGTTATGCTCCGTGATCTATTCATTGAGATGGCCATGTTGATGTTGCTGAGAGACTCGCTGGATGAATGCCCTAAACAGGAACAGCTAATTCCTTCATACATGCCAGCCATATCACCGGGACCTGCCAGGCACAACAGGTCACAACTTTTATACATACCTAAAACAAGCTTAAAGTGAAGACAGCACATCTTATGATACTGATACAATGCAACCTGATAGCGCACCTTTAACCGAGTGGTGCATACAGCGAGCAAAGATCAGTGTCCATTTTGTGTACTGGCTCAAGACCCTGTCACTGGAGTATCTTTTGTTGCAGTACATCAGGTCACTTTGTGCAGGTAACTTCCAGCTGTACTTTGAATCACTGGATGTTCACCCTGGATCACATTCACTACTCTCGATGTCTCCTCATACGCATCTGTGACACAAGGACTCTCACAGAAGAACATCCAAATGTCCTAGCAGAATTCAAATCAGGAAATTTTGTGGTGCACAAAACTGGCCACAAGTTCTCTGCCACGGCACTTGACCTGTATCAGGAGCAGAACAATATAAAGGTAAAAAGTTCTAGTGGGCCTATTGGCTTGATTGGCTATCTAGGAGCACTCAAATATTGAATGTTAGCAGGGCCAGAAATTACCAGGATCACAACAGAGTTTGAGAAACACTCTATGAAGCAAGAGCATAGTGCTATTGACACTGGACACAATCACAATGACCAGCAATCTGGAATGCAAGCTGCATTCTTGAAGGAGGTTACAGCACTAATAGCAGTGTTGGAAGGGATGGGTAATCCATTTCTAGAACAGAGCCAAGATCTACTAGTCATTGACACAAGTGACATCATGGACTCCTAAGTAGCTAAAACTGTGAGAAGGATTGAGATCCTTGGTGAGAAGCAGTACACCAAATCTGTTAAAGAAAGGCTAGAACAAGGTGCAACACTAGTCTTGATTAAGTTGAAGGCAGTCCTCCTAACTCTGTCAACTCGGGGAAAAATTCGATCTTATCTGTGATGCTAACCTACCTGGCAGCCAAAAGCCTCAACCAGACAGAAGAGACAAAAGGGAGTCAGGAAAAGGATGGCTCCATCTACTGTGATGCCATATAGGTGCATGATGCCAGGAAACAGCTTTTCACACAGTCTAGAACCCTTCAACCCAGACAGCACTTAGGCAGCACATCGACCACACTTGCTATCAGGTCAACTATAAGAAACAGTCATTGGTCCAGGAGCCAGAGCCATCTGACTGGGGCTGGACAGCCACTTTGGACCACTCTGCCTGAATCATCAAAATCATGCTATAAATTGATCCACTGTCGCTGTGGATGCACTAGACAGTGCAAACTGCATTAAAGTGCACTGCATTGTGCTTCTATTCTGGTGACTGTTAGGTTTTGATTATAATAAATGAGCATAATAAACCCATGGTGCTAATCTATTTCAATACCATATTAATGTAATACAGTCTAGCATCACAAACTCGTCAACCTTGAGACTGAGAGTGTTCCAAGTTTCTGAATTTCCCGGGTTTTAGATATAGCATAGACTAGGCCTACTTACAGGTAATACAGGTTGGGTTATTAACACCACAAAGTTAGGTGAGTTGTCCAGAATTTAAGGGTGAACTAATATTAACAAAGTACTTATTGAATTTCATGAAATTCCAACAAAATATATTTGTACTGCATCAAGACAATTACCTGCATTTTTTGGTTTTATGAAAAAAAATACCTGTTGAAAATTTTTCGAATGGCTTTTTGAGAAAATTGTCCTTTAATAATGTACATGGCATGTGCATGCTTTTGATTCAGAAAGAATGATATTTCAATTATTGATAAATAAAAACTTTTGCAAAATTTGATAATTATCTAATTCTTAAAAATAGCAGGGTTTCTGATGTTGTTGAGTTTCTGAAGTCTGAGTTTGTGATGCTCAACTGTATAGTATTAGAATAGACTTACATCATGGGTCTATGATGTCCATTTTTTTGTATTACTAACCCTATAATGTCCAATTGGAGCAAAGTTTCACTATATCACATAGGTCTAATCCAGTGTCCAAGCTAAGATAAATGTCTTTTTACTGTTTTTTTTTTACTTTAACCCTGTTCTAAATGCATTTCCTTGGGTTCTGGTAATCTCAAAAGTATCACCAAATGAATGTGCAACCTAGGTGGAAATGTCATCTTAAATGTTTTCCTACAGTGTTTGATTCCAAAATTAAACGTGTTTGAACATTAGACCTGGTGGACTGACAGCCATCTTGAATTTGACCTTGCGCAGTGCACAGAGGTCAGATCAGAAAATTAATGTTAGAAATTTCATGCTTTTTCCAAAACATTCACATTCATTGTGGTTACCTGCTCCACTAAACAAGAGAAATAAAAAAAAGGAGACAGGTCTGGTTGGTCACTCAAAGGAAATTTCCACATGACCAATGGCTTTTGGTAGTATGCCATGTTTGGGGTGATCAATTGAAAAAATGGGAAAAATGATGATCACTTAAAATGTCAGAATTTTCAGAAAACAAACATGAATGCTGTCAGACACAGATTAAGGGATCAATTTAGGATAAACTTATATTGTGAATTGACCCCCCCCCAAATCTATTGTGCTGGGGTGTAAAAAAAAACAAAAAAACATTTTTTCTAGACATAATAAAGAGTAAACGTTTAAATTTTTAGCCCTCCAGCTCCATTTGTGCTGCCTCTTCATGTGATACATACATAGATAGCCTGCTGACAGACATTGTCTTTACTTATCAGTGACCATTTGATTGTAAAAAAAGGACAAAAGTCAGTGGAATTTCCCAAAAATGATTTTATTTTACATCTTAGACGACTTTGGATGAACAGCATATTATATACATCGTATATAATATTATAAAATGGAGTATTGGGAATGATTAGAAATATCTGGAAGGAAATCAACACGCTATTTTAAAAATGTAATTGAAAATTTTAAAAGTTTGTTCTTAAGATTCTTCTTTGCTTTGCTAGAAAGAGAAAAGCCCAAATTTTGTTTAAAGAAAGGAAGGACAAATAATGAAAATTTGTCCTTCCTTATAAAGTAGAATTGGATGATTTCATAGTCAATGTTTACTTTTATTCTTAATGTTTACTTTTCTCTGAAAGTAAATGTTACTGATCTATTTTAATGAATCCAATAAGCCTTTATTTTACATCTATTGTTATTTTTTTTACTAGAGTATTGTATCATATACTTTATATAGTAGCTATATTTAATCATTGTGAGTAGGTAATAATCGATCCTGGATTTTGATTTTTACCATAGATTTTACATTTGATTAACATGGTTTCAATATGGGGTGACATCTGAGGATTAATTAATTGTGCTGATTGAAGGAAATCTGTATACTTTGATATAAACTACAAGAGTTGAGTTTGTTGGTTGAGATTATTACTGCTTGAATATATTATTTAGCAAATTGCTCTGTAAGTTCGGTTGGTAAAAATTTAAAGAACTATACAAAAAAATATACAAATGAATGTTCCAATGACAAACTACAATATAAGCAAAAAACACAGCAAACCACCTTGGTTCAACAAAGAAGCTAAAAAGGCTATGAAAAAAAAGATGTGCTTGGAGAACAAAATCAGTCTTGAATACACACAATACTGCTGAGAAGGAGATAAAGGAGCCAAACCAATCAGAAGAATCAAACACAAAAAGTGAAATCTACCAAAAAGGTTTTCTATAAATATGTAAAGAACGACATCAAAAAACCCATTAGTAACATAGAAAAAAAACTCAAAGAATAGATGCAAACCAAATAAAGAATGTGCAGATGAAATGATGAGTATTTTACTACACTATTTAAAAAAGAAGAAAATAGAGACCTCCTCATATTAAATGAATCTTTACCACAATTTCATGAAAAAAGGGCCTCAAACCTAAATATTTGGATTAATCCAGCATACTCACCAAGAAATCAATGAAATATACATTAACAAAGAAAAAGTACATGAAGAACTATAAAGCAATGGGACCAGATGACATCCACCACGAAATACTAAGAATTGCAGCAGATGAATTATATAAATCAGTTACAATAATATTCAACAAATCTTTATCCGTAGGAAAATTACCTCAGGATTGAGAAAATGCTATAGTCACACCAATACATAAAAAGAGACAGAAAAACAGCTACTTACTACAGACCAATTTCATTTAAATCATCAATAGTAAGAATATTAGAAAAATGAATAAAAAATGAAATATGAAACACACAGAGAAGCACAGGATTATGTCAGATACACAACACGATTTTATGCCTAGTAAATCATATCTATCTAATCTATTGACAGCACTGGAGGGATGGACTAAACAAAACGATGAAGGTAACCCAATTGATATCATATATCTTTTCAATAAAGCCTTTGACTAGGTATTTTGCAGAAGGCTATTATATAAACTAAAATCCTACGACGTCGAAGGAAATATTTCAACATATCGAGAAGACCTCTTAACAGGAAGGAAAAAATGCATAATGTTAAACAATACAAATTCAGAATGGAAAGTGATGAACTGGGGTGTGCCACAAGGTTCAGTACTAGGCCCATTACTTTTCATATTATACATTGATTATTTACCAAAAACATTACAATTGAATTTTAGTACATTTGCAGATGACACAAAAATTTATAATACAGTAGAAGATCAATACAACTAAACAAAAATAGATAAAGACATGAAAGAATAGGAAGATTGATCTGAAACATGGCAACTACACTTCAATACAGACAAATGCAAAGTAATGCATATAAGAAAAAACAAGAAAACTACCATATGAATGATAAAGAAAAAAACAGAAACTACAGAACAAGAAAAAGATCTCGGGGTAATTATTAGATCAAAACTCAGAATCCATAACCATGTATCAAAAAATTACTAAAAAAGTTGCAAATACAACTGGAATGATTGAAAGCAGATTCAATAACCTTGATATAAAAAAACATTTAAACCACTATACTTAACACACATAAGACCACAATTAGAATGTGCAGTTCAAGCATTGTCACCTCATTGCAAAAAAGATATTTATGAATCTGAAAATATCCAGAGAAGAGAGACAAAACTTGTTCCAGAACTGAAAAGCGTCCCCTACGAAGAAAGACTTGAAAAATTAAAACAAACAACATTAGAAGAAAGGAGAACGAGAGGAGACAAGATACAAACATTCAAAATGATAAAAGGCATCAGCAAAATCCCAGGAAAAAAATCTTTTCATGAATAAAAGAATATAAAGAACATTGCAAGAAAAATACCAGAGATTCTTCTCACAAGGAGTTGTCAACAATTGGAACAAATTGATGAATCAAGATCCAGACATGAGAGAAACTGAATAGCTTCAAAAATGAATATGGCGATTACACAACTAATAAAAAAAAACAGCAACAACAAAATGAAAACTTGAAAAAAAAATTACTAATCTCTCAAACCGAAAGTGAGATACAAGCACAAATATATGCAAAAAGTTCATTTGTTATCCATCTTAGCTTAATAATCTAAGGGAGATCCTTCCGTAAGTAATTTTGTGAAGTAGCCTCCCCTTGTGTCACAGTCAGACTGACATGTCGTAAATTATAATTTAGTCCTTGGTTGCTTGATGGATGTTTACAAATTGCGTAAATAATTGAACGAATTGCAGCTTTGAGTAGTAAATATTTGCATATGCACATTGTGTGTGTGTGTATAAGTGTAGAAAATGGTATCAGGAACATCTTATAAAAGACCCTAGTGACCTGGTGTCACCATGACTGATGCATCAAGGCAGATGACTTGTTATTCATTATCGAAAGATATGCCCAAAGAAAATAGATTTGAAAATCGGTCACAGCAATCACACTTATTTGTCCAAAAATTAATGATTGGACTTCAATGCCAATTTTAGGGTGTGGTCAAGAGATGTTGTTTCTATTCCATTTATATTATCAATGACATAATACCCGTAAAAAATGACGGGATTATTTATCTATGGATAAATTATGGATTGGTGAAACACACCGTGGATGTAAATAAAAGAGAAAGCAAGTGAGTGAGTAAAGCTGTTATCAGCAGCAGCTGTTCGACTTTCACCTGCTCTTGCTTGGTTGGTTGCAAACATTTAATTCAATTTCACTCCATATACAAGCAGCACAAAGTTGACAGACATACTACTTGCCTGCAAACCTCCGGGTTGGATGTTTGAATAATTAAAGAATTTTGTTGATTTTATTCATCTGTTTGCTTTAGTTTGACAGAAACTAACAAACCAACAATCATACAGAAAAGGTGGCAACAACTTCTACATAATACGATGATCCGATTTCTGTATATTTGTTTTTATGTTTGTTACTGAAACACAGCAAAAACTGCACATCGTTGCGAGATCTTTGTGAGCACAATACCATAAAAATGTTGAAACTTGGAGAATAAAATGATTTTTAGTTGAATTTGCCACTTAGTAATAATAGTATGTGATAAGTATTCATGCTCATCCCAAGAATCTATTCTATAATGATCTGATTTCTCAAGGGAGATAACTCCGCATATATTAAATGCTAATTATGGAGTAGTTTCCCTTATTTAATTTTTTTGCAAATAATCTTAATATAAATTCTATTAATAAAAAGTGATTTGACATCGAACTTAATGGCTACCTTTGGCAACCATTAAGTAAGTAGGAATAATAAAATTACTTCTGTCATCGACTTCCGCTCTCCATGGTATGAAGATGTTCTTCACAAACTCTTTCGATGCTCTACAATTTATGCGTTGCTCTTACCATTTAACCAGGTAACAAACTGGTAAATCAAAGACAAAATGTTAACAAGCTTGTCTTTTGCCCATTGCATCCATCTCTGTTTTTTCTCCTCTTGCTACCACTTATTTTTTTTTCACTAGTCTTACATAGTGTAATACAGAATGACCTAATCATTCGTCTTGAATTAGTCATTGTGACAAACAACAAAAGATAATGAGAAACCATTTCATCGTATCTATTCTTTAAAGAAAAAATCAAGAAAATAGGTCTGGTTGGTTACTCAATGGAAACTGTCACACAACCATTGTTTTCTGGCAGCACGCGGTGTTTTTGGTGGTCAATTAAAAAGGCGGAAAAAGGAGGCGATCAATGAATAAGATACTTCTCTCTCCTTTTGATGGGCAGCAATCACTGGAAACATCTGAATTAAAAAAAAAAAAACAAGCCTACATAAACTGGTGACCAATTTAGCATAAACTTCCATTGCAGATAGAAAATTTAGAAAAAAACAGGTAATTAGGATTTTTTTTAAAAAGAACTAGAAATCGCTTAGAGAGTACAAACCTCTACCAATGCTAAGCACTAAAAACTGAATGAAAATCAGTTCATGTATAGCTATAATGCAGGAGAGCTGACTGTGTAAGTTTCAATTTCCCCAAATTTGGGACTTTCTCAGTATATGGAACTTTTGAAAATATTGTGTTGAAGTACAGACAAACATGAATGAATGCCAATAAATGGATTAAAAAAATAAAAAAAATATCTCTCAATCAAAAAAGGATTCCTGGCCCTGCCTCTGAATTCGATAGATTCTCCCTTACCCAATGGCCTTCCCTTCCAGGAATTTTCATTGAAATTAACTGAGAACTCTTGGAGATATTGTGTCAACAAACAAACGGACCTAAATGTATATACCTCTTCCAACTTCATTGACAGAGGTAAATTAGATAGAATAAAATCAAAAACATTACTAAGGGAATAGTCTAGAATCATTTGAATTCTGAGAAGAAGCATTTTCATTATTAACATTTGACCGGTCTTTGCATTACTGGTGGCCAAATTGTGCAACCCTTGCAAATCTTTTAAAGATTTTTCAAGATCATTTTCTAGATTTTTTTAGATTGTTTTTTCAGGGTTCCTCAGATCCACCCTCCCCTACCCCAATGTAGTTGCAAGGTCTGTAGGTCCCACGTGCAGTTTCAGCATTAAGAGTCAAATCATCAACAATTAATATCATTGATTATACTTGTTCTGGCTAATAGCATCATTCATTTCTACAAACATCTGCAGAGATATTTGAGACTTTTTCATTCAGAATCCACTCTTTTCAATTGATTTGAAGAGAAAAAAAAACAACCATTTAATAGGCATTGGGCCTCCTGAATAGCTGATTGGGACTAAATTCTACAAATCTAAAATGTTTACAGTTTGACTTTTTCTCTCAGAGACTCAAAGCAAATTATCTCTCTTTTAGAAATCCCACTGTTTCACATTTGTATTTTTCTCTTTTGACTAAGTTTCTCTGTTTTTTTCTATCTGCCATTATGCATCACTCAGTGTCCTTCCAGACAATATCCATCCATTTATTTGTTTATAGCCCCATAAGGTTATAATCGATTTGAAAAATCATGATCAGAAAATGGGATATAGCAGATGTAACCAAATGTATTAACGAACATAACGCATGAATCTTATGCTTCTTGAACTGTAAGAATGTGATTGTGCTGCCAGGCGAATAATGTTTCAGTACACATATAATCTTTAATACAGTACGTATTTTTTGCTAGTCATAATATCTGCCTACGCTACTTACTCACATACATACTGTACTTTCAATCATTATTTTCATACATATGTATAATGTTTCAGTACTTATATAATCTTTAATATAGTATATATTTCTTGCTTGTCATAATAACTGCCTATGCTACTTATTCACATGTTTACTGTACTTTCTCTCGTTATTTTGATATAAACTTTCCCCACTTGAAAATAAGAAGTCTACCATGAAAACAGGTCTGGTTAGTTACATAGTAGAAGGTCTTTTGGCAGCTTGCTGTATTGGAGGTGATCAATAAAAGAATCAGAAAAGGGTGTGATCGATAGAAAATGAATATTACCTTTTGTTGGTCAGTGATCCCGAAAAAACAAGCGTGAATGCTGCCAGACACAAATTAAGGGACCAGTTTAGCATAAACTTACGTTGCAAACTGAGCCCCCTACTCAATTGTTTTAAAAAAACAATGAAAAAGTTTTTTTCTAGACATATAGAGGAGTAACTGCTTGAATTTTCAGCCTTCTAGCTCCATTGGTGCAGTGTGTGCACATGATACATAGCCAGCTAGCCCAACTTAAAAACTGAAGAAACCTTTTTTTGACATTTTGGGTGGACAGTTTCTAATAGTGTATGCTTTGATTTGTAGATTTCAGGTATAGCTTTGCTATGTACATCCAAATTATATAACGTCTAATTTCTCAACTGAATGTATTGTTGACTTGAAGCAACACATGGCTGTATTTGGATATCTCTCAAAATGCAGAAATGCAGGAACCTTTGCATTGTTTCTTTCATCTATAATCATCAACAAGATTTTCTTTCTGTCAATACTTATGAATCTATTGGAACAGATTAGAAATCGTCAATAACCGACTAAGACTGTCCAATGGCCAACATAGTTTTTTCCTGTTTTGAAGTGTTTTTTTCCTAGACTGGATATCTCTCTTTATATGTATGTGTCATGCATATAGGCTGCACTAATGAAGCTCGAGAGCTGGAAATTTGAATATTTGCTCCTTATTATATCTAGAAAAAATGTTTTCTTTGTGTTTTTTACCTGTGGGGTGTAAAAAACACTAAGAAAATAGGTTTTTAGTGGAGGGTTTGATTTTCAATGTAAGTTTCTTTCTTAAATTAGTCCCTTGATTTGTGTCTGGCAGCTTTATCACTTGTTTTTTGAAAAGTCAGACTTTTAAGTGATCAGTGACCAACAAAAGGTGAGAGAAGTAACTTATTCATTTATCATCCTTTTTCCAATCTTTTTTATTGATCATCCTCAACATGGCATGCTGCCAAAAGATGTTGGTCATATGACGGTCTCTATTTAATGGCTAACCAGACTTGTAATCTTGATTTATCTTTTATTAGATGAATAATTGGGTGAATAAACCAAAAATTGTACACTTTGGGTCGAAAGCATGACACTTGGTACGTATATGTAGTTAACCGTACTGATTATTTTCAGATATAGATCTAGGGCAGCAATGTCCCCTGATGGTTGTTATTGAGGGTTTTTCAAAATGGTTACCCAAAGCATATAAATGCACTTATCCTTTGAACTATACATCTTCGAATCAACATCTTGGTTTCTAAATGTATAGATTTGAGGTCAATAAAGTCATTCCGAACAATAAAACTTACAATCCATGCATCACACTGGTACATATAGTCCGGCAGAAAAAGGGCCTTTTTTTGGTTGAACCTTACATGAGGGTATTAAATTTTTTTTCATGGACCCTAGATATTGTCTATATACCTAGCTCCATAAAACCACTCGCTGACCAGCCATCAGCCTTTAGCAATTCTAGTGGAGAGGTATGCATGAACATACCTCTTGATTACAAGAATATAACAAGAAAATCTCTCAATTAACCCCATTAAGCCATATTGACAAAAAATCCTAATATCTTATAAGTTGTATCAGAAAAGTCTGAATCTAGTAATTGACTCTTGTAATTTGATGGAGAAAGACCTGTTTGGGTCTCATATGATCTTGTCCTAGAAATTTCTACAGAGATAGCTAACAAAGTTTGTGCAATATATGATAAGGAAAGAATTGTTCGTCCCCCCAAGGAAAATTTTTTACTGTAGCAGCTCTAGGAAATATTGCTGAGTTTAGCAAATGCCAAAGATTTTTTTCATGGGACAAATATATCCATGGTGCAACAACCGTCAGTTTAAAAATGTTGGAACATCACATAGTATTCCAATAATAAGAGAGATAACTCAGAAAAACAAGGAGATCCAGTCACTTTCTGCATTATACATAAATGTGCCTGAAGTAGTTCTTAGACCTGATCCTAATGGTCCTCATATGTGTATAGACTGGTTTTGCCAGAGATCAAGCTTAGTTCAAGCTTTTGGATTGTCAAAAGGAAATTACTGGTTACATCATCTTAAAAAAACTGCTTAATAAACCTGACATGACCAAAGAAGACTTAGTTTCTTGGGTCGGCTTACCATGATTCAGTGCAGCCAAATTCTATATCTTCTACAACAATAGTGGCCCTAATGCCTCTTTTCCTAGAATGAGTCTCATTGAGTCACCATTATTCACCATGCAATGAATGCTGTTGAGGCTGCAACTGAATTACTTAATCCAAGCCAGGTTCCAATGTTAGTAATGGATGATTTAATTCCATGGGTATCCAGCTTGAACAACATCAACTATGAACAGTGACTCTTTGTTCACATCAGATATGTGTACTCTTCGTCAATTAAGCATCCTCCATTTATTAAGAATTTATTTCAGGGAGGTTTGTCATTCACAAGACAACACACCCCTTCTTCGCTATGGCACTAGATCAAGCATATGAGCAATTAAATGTCCTTGTAAAAGGTGAGGTAGGGCCCATTGACTTGACAGATGATCCAAGTTCTCTACAGCACTGGATGGTAACAGAGCCTGAAATATCAAGGATTATAGCATTTGAAAACAGTACCTTTAATGATTCGACAAAACATCTGAAGCAAACCACATCAGCTCAAACTGGCTTTGCCCAGGAAGTGAAATCTCTTGTGGATATATTTGGAGAAATGGGGAACCCGTTTAAAGAAGACATTGATGATCTGCTAAAAGTGGATACTGGGGTCCATAATGACCTCAGTATCCACAAGACAATAGAAAATCTATACAAACTGGGAAAGCAGCAATATGGGAAATTTCCTTATGAGAGGTTTGTTCACAGAACAAAGGTAATTACAGATTCAACCAAGGAGAACAAATCCCTCAAAAAAACTGTTCCCGGAAACAGAATTCTGTGATGGAAACCAAGAAGGAAGACTGTAGATTGTTTGACAGTCTATATATTGCATGCCAAACCAGAGGAAGAAATTTTGAAGACTTCTTCATGCATGAAAACTAGCCATGGTCCAGCACTTGCCTAGACTGGTGGCATGAGATCTGGCCACAAAGCAGATCAACTTACTGTGCTTGAATCTCTTATAGAACCACCAGAGCCAATACCACAAGTTTAGATGGTGCAGACATAATTATCACCAGGAACATCCTACACTTTAAACGATAACACCAGGACTGTGTTCCTACTATTTCTCTAACATAACTTTAATCTTGTGTATAGATAATATTGTGTGGGATGTTTACAACCAAATAGCCTGCAGAGAGCAACAAGAGAGAAGAGCGGTAACGGATTAAGGAGGAGAATTTATCTTCCATCAAAGTTGCCGACTAACTGTCAAAGCTTTCTTTGTGTCAGTGAGAACAAAACAGAGCTCTTTCACGTGTTGGAAAAAAGATTTTGCAAGCACTGATTTCAAAGGTAAAGATGTTTATAGCACTTGTGATGATCAAGTACTTTCATCATCAGTGAGAGATGAGAAAAATCTCATTGAACCTTGCTCATATGAGGAAGTAGACACAAGGATAGCACTGCATCTTCTGGATGTTGCATATGAAGAATATAAAAATATTATGGTAAGATATAGATGTGGTGGTACTCATTGTGTCAAACCTGCATGATATTCCAGCAAATGAAATTTAGATATCATTTGATTGAAGGAAGCATCATATATACATAGCATAACATGAAATTGTTCCTGGATTGGGTTAATCAAAGGGTCCAGCATTAGCAATGTTTCATTTATTTACTGGGTGTGTCACCACCTCCGTCCATGCAGGGATTGGCAAATACAGAGCAAGGGAAACATGGACTGTATTTTCCGATGTTAATGATGCATTCCTGCGATTGGCAGATTCTCCTTCAAGTATCCCTGAAAACATATTGTACAACAGGATAAGTGGATTGCTCGAAGTAAATTGGGCAAGGCTGCATTTTTCCTGCAAGAGAATCCAGAGCTTTGGAGAATATTTCACCAACACAAGCAGCTTTATAACAGCATGTGCTTACAGCTGTCTACCAAGAAGATTATGTATAGGGATACATGCTGTAAAAGTAGCCAAGACTTCCAAGTTCTGCAGACTTGGGCTGGTCTGAAAATGATAGCCCTTGAAAACCAAACTTGACAACTATTGAACAAGCTCAAAACAAATGCTATGAACTGATACATTGCAACCGGTGTGTTTAAGTGTTAGAGGGTCAGTCTCCATTGCACAGCTCTTTGCTACATGTAAATACTAAAACATATGCGTTTATTTCCTTTTGAATTTTTTATACATACATAAATATTGAGCCTTATTTCGTTGGGCAAGTAATAGAATTAACATCAGTTCTGACACTATGAGCCCCAATATCAAAGTTACAGGTTATGTAAGTTTTAATAGATATGACCGATGATTTAAATGTTTTATCATTCCTTTATGACAATGTTTCAAATTTTGCTTACTAATTTGTTTCTTTCTCTGCTTCTCAAAGTTTAAATAAATATTTGATTTACTTTTCCATGGCTGACTTTAAATTCTTACTTTTTGAAAACAAGATGATGTAGGTGTGAGTTGGGCACATTAGGCCTGTAGGGACTTTGGACCACCGATAATTCCTTGCATATCTTAGCACCAGTAGTTCCCTGCTCCCTTTTGGAGAAAACTCTCTTGGCAAGCTCTTTGACAATTTTTTTCCATTAGTCTTGAGGAAGCTATAAATCCTCCATGAGTTTCGTGATTTGAGGTGTCAAAAGTAAACTTTGTAATTATGGTGTAATTTCTCTTCAAGTTCTTTGAATCTAAACTATCAACTCATATGATGTCTTATCTCTCATGAATTGTGTACACTACTTTATTGCTTTTATACTTTGTCTTTCACATGGGATGCTAGAAATGTTGGTGTGCGGATAGGTTAGACCATAGGAGTCTTTGGGGTAGGTTGGACCACTTTGGTTAGATGGTTGAACCTACCCCATGGAATTTGTAGAGATAATCTTTATTCAGCCATCAAAGTGAGGCTATTATGATTGTCACTGAAAGCATTCGATGTACAAGAACTATATATTGATAATAGAAAACCTAGTCATAGGGTCATTGAGTGTAGATCTTCTTTCAGGTGAAAATGGTTAGAAAATATCCATGTGAAATCAATCATACAACATATGATAATGCATTGGTTCCAAGTTAATTTGAAGAGATTGGGAAAGGAAAATCTCTGAGAGATGTTTTGAAAGATCTTCAGACTCCCTGGACAATAACAATCCTTTCAGAAATGCCACGCATACGAGAAGTAACGTTTGCTTGAATCGTTGATTGCAAAGTCAAAGAACACCACCAAGAAAAAAAAGGAGTACTGAATGTACCTGAGAATATAGTGCAAGAGATCATTTATGCCTATGACAGTTACCAGGCAGAAAAAGACAGATTACGAGGGGATGACAGTTCTAAAAATATCTCAGATATGTGTCTACACCCCGATTTTCATGAACGTAGAGTGCCAGATATTGGAGACTATGTTCTGGTGAAATTGGTTACCGAGAACTCTGCTAAACAATTTCACTACAGCTCAAGTAGTTGACAAGGATGATGAGGAGTTTGCTGTTAGCTATTTAAGGCAATTCAGAAAATTTTGTCACCCCCACCCCCAATGTCAACATTTCTAACATTGACAAAGAGAATGTTGTCATGTGCCTGCCTCAACCTATTTCAGCTGGAGGTTCCAAATGTGCAAAGTCAATTCTGCAGTTTCCAGTTGGCTTAACAGCATTTAACTGCCATTAGGTTAACAGATAAATTCTGAGTAGGCCCTACTTAATATAAAACCACGACAACCAATTCATACAAGACTCTACAAGAATAATAACAATAAAATACTGATCGAAACAAGTTTACCTCTGCAAATACCAGTTATCCAGTTGAAATATATTTGGAAGTTTTCTGGTCCAATATGTATCGTGTCATGATTTAATGTTCCTCCACCATAGGGCATATTGGACTTTTTGACAATTTTTTTTTGAATCTCAATTTCTCCTTCTATAACACTATTTGGGAAGGACTTGATACTGGCTAAGATGTAATAGTGTCATCCTGTGTGAGAATCTTTCACAAAAGCAGTTATCTGACAGTGAAAAGTTTAAAAAGTGGACCAATGTGCCCCCTCTCCCATATAGTTCAAAAGATATGGGCGTTTATTTAAATGCAGCGGCCATTTTAAAAAACTCTCAATAACAACCACCAGGTAGTAATTTCTGACCTGGATCCATGTCTAAAAATAATTACTTGGAGTAATTAGATATATGTACCAAGTTTCATGCTTTTAACCCAAAGTATACAATTCAGCCCCAAATCCCTCCTTAACTGCACCAATGGAAGTATTATCAGCCATTATTTTGACCAGTATTTCTTTCATCTTAATTTCAGTTGCTTTTCAGTTTACCATCAATTACACACACACAATTTACACTCTGCTGTAGACTGAGGTCTGTGTAGATGTTATGAAAAGCTACCAAAATTAAGATGAAAGGAATAATAGTTAAAAATTAATTATGGCTATTACAACAAATCTCTCTTCTTCCCATGAATTGTGCCATATTTCCTTCATTCCTTCCTTCTTGACCCTCTCATTTATCACTTTACCTTTTCTTTTTTCTCTCTTCTTTACATTTTGCTTTGTTTTTCTTCTTCTCCTTTTTCTTCTATTATTTTGTTACTCTTTTTCCTTCACTTTTTTCCATATTCCCTTCAGATTTCATCACACTATCAGCGACTCATCTTATTGTCTATTATTTCTTCTTTCCCGCTCTTCTTCCTTCAATGAAATTTTCCTCCATTTTTTTCTTTCTATATACTCACTGCCACCTACCACATACTGGTTTAAACACTGTTGCTGGGTTTAGGTTATTCATATGTTATGATATTTGTATGTATCTATCTATATTTATCTATCTGGACTTCACCCAGCCCTTACTGTCCATAGAAGAAATTTAAAATTTTGTCGACATTCTCAACTCAATGAGTGAGGAAATTCAAAAAAAAATTTTTTTCAAAATTCCTCTCAAAAATATGTTTTTAGTAGGGGGTTCAATGTACAGTGTAAGCTTCTGCTAAATTGGTCACGAGTTTGTGCCTGCTTTTTTTTTGGGAAATTCAGACTTTTTTTTAGTTTTCATTCTTTCTTTCATTCCTTCTGATATTTTTTATTCATTCTCTTTCTTAAGATTTTGCTTCCTTTCTATTTATCCTTCCTATTCTTCTTTCATTATTTTCTCTTACATTCCTCTTTTTTTCTTCCTTTTCCCTTTAAACTCTTTAGCTGCCTTTTCTCTTTCTTTTATCCATCTTTTCTTCCTCTATTTTTACTTTGTATCACGATTTTATCCCTCATTCCTTTTTGCTTCTCCATTATTCTTTTCTTCCCCCTCACACTTCCTGTATTAATCATATTTTCTTCTCTCTACTCAACGTTTTTCCTTTCTTTTGGTATTTAAACCTTTCTTTTTCTCCTCACCACCATTCCTTACCGTATTTCCATTTCAAATAAAACATTATGGCCAGTTCCCAGACTGTCTACAAAATCCGCTGCTTTTGATGAAGCCATCTTGCTTCCTGATTAATCCTACTTCTTTTCCATCCTTAATCCATGATGGCCATAAAACCTTGTCATGTCAATGTATATCGCAAACAGCACGAGAATATTCTTAATTCCTTTTCTCACTTCCTCAATAGTTCCAACCATTTTGAATACTACTGCAGTTTGTCTTCATTATTTATTCTCTCTAAATCAGCATCTCTTTATCATCTATTCTCTCCATTCTCAACAGCAGTTCCACAAAACTCCAAGGTTCAATGAAAGGTTGTTGGGGGTTCCGCAAAATTTTTATACATGTATGACCCACATTATTGTCCAGATTTCTGATAAATCTCATTATTTCATTTTCGTTAATCAAGACTCTCTATCTCCAGAAAACTATGTTTTTCTTTGTAGTTATTTGATAATTTTAATAGATATTTGTCTCTTTTTAATATCTAACGATATATGCTAATTTTCCTGTTTATTCATCGGTTTGAGTGTGAGCACTCAAATGGGATGATCTCATTGGTTGATTTACCTTCCTATTATGACATAGCAATAGACATTATGTGATAGAAACTTTTAAGACTTCTTGTCTGATCATCACACACTAAGTTGAGACTTTGAAAAAGCTAAAATTAGAATACTTGAATCATCAAAAACAAATTACCTAATAAAACAGCTTTAAGCTCCTTAGTGCCAATCTATACATAAATAACCTCATCATTTTGGATGGATATATTCTAGTAAGTATATGAAATTGGTGAAAAACATTAATTTTATGAAAGGTAAACTATGCCTATCAATATTTCTTTCAAGGAAACTGACTTCTATTTTATGTTTTTTTTTTTATATCAAATGTCCTTAGGGTGAGAGGGAACTGGAAGAAAAAAAAGAATATTTCAGAATGTTCACTAAAATGAACAAATATATAGATAGGAAAACCTTAATGCTGTAACAGTTGCAGGCATATGGTTGGAGCCAGCCCACCACTTCCAGAACTTCCTCTCTTACTAGGATATCCAGAATTTTGTTGATCTTTATGTACTAGTAGATAATGCATGATTCATCATGACTCTTTCATATTATTCAATGTGGTAGCATAAACCAATATTTTCTAACAATTCTATTCATCTTCAGTTTTTAATTTTTCAGCTCTGACTTTGGGATGAAGAAAATCATTTCCTCCATGGCTTATCATTCATCCTTCTAAAAATTTTCATAGTATTTCATTGAGAACTTTCGGAGATATAATTTGAACAGTTGTGAGCATATACAATGTTTAGAAAATAATGGGAATATCTTTCAATCAGAGAAAAATTCTTAGAACCTCCTCAAAATTCAATCAACTTTTTCTCACCCCATTGTCCAGCCTTCCACATTTCATTGAAAGTCATTGAGAAATTTTGGAGATATCATGTGGACTGATAGGTGTTTCGTAAGAAAAAAAAAATCATCAAGAAACTCTATGAAATTTTTCTAGGCTGTTCATTCGGTGTCATGTCCACTTGGATAGTATAATGGTCAGCGCATCTGCCTCACACATAGAAGGTCCCGGGTTTGAACCCCAGTATGAGCGAAGAGTGCAGAAAGCTCATCATTAGGACAAATTTCTCTGTGCATTCAGCAGTTAATTGAGTATGCCCTAAGCTGTATCATTAAGGTAGCGGTATCCCTTCGGTAGACTTGCATTCTGCCAAGGGGGTGGTCACAAAAAACTTGTGGGTATAAATTCTTAGTCTCTACCAGACTTGCGACATGCAAGGATCACTAAGTTGATGCTTACAGCAGAAAAATTGTCACCGGCTCCATTGGGGGTTATCTCTCAAGAGATGTGACACTTTCACATCTTGGTGTCCCCTCCACTAGAAAATATTGATAATCACTTTTAGTATATAATACATATAAATTTTTGAACACAGTGATAAGTTGTTATGCAGGGGGTCCTTCATCATAATCATCTATTGGGTACATTGTACCCTTGAGGTGTATTTACTTGTTCAATTAGGATGTGAACTTTTGATATATGTATGTGAAAGTTATTTTGAAGGTTCCCCAAGTACAAAAAGGCTGAGATAGGCTGCTCTAATTCATTCTTTACTTAAAAAGATCTTAGTGCATACCGATAATCATTAGGAACATCCCATTATTACTGTTCTTATTTTCATTTTAGCTTTTCCTTTTTCTCTCTTTTCTTCTCTCACACACCTACTTTATTTTTCTTCATTTTCCTTCTTGAAACATTTTCCTCCCTTCCTTTTCATTAATTCTTGTTTTTTCTTCCTTTTCCTTCCCTTTTCTTCTGTTTTATGTCAATCTGCATCTCATTCTTTTTACTTTTCTCATTTGACTTAGAAAACTACTTTTTTCGAAAACCCTACACCTTATTGAGTACCTTATTTTATTTTCTTTCATCTCCACTTCTCCCTCACTTCCTCTCTGTCATCTTCTCTTCTCCTTATCTTCCTTTCTCTATTCTCTTCTTCCTATCTTCCTTTCTCTCTCATCTTCGCTTCTCCCTCTCTTCCTTTCACTCCCTTACATTGTATCAATATTTTTTTTGCTTTTTTTAAATTATGAATTTATTATTCAAATCATACTGGTAGTATTTCATCAAGGTGACTTGTTTTTACCACCAGAACTGCTTGATTTATGAGATAAAAAGCAGCATACATGGGTGGCAGTGATTCATAGTCTTCCTTTCTTTACTCTTGATCTCTTCAATTTTTCTCCCTTTTTACTATTTTTTAATTCTATTAATATTCACTAAGGCACAAGGCCAAAGGAAGAGAAATTTTGAGTAGGAAGATTGTAGTCACATGTATAAAGTAAAATTATTATGAATGTACTAACAGTTGATATGAAAAGGCTTTGATAAAATGTGGTGGCTTCTGGCTCGCTGACCTAACTGATGGATACATCTTGCAGTCAGCAAAACCAGGGCCAGAAAAGGATGAAAAGAGACTCAGAGATGGGAGCATCACCTCTTACAGTGAGGGAAGTGACATCACTGGGACCACTTACAGGCATGTGTACCAACCTTTAATTAAAGGAAACACTATTGACGATTCGTGATGATTTTTATATAGAAAATCATCACAGACTCTCCGCAGCTTTAAAACCAATATCATATGCAGCAAATACATTGTGGATTCGTATTTAGCATAATTTATTTAGTTGAATATTGTTCCTTTATTAACTGGAAATGATGTATCAATTTTTCAGCAATCAACACCACAGAAATTATATAAAAAGTTTCAACTTCACCTCTGGCTCTCTTATTATGTTTTGTATGCTGTAAATAATCACAGGAAGCTCTAGATAATCAGGTAATCCTACAAATCTGAGAGTACAGTAATACCTCAGTAAGCACTCTTGATATGTTCCTAAAAAAATGCAGCGCTAAACAAAACAACACTACGAGGTCATTATAACAAAGCATAAATAGAGACTAAAAAATTATCTAAAGCAAATAGATTTGTTTATCAAAAAACAATCTAAAAAATACCAGCTCAAGATTCCGGCATTGTTGGTCCAAAACAACTGTAGAGACTCATAATAGCATTTTTTGGAAAGAAAAAATTTTTTTAGATGGTGCCTAGTGGTGTACTCATACAAATTTTCACGATTGTTGCCCCCAAATTATGACCAGTAACACCTTGAGACACACACACACACACACACACAGACGAGTAGAGGAAAAAAATCTGTAACCCACTTGATGGGTGATTTATGGGGCTACAATGATTCAGTATGAGCTTTCAGTTATGGGCATTTGAAAGGAAGTTGTGGATAGATAGAACATTTTGAAAAAAATTTGTTTTTTTGTAAGATTATGCATGAATGTGAACCATAGTTTCTCACGTGTTAGCTTTCAATTATTATCATAACATATTTTGCGCTATCCCACAAAAAATATTGTGCCCAGAATCATTTTAGAATATATGATGTTATTAACAAGCCTCGACAAGTTGGAAAGAATGAGTGCTGTGTACCTCATTTGATAGCTACTCCCTGGAGCTGGTGAAATATCACTGAGTACTGGTGCACATCACTTGATGAATTATTGTTGATGTGTATGTGTATATATTTATTCTCATACACATGGCACATTGAATAAAGTGTACAGTTTACAGTTATTTAAACTGTCCATGATGCTGTCTTTTATCAGTACTTATTTTTGAAATTCAAAATTTGTAAATTCATAATGAAAACATTTGAAAAAGAGTACTATAGTGAATCAACGTTGAATGGGGCAGCATTAAGTGGATTATTGCTGTATTGTTATCCATATTCTATTGTATTACTGGCATCTAGTAAGTCACATGATGGTTACATATAATAATGAATGTCACAAAGCCTGAAGAGGAAGAGAATTGAGAATAACTTGGTACATTGAATTTGCATACCAACCTTGTTTCTAAAATTTACTGGTGGTAGGGTAATTTTGTTTTTTACAAAGAGCATCTACCATTCTATTCTTGTTGGTTTATTGTCTATACCTTTTCCTGAGAGAATTGAAAAATAGAATGAGCAAATTAAAAAGTAAAGTGAGCAAATTAAAAATAGAATGAGCAAATTAAGAAGACAAGTGAACAGATCAAAAATAGAATGAGCAAAATAAAAAATAAAATGAGCGAATTAAAAAGTGAAGTGAGCAAATAAAAAAAAGAATGAGCAAATTAAATAGTAAAATGAGAAAATCAAAAAATAGAATGAGCAAATTAAAAAGTAAAATGAGTAAATTAAAAGCAATGGCAAGAGAACTGAATTGATGAACAGGTATAATCAAATTATAAGATTTACTGCTTCAACTACTGTAATTGTTAATTATCTTGAGTTATGTCAGTAGAAATTTGTCTCTAATGAAATTCAATGGCCTTTTTAGATAATTCCCACTAAAACCCAATGTCCATAATTTTTTAATGCTACCACTCTCCCTAAATTAAATTCTCCAGCATAAAACCCAAAATCCTACACATAAGTCTAACTCCTAACCTGAGGTAAGGCTGGTAGTAGGGGGCTAATATAAACAATAAACCTATTCTCACTGTTATTGGAATTTTTGGTTTGGTAGGGAGTAATGAAAAAAATCCCTAAATATTTTTGAAATAGTTAATATTGTCACCTAGAACTCAAATAAAAAAGTACAAGTTAGGAGTTAGAGTTAGGATTAGGGTTTTAAGGGTCCAACAATCTGGGTCTTATTAGGTGAAGAGAAAAAATGCAATTTAATTTGGGGTAGGGTGTTCGTACTTCAAAATTATTGGTATAAGCTTCTGGTGAGGACCAACTAAAAAGGTCTATGAATTTTATTATGAGACAAATTTCGACGAATCTAACTGAAAAAAAATTAACATTTGCAGCGATTGAAGCAGGCAATGCAATTATTTGATTATTCATTTTTATCAATACAGTTTTCTTGACATTGTTTTTAATTTTTTTTTCTTTATTTTTCAATTTGCTCGCTGTAGTTTTTCATTTGCTTTCTCTAATTTTTAACTTGCTCAGGAAAAGGCATTGTTACACCTTTTTATCAATATATAGGATATATGAATATCCATTTATCTGCTCTTCAATTTCTTCTCTCCAAATTTCTTCCTTCTAACAGTCCTTCTGAGTTTCTGTTTACAAGACTATTTAATATAGAGGGTGAGAAAAAGTCTGTGATCCCTCCCTGACAGTCGATCAGGAAAGAATAGTTCAAAATGTGAAAAAAAGTATGAAAATCTACGTACTAGTTGATTTTTTATGCTCTTCCAAATGAAGACATGCACAATCTGACCACCATGGTTGGCGCCATCTTCATTTCAAATTGGCTGCCAAAAAATGGCAATGTTCAAATAGGAAAATCTTTTGAGTATTCCCAGACAAAAAATGGGATGTTGGTATTTTAGACTGCGCTGTCAAAGGTTTGGGGAGTAGGAGAGAAGATGCTCTCTCCGTAACAGTTTGCTGTAAAATATACGTTGAATCTTATTTCGCTTTTAGCCTTTTAACATAAAATCAAAAGGTGATATGAAACAAACTTTCAAAAAGCGGGGGATACCTGTATTAACTCATATCAGTTTAGTCAGATGCAAGACTACTATAGTTGAGCATTGTGTAGAATCCTATTCACTCCAATTAGAATTGTAAAAAAGTAAAAATAGTTCAAAACATGAAAAAAATGGAAATGTGCATTCTGGTAGATTTTTTTATGCTTGTTCATAAAAAAACAGGATAAACAAGATTTGACCACCATTGCAGACACCATCTTGATTTTGAAATGGCTGCTTTAATTGAGTGGATCACAGCTAACCCGGAAGTTGCTTGGATCATCGATTTTTCTGAAAAAATATGGTCAAAAACTACATAACACCATAATCAGCCACCCTCTGTTCAATCAAAATTTACAAAACATATCAAAGCAATGTTTGGAACATTTCAGGAATAGGGAAACACATTCACTGATGGGAGCGGCAATCTTGTTCAGCTGGGTACAAAGGAGATTACGAATGAAAGTGCAGTTTTCAGTCTTAAATACAGTAAAGCAATAGGACAATTTCAATATGATTCCTATGTTATTGACCAGCTTGAAAAATGAGAGAAACCAGTCAGGCACCATCTCAAAAAACATGACTATTTTTCAATGATGTCATCCACAAGACTGTCCAGGCCTTCATATCAAATTAAGGCTCTGAAAAACAACTGTGAAGTATTTGACGTAATATACATTTCTTGTCACTCTAGAAATGGAGATTTTTTATTATATCCCCAAGTAGATGCGAAACTATTAGATGGCTCTGTTATAGTCAACATGCTTTTTCCGAAATTCTGCATTTGGTGACTATTCAGAAGACATCTCCTTAGATATAAATAATTGTATCAGCCAATGAATGCCTGATAGTTTGGTGAAATGTTGCAAATTCTTTTTTTATGGTAACCATTTCTATATAAATGTAGCAGGTGTAGTTATGATCAGATTGTGTATATCTTGTCTTTATATGAAAGAACATTAAGAAAAAATCTACCAGGATGTAAGTTCCCCACCCATTTTGAACAATTGTAGTTTTCAAATTGATTCTAATTTCAACTAATCTCCAGTACTATACAGCAAATTTTGTTTTTTATGGCAGCCATTTTCAAATAAAGAGGACTGCATAAGTTTTGGTCAAATTGTATGTGTCCTGTTTTTATATGAAAGAGCATTAAAAATCTAGTACTACGTAAGTTTTCATATTTTTACACATTTTGAACAATTCTGCCTAAAATCGCACTTAATGTACTATATTAAATGTATAATCATATTTTAAAAACTATACCTTGTAGACAACCCAATGGTATTTTTTCTGTATAGGTAACATTGCAACTACCCTTTTAAAATGGCGGTTATAAGTTTGGAATCAGAACAAAAACTTCATGCTCACCCTGTACATCATTTGCTACACACTAATCCCAGGGAGTCCCATCCCCAAAGCTTTAGTAAAAATTGAATTTTATTGCTTATACAATAGCACCTTTGATTCCTGACCTTGCATTTTCTGACCACCTGGTTCTAATGACCAATATCTCATGGAGATTTCTGCAGTGTTAAGTGACCTGTCATGAATGACCACCTGCAAAACGCAACAAGCAAAACTACCCTACAAATGACCACTTACATGGTCAAAAATTGCCTTTCCCCATAAATTTTCATGTCATACTCAAATTGATCAGTAAAAATTAATAATCTAAATGAGTTGTAAATTATTAGAAACCCAAATAATCTGTCCTTTTATCTTCTAATAGAATCAATACAAACATAATTTTATTTCAACAAAACTGGAGATTGATTCTTATTGTTTATGCTTATAAAGTGTGGGTTAGGGTTAGGGTTATATTTTTTGTTAGACATGGCGAATAATTAGGGTAAAGGCATAAAGAGAAAGGTTTTCTTTTTGAAGGGCAGAGTGAAGATCTTGGAAATGAGCAAAGGAGATAAATATTACTGGAAGATAACTGTTGATATGGGTATAGAGAGAACTCAAATTCAGCAAATTGTGAAGGAGTCAGAGTCAGTTATGAGAGAGTGGACCAGTAGAGATAACATGGAGAGAAAATACCGTGAAAAGAAGAATATTGGTTATGAGGATTTGAATATACTTTTGCAGCAATGGTTTTGTGAGATGAGATCCAGGAATATACCAGCGAGTAGTGAACTTATGCAGGGAAAGGCATTGTCAGTTGCTATGGATCTAGGTCTGGATAATTTTACAGTTAGTAATGGTTAGCTCTAAGCTTTCAACAAGTGACAAAATATTTGGCTGGCAGTGATATAAGGCAAAGGTGGTGATATTAATGACCAGACAAAATGATTGCCATCCATATATGAAGGCTACACAGCTAAGTATATATCTAATGTTGAGGAGTACTATTTTCCAGTGATTTTAGCCAATTTTTACCGATTTCCTAGCCATTTTAGATGAATCTAGCCATTTTAACAACTGAAAATGACCATAAAATGGCTAGCAGTGTTTTTGAGTGCAATTGGCATTTTTTGACGCTTTTTCAAGGGCGATTTATAACAAAAATTTTCTACGTTGGTAAGTCTGATATCTGGTCAAGCATAAGACCACCTGCAGTTTTTTGTTGACAGCAGAAGTGGTTGTATATAGTATGCACCCGAATGATTGGAGTTCAAGAAACTTTTGTCATGGTCTTTTTTTTTATCATAAGCATAAATTTCTGTTAACTAATTCCAGATCTTTTTGTTGATTGCTGCCTTCAATTGGTTTAATTGGCAACAGTACTTCTTCAAATCAATCATTTGGTTTTCTGGGAGGAGGAACTCCTTTCTAATCCCATAAGATAAATAGCATTAGCTTCTTTGGATGAAGACCTGCCTTTTGTATGGTTAATGGTGGTTCATCTTGCTTAGTCTACAATGCACTTAATTTGTTTCAAAAAGGAACATTCAGTAGTGAATCACACAAATCCAAGTGAATCACATAACCAAACTGTTTCAAATGAATTTCAAAACTCAATTTGTATTGATTATTTTCAAGTAATGTCTTGATTTGATTGCAATCAAGTACAACTTGTCTACCCAACAGTGGAGTACCGTTCAGCAGGGAATCTCCAGTATGAAACTTTGCAAACCACTTTTGACATCTTCTCCAAAAACTGCACAAATGCTTTTTTGCATTTGAGCTGCATTTTTACTTTTCTTAAAACAAAAAAAGATTTTCACTTGATTTTGACCTCTAAAAGAGAAAGAAATCAGGTTCACAATATCAAAAGTAAAAGAAAAGGTCTCCTTTGCTTTTGATGCCTTGAAAGAGAAAAAAAATTCCATTTGATTTTGACCCTTAAAAAAGAGAATAAACATTCTTCCTCAATTTTGACTACTAAGAGAAAAAAATTTCCACTCCAATAGTAACACCTAATTATGGAAACCCCCAAATTTGACCTCTAAAAGTGAAAAAAATCCCACCTTATTTTGACCACTAAAAATGAAAATGAATGTACCCTCTCAATTTTGACCCCTGAAAGAGAAGAAAAAAACACCCTCCTTAATTTTGGGGGGAAAAAAATGGAAAAGGAAATTTCCCCGCAATTTAGATCCCTAAGAATAGGAAAGAATCTCCCATTGATTCTGCCCCTGAAGAATGAAAATAATTGTTCTCTCTCAATTTTGAGCCCCCCAAATCTTCCTCCTCAATTTTGAACCCTAGTTGAAACAAAAATTTCCACTTGATTTTTACCTTTAAAAATGAAAAATAAAGTTCCACTTCAATTTTTTTCCCTCAAAATTGAAAAAAAAATCTCCCCTTTGATTTTGATCCCTGAAAGTGAAAAAAAAATGTTGCTCGATTTTGATCCTCTAAAGTAAGAAATAGAAATTCTTTTGGGTTTCGACCGCTAAAAGTAGAAAAAAAATTAGCCCCCCTCGATTTTGATTCCCAGAAGGGCAAAAAAATCCCCTTCAGTCTACACTCTTAAAAGTGAAAAAGGATCCCCTAACTGATTTTGACCCTTAAAAATAAGAATAAAATTTTCCCTGAAGTTTTGACCCCTGAAAATGAGAAAACAAATTTCCCTAAGATTTTGAATCCAGAAAGTGAAAAAAAAGAACTTTCTACATATTTGACTCTAAAAGTGAAAACTGAAAGATCCTTATGAATTTTGACCCCTAAGTATGAAAAATGAAAGTTCCCCTCATATATTCTACATAACCCTCTACCCTCCAATTTTGTGTTTGGGAAAATGTACCTTAATTGTACTACATCAAAGCACACTCTAATCAAGGTATTTGAGTACATTTTTTCATTATGTCATTAAAAAGTAAGAAATCATTTTTAGCAAAATGAATTATCATGTAAATCAATGCCATGAATCTATACCTAACCTCTAAAAACATACTTTGGGGTGTAGTTTTTAAAAATTGATTTACAAAAAACTTTACCTGGGGATCAAATCTGTCCTCACAGAAAATTTCATGAGTTCATATCAAGTAGTTTTGGTGGTAGGTGAGTATGTACAGACAAACAGATGAACAGACATTTGGCAAATTATAATAAGAGTAAATATAAAATTATATGTGTTAATCTGTGTTATTTGGAGTTTTGATATCAGTGAAGAAATCAATTCCTTTACTTTAAGGATCAGATGGGAAACAAGAGAAATGCAGACACACATATCATATATTATGTACGTGTTTGTGTATATTTAAAAAAAGATGCAACTGTCTTTTTGACAAATTATGTTCAAACTATTTTGAATCTAAGAACTATTTTTTAAAGTCACGAATTTCAAAAAAGTTACACATACATTTTAACTTTACAATAGTTGTTGAGACTGATTTCCTTTACCTGGATGCTGCTTCATACCAGTTTCATCAAATTGAAAAATGACAAAGCTGATAAAACACAAAGAAATGGATCAAAAGTATACCAAATTATTTTTATAGGGGAGAGAGGTAGGCCTCTAGTTTGCAGACAAAGTGGATGTGCAGGCTGAATAAAGGATTACAGAAAGAGCATGGGGAAGTGGGGTTGTGTGGCAACCCCTCTCAGTCCCTAGGATTGATGCTTGGTGCAATCATTTCAACTGCTAAGTGCTCTTAGTACACTGCCACGCATAGGTGTAAAGGGACTCTTTCACTGACGGAGGCAGAGGGTTTGATTTGCCCACAGTTTTACCTGAATTACAATGGTTCACCCCACACAATTTTGCCTGAATTAGGGAGAGTCCCTTCCCCATCAATGTTGCAATGTGACTAACAATGTAGCATTCTTAAGTGTATCTTCTCTCTTTATCCTGAGGGATGATTTTTTTAATGAAATACTCTCTCTCTCTCTCTCTCTCTCTCTCTCTCTCTCTCTCTCTCTCTATATATATATATATATATATATATATATATATATATATATATATATAAATATATTCTGTTTGTCACAGCATACAACCATTATGTATTGATTGGTCAAAAAAGTGACCAATCAGAAAAGAGAGGATATTGCCAAATTTGAATGAAGCAGAAAACAAGTGTCAAGACTGTTTTGTGAAACAGTTTCTCTTCATTTGTTTCTTCATATTTGCTACTTTACAGAATTACAAGTTTGTAAAACATACCAGTGAAGATTCAGTTTATCGAACCAGAGTGATTTTTTTGGAAATGTATTGCTTTTTTTTACCATAAATTAAATGTATAACTGTCTCTTAGCTAAATAAATAATGTGTGTGAATAATTGGACAATTGTCATGTATACAATTAATATATGCATGTGCCATTGTGTGAGTAGAACAAAAGAAATGTTTTGGCTCAATAAATTAATCAGGTTAGAAGAGTGGTTCTTGACCTTTTTAACTCTATGCCCCACCTCAACAACTAAAAAAAATTGATGTCCCCCTTACTATAATAAAACAAATTTAGTCTTGAAAAAGTTTAATAAGTAAAGAAATAAATATTTTGTAAAATATTTATTCTGATAAAAGAAGATTAAGGCACTTACTGAATTTTTTGGTAATTTCTATATTGTCTGAAATTCAGTGACAACCTTCAGTAATTACCTCACAGTTTTTATACTGTTAATGAGTTAAGCATTAGTTACTATGCAATCTGTAATAAAATCTGTAATTAATGGTAGGTATTGTGTAATTAGGAATTAATAGTATTTCATAATTAGGAATTGATCAGTTAAGCTTGACACAACTCAATTTCGAGCCACGGAACGCTTTCCGCTTTTCATAACTAAATTCCGAATTGATCTGTCAATGTATTTAGATTGTCCCTTGTGGGACGTGCACCCCATGTTCACTGGGTTTGAAGGTTTGAATTGGGTGTGTTTTGGGGAGGTTGAATGAATGAACTTCCTGTCTTGGTGGTTTGTCTAACAGTTATGTCCCTTGTATTTGCCTACAAGAACTTGGGTTCAAGAGTAATGCCTGCCTGTCTCAGCCAATCATAAAACGCGTTGCGTACTCTCGAACGTTGCGTTCGTTATGTTTGTGTGGGAATACAACAATGGCGGAAGAACAGGTGAGTTTCCATTTTTTCATCATTCTTTATGTTTATTTACACTTTCTGGTCGCATCTCTATCGGCCTTATGTAGATCCCGTCCCGACACAGTTAGCTGTGCATCCATTAATGTCTGCTGGTAACTTTTCCGTCTCTCGGTTGTTCGGTCGCATGCGTCTGTTCGTTCCCTATCACTTTCTGTGTGTGTGTGTTTTTTCATTCCCTCTTTTTTTTTCCTCGCAAGTTTTTAATTATTTGCATCAGATCAACAAACAAAATAAAGGAAAAACATTTTTTATAATATTTGCAGTTATATTAAATTATGTGCTGGATTGTGTGAACACTCAATTTTGCGCCCTGCGAATATAATTCGGCTTGCTCTCACTTGTCTGCTTTTAGGTTCGAAACCCTAACCAACCATGTTGTGTTCATAACACCAAATTGTACAGGTCCGATTATAAACCGCACCCCCTATTTTTATGTATATATAATATACACATATATATATTTACTACTTGCTATTCCCGCTCCGAGTCCTTGAAAAAAAAAATGAAGCAAGATTTTTATATTTTTTTAGAAAATATAGATTTTTTTTAATGAGCCTGAGAATAATAAAAATATTTTGATTACGATAGTAATGCCTTCTACCTGCTTGCATAGTATGGATGGATGATATGCAACATAAGTAAATAAATGTCCCCTTTTGAAAAAAATAATGATGATAAACTATAACTTATCTACGATTATGGTTATATATATATAGCTTTTTGGTGGAGATCTAATTTTTCGTATTTTGCTCGGTTGAGAATGAAATAACGAGAAAAAAATAGGCATGATAAAAAAAAATAAAAACGAAATTGAGAGGAAAAAATATCGGGTTTCGTCTAGTATATTTGCGAATGTTCAAAAATGAAATAGAAATACCCAAACTAAAGGTAAGTCCAATAACTCAATGGACAATAAAATAAACAAATGATGTTTTCCCCCTGAAATGGAAACAAAAAAATGCCTTAGTTTGTAGTCGAAAATTTCAAAATAAACATTTTTTCTAAACTCCGAAGAAAAAAGGTTGTCCTTTCAAATTTAAGAATTACACCATTAATTGGGAAAAAAAATCTTTATTTTATATTTCTTCGCTAATGATGCTATCAAGTTTTTGTAGTTTGTTTACTCGACAATGTGGTGAGTTATATTTTTACTTTATTTCAATGACATTGAAGGGAAAAAATTAGAGATAAATATAGCTAGTGAATAAAATTTAAAAACTATTTTCTTTAATTTGATCTTGTCCTGGCGACATTTACAGTAATTATTCATACATTTCAAAACCATTCGATATTTTCCTTGGAGATTTTTCATTTTATTTTGCATTTGTTTACACATGCTTGTTCAGAATATTGAAAAGTGCAGAAATGGTGCAACTAATTTCTCACAAGTCTCATTTGTTTTGACTCTTCAGCCATAGAAAAAGCAAAACAAAAAACTGCAATCCATTTTTAATTGGTCCGAAGTGACGCATGTGTTCAGTCCAGCAGTTTTTCCCCTCATTCCACGTTCAAGCAGAAATCACAAGATTTTTTCCCTTTTTTTCCTCTCTTATTTAACGGCTTTCTTGATGTTTTTGACTTGAATATGACATTTAGTTATTTGATGGCGGATTCAAGATTATTCTAGCGTGTAATTGTTCTGTTAATACCTTTTTTTTGAAATTTTAAAAGAAAAAAATTACAACTCTCTCAACTTCTTTTTCTCATTTATATGCTCCAACCATCCACATTAGACAGTTTTTCAACACTTTTTTCAATTTTTTCCTATACAACAACTTGAGAACTGATTTTTTTTTTATAAGCTTGTCGATTTTGATTTTTCTTTATCTTAGCACAACGAATAGAAGATCGATAGGAACTAGGAAAAGTACGTTAATTTTTTTTCTCCCTGAGTACTTTATGAAAAATTAAAGTGTCAATAAATTGGGTTTTAGACAAAATTCATAGTTAAATCCTTTCAGTTTTAGTTTCAGTTGGTATAACCGAATTTGAGATGGTAATTATTTAGAAGTAGAAAAAGGTGTGGAGAATTATATATGTATATGAAGTATCAACAAGCTCATAAACCCAGGTAAGATGGTAACTTTAAAAATAAGTGATCTGTTTTGTTGTGAGATATTATTCATTAAATCTTCATTTAATGCCATTCAGTTGGATTTATAAGCTTCGGAATTTCAATTTTTAACTTGAAATAGATTTTGGCCAAGGTTTTTTTACAGAATGAATCATTAAGTAGACCATGAAGGAAAAAAAGGTCTAATCTGACTAATGAAAAATTTCAGGACCGTGTCAAGTGCATTATTTGTTTAATATCTTTGATCAAAATTGTCAATGAATACATTTTTTTTTTTCAATATAATAGATTCATTAATATGTTTATTTATTTTTTTTTTTTAAACATTTTATTCACAATCCTACTGATGCTGCAAATATGCACTGACTCCCTGTCTCAACTATCTTGATATGACTGGTACCTGGTTTATCCATCCCATGTATATATTGTTGTTGGCAGGGTTTAAATTTTTCAATTATTGTTACTGTAATAATAGGTTAAAATATGAAAATCCCCTGACAAATTTCCGAACAGTGTTACATCTTCAGTAAAATTGTAACTCAGCATCAAATCTATTTAAACCATCCACTGTTGATTCATCCATGTACAAATTGACTAAGAGAGTCCTTCATTTGACTTTTAATTGTGATGAACGTCAACAGGTCTATGAATGCTCGAATCTCTTTCTTTCATACCAAACTGAAAAAGGTCCAAAGTGTTTATAAGAAGGGAAGCATAGGTGAGGAAAGGGGGATATGTTTTCCTCTTTTACGTCGCACTACGACTCATTCTTTTCTAAATTCTCAAAAAAAAAAATATGGTGCAAGGAAGGAGGGGAAAATAGAAAGAGAAGATAGCGAATTATAGTCAATTGTAGCAAAGTTAATCGACTGTTTGCGTGAAAGCGAAGTAGAGAAAGATTAGAAAGAAGAGACTAAAGAGAATCGAAATAAAGGTAAAGATGAATCGTGATAAATGATCTTAATTCATTTCATTAAAGCGAACTATACAGTGTTTATAACTAATGAATGCACCTCATTACTTTTTCATTTGCCAATGAATTATGTTGCATCTTGGACGATGTTTTATTTCTGATGCAATGATAATTCATTTTCGTTTCGGATGTTTCAGTGGAAATTAACTTGAAAAATCAATTGGAAACAAATAGTTTTATTACAGAAACAAGCACTGACAGATGCTGTCAAAAATTGTGTAAACAATGTCACAGGTTTTGAACAGATTCTGTTCTTTTTCTTCTATCATTGCTATATCCAAAGATGTCATTATCTATAAATTTAGACAGATTTCTGTATGGAATATGAGGAATGCAAAGCTATCAAATGATTATCCTGCGATTTTCTTGCTTTTCTGCAATATAATTTATAAGATGGTCAGAGGTGATTGTTGTATGTTGTTTTTTGGGGTTTTTTTTTCTGTTAGGTTTCTGATTGGGCTTTTAGAGAGTGGCTGTTTCAATGCAACTATAGTTGTAATGCTAATGTTGGAATATTTGGAATGTCAGATTTGTGTTAGACACTTACTGAGTGTCCATTAAGATTCAAGCAAATTTATTCCACTCTCTTTTTAGCTAGAAAGGAAAATCGGCTTCAAAAAGAGTTTTCTTTAAATTATGATACAAAATTAACTGGACTCTCTCATAATTTAAATAACTGCTTAAGTCACTCTCTTGATTATAAATTATTGTACAATAACGCAACAGTGAAAAGCAGAATGTGGAAGTGCTGGTGTACTTTTAGGACTTGTGCTTTGTGTTGCTGTCTATTAACTTGCAGTTTGAAAAGGTTAAATGTTAATATAATTATAAACAAGCCTGGCTGTTGCAAGGTCAAACTCCACTCCTATTCTTACTGAAGATGATTACTGCAACTTTTGTATTGTATAGATGATAAAAAAAAATTGTGGGTATATGAGGCTTGTCCGTTTAGCTCGGTTAGTGAGAGGGCCTGAGAGCAATCACAATTTGTGATTTCAAATCCTGGTAGGAAAAAAGTTAATTTTATACATGAGTTTGGTTTAACATGATGTGATAGTCAAACAGTGAAGAATTTACTCCTTTAAATTTGATGAGGATTGTTCTTATTATGAGGGAGGGGGACAGTCAATTCCAACTTGGACTGGAGTTTGACAACCACCACTTTTTATCTGGAATCTTTTCCTACCAAATTAAAAAAATGTTTGATGTTGGTTAATTTTAGAATAAAAATTGTTTTCCAAAATGTTAATGATTCCTTGTTGAAGTTGATTCAATCTATATTTTTTTTCTTATTAAGGAATCTTATTTGCTTTAGTTTTTCAATCTACAAAATTAATCTGGAACATTTTTAGAGACTGACAGAAGTTTATCATATCGGTTGTATCTTTGGTAATGAGTTTGCCATTTATTTCACGATTAAAAAAAACATTAATTGAGAGCTCTAAAGTAACCGTTTTTAATGGGGGACATTCTCCTAGGTGTTCAATAAATTTCTGTTTAATATTGTATCCCTATTTGAGTGGGATCCTTGAACCTGAGAAGAGCTATTAAAGGAGCTGTGGCCAAACACTCGAGAGGATGCAGGGAAAGAATACTTGCAGATTATCTTGGAAACTTTTTTTTTTTTTTTCTCCATTTAGAAATTCTTTAGAATCTAAAAATTATAAAAGGCTTCCTTCGCAACATGGTGACATATCTTAAATGATGTTTTGAACAAAACTTGCTGAAAAACTTGAAATGTTCTGGATATTAAAAAAAACTGATATGCTGAAAACATGCTCTGGAGTCTCATTAGTAACCATAGAAGATTTGCCATAGCTCTCTAGCTGTCTTTGAGTTTTACAATAACAGATGGACATATATTCAGTGACTAATAGTTGCGTAGATTATTATTTACAAAAAAGAGAGCTTGATTTTGGCTGCTGCAGTTTCAAATAAAGCTACATTATCATATTTTTGAGTGAATCTTCAAGATTTGTTTTGTTTTAATCATTTGAAAGTATATTTTTTTTTTTTTTTTTTTTTTTCTTCAGTTTCAAATCTTGATAGTGGAATAGTGAATTATACAAACTAGCTGAAAACTTGCCCTACGGGCATTTTAAAAATACATACATACTTATATATGTATATGTATTTCTTTTTTTTCTCCCCCCTCTTACCTTAGTTCAATGCTAAATATAAGCAGTATTTTTGTAAATGCCATTTTATCCATGAGAGCAGTGAAATATGTGTTACTTCTGGTTTATTTTCACAGTGTTATGTGAACAAATTTCAGTACCTTATATTTGACTAGATTTTTATCCTATTTGGAGTTATGTTCAAAACACATACAAAAATATATTAATTATAAGGATTGATTTGCTCGACTAGACAATGAAATCATTTTAAATCTAGAATCATTTGATTCAGGTGAATGTAGATGCTACTCTCGGAAAAGTCAAAGAAGCTTTTTACAAGGAGTTTAGTGGAGTACTGATGCTGATTTTCAAGTCCGTAGACCAAAACGTTATGGCCACGCACAAACGTAAATATATAAAAAGAAATAGAACCCTTTGGTGGCTTTGATTGTTCAAGAGCAGTTTTTTTTTGTGAAGGGGGGGTCACTTGGGCAAGACGGCATTTGGGCTTCTGCACTGGGTACTGGTGGGATTGGATATTGGTCAATTGCTGGAAAACACTCATTTCCAATTTGAAATCATCCTCCACCTGTGACAAGAACAACACTTGATTTTGACTAGAATGAATTAGCAATTCAAACAAATTATACACAAGGCCTTTCACCTGCAGTCAGTGAATGCTAAAATATAATTTTGTAGACAGGACCATTTGAACCAGAGTTCATTTTAAAGCTGGGTCACTTTGATCTTGGAGCTCAGTGATCTATCAAAAAACATATTTTAGAAGACCATTTTAAATGTAGTGTGTAGTTTTGACATTGTTTTGTGCTCTAAAATTGTGAGTAGTCATCAAGATCAGGGAATCAACTTTGAGGATGTCTGGTAATTTAGTTTACCTCTACCAATGAAGTAGGAAGGGGTATATGTATTCACTTGAGACTGCCTGTCCACACTATATCTTGGAAAGTTGGGATAAGGGAAGATTGATTAAATTTTGGGGTGGATCCAGGATTTATTTTATGATTACTTGCCCTGCATCATAGGTAGAACTGATTCTTCATTCAGTTTTTGTTGCAATGGTTGGGCAGAAGTGTGCTCTCTGATTATTTTTAATTTCTTTTAATTTTCATCCCCCTCTTCCTGCTTTGGTTAAATATCTTCTACAATTATTTTGCTATGGTACGATTTCATTGGTAATGCTGTGGGGAAAGGTTAGGTAATTTGATAAGAGGGTAGAATGAGAGAGAGAGTGCAGAAAAAATAGTTACATCATTTAATAAGTGGGTAGGGAGCAAGAAATGGACCACTCAACTCTTTGGCGGATGTCTTAGATTTTCAGGGTAAGGAAAAAGATGACGGGGGGAGGGTACAGAAGGTAGGGGAGTAGGAATTTTTCTCTTGCATCAACTTTTGAGAACATTGAATTCTATATTTTATTGTTAATTATTGAATAAGTTTTATTTGTTTGTTTTTTTGTTTTTTTTAATTTTTTGATTTTTATCGTTTAAATATTTTTTTACTTTTATAAATTTGATTACCCCCACAAAAATTTCTCTAACATTTATGAAAAAATATTTCAAAAGAAATTCTGTATTTCATGGTTCTCTTGAAATTTCTATAGGTATTGCTAGTGATGATAATTTTATAGCGATATCAACCTATAATCACAGACGGGCTCATATGTAGCTGTCAGTGTGCCAGAAAATCATTTCATGCATAATATTTGAATAATTGTGTCAGTACTACATTAATAGGAATCCTATCAATGTAGTGTTGACACAATTACCCAAGTATCATACATGAAATGATTTTGGATATACATGTTTTTGTACTACTTGATTTAACCATTTGGAGACTCATGGGACATATTTTCTAAGGTTTCTATGGCTGCTGGAATAAATGTTTACTTCAGATTATTTTGATATCTACTGGGACCTTTTAATTCAGGTATCAAGCGAGTTCACTGATTCTGTTCTATACAGCTATTTTGGTAGCCATGAAGTAGATATTTGGTAATTTCTGCTATCGCTGAAACCAATGCGTGCTATGTTGTGTTTTTTAAAAATATTTTTGTGTGTGTGTAATATGTATATACTCACAAATATTAAAAAAATATGTATAAAATTAATAACCCCACAGATTTCATCACACAATGAACTTTGTCTCATACAACAGGATGACCCTAGCAGATGGGATCCCATTTTTTTGCTCACAAAGCAAAGCTCCTGATGGTGGACTTGTGTTCCACAGCAAACTTATAACCATTAAATGGTACACACACACACACACACACACTACTGAAGATGGGAATACCTCCCGAAACATGTCGAGACCATCATCGAAAACATTTACAGATAAATAAACCTAGTTTCCATATACTTTCACTCCCGAGTCTGTCTAACTTCCTATAATTCAAATTTTATATATATATATATATATATATATATATATATATATATATATATATCGAGAAAGATAGTAATGTTAAAAGTGGAAGATTTAATAATGTAATTGCTTTTTTTTTTCTTTTCTATGTAAATGAAGATATAATTTATTATTGGAGGTTTCCAAACCTTTTACAGTAATGATATCTACCTCTGAAGTAAGAAACATTTTCAAATTGGCGCATAATAATGCTCAAACTGCTGATAGCATCAACAAAGTATTTGGATTGAACACTACAGCGGTGCAAACTGTTCGACATCGGTTCGATAGGTTTACATCTGGATATATGGATACCTATAATAAACTTTGGTGAACCTGTTCTTTATGATGGAGAATTATTGACAGCAATTGCCCACCAACTGGTTTGAGTATTGTCAAGAAATTCCAGGACTGCAATATTGACCATATCACGTCATCCCTAGGCAATAAGAAAGGTTAAAAAGTTGGAAAAATGGGTTCCACATAAAGTGAATGAAGTGTTCCGTGATACTGCTAGACCATACCTTTCTCAGTTGACTTTGTCTAAGCTTGGAGGATGCGGATATGAAGTCTTCCAGTACCCTCCATAGTCACTTCACAATTCTCCTACAGATTATGGTCTCTTCAAGCATTTTAAACTTCATATCTGTTGTAAAAGGTTTGATGTCTGGGAAGTCATAATTCGTAACCACTAAACCTAAAGAATTTTTGGGTCATCTTTTCATTAAATATATACCTTTTTTTTTTTTTTTTTTTTTTTTTTTGTGGTGTTTATATCACCCTTTATCTTACTAATAAAAACAACAAAACATTTCCTTTGTAACAACAATATCCTTTGATAGAAACCTATTCCCATGTTCATTGATAAATCGATTTTATTTTTGAACTCTCAAAATTGAATCTTTGACTGGAATTTGGAAGAAAAATCAATTTTATATTATCAGTCAACCGTTTTCTTGAGAAGCTTAGTGATCTATTCATTGTGAAGTGTCTGTTGGTACTAACAAATGAGCTACTTGAAGGCAGAAGTTTGTTTTTTATTGGTTTCAGTTGACGTCTGTTTATGGGTTTGATTTAAAAGTAGGAAATTTTAATGTTTTCTTGTGATATCTGAATTGTTGAAAGGGGAAACAAAACTCTATAGTATACACTTCATTATTCTATTCAAACTGCTCATATGAAGATCACTCCCAAATTTTCTTGTATTTGAATAGCCCGCTTAAAGTTAGCTGTTGAGGTCAATGTTAAGTCACCTCCTATTTATTTTATATAGAATTTATACTATGATTATTTTCAAGTAAAGGAAATCACTTTTATGATTAGCATTTAATGAACAAGGAGTTATCTCCCTAGAGAAATCAAATTATTATAATACAGATTATCATGGTGAGCGTGGAGCAGATCCCATACTATCAAGTTGCAAATTGGACTAGAAATTGCTTAATTCGTAGTCGGAGCATTTTTACTGTTTTGTTCTAACAAAAATCTTGCTGTGATGCCCTGTTTTTGTGGCCTTTCAATTTGAGACATAAAAATTTGATCATTATAATAGAGATAATTTGCTTATGTCTAATCTTTAGGTCAATTCATCCTATATTTAAAAACAAATTTTTTTCTCTTGAAATCAAAAGAATTCCATCTTTACTGCTGTCTTATCTCAAAAGTTGATCGATGTTGGTAGCTTCGTATGTAGTTAGTTGCTGAATTTAGATTTTCTCTGTATATTATTTGACCTATATGATCACTTTCCACCACTGAAATAAGTGTATTGATGAGGAAGATTGGAAGAAAAAAAATAGAGGCACTCAAAATAAGTCTGTCATTTAATGGCAATCAGAATGAAGTGCAACTCCAAGAATAAACTGTATCTATTGTACCTGTTCCTTTATATTTTATATTGGCTGACATCTTCGTGTCTCAGATCTGTAGATAAACCATGAATTATCAATGCTATCAGTATATGATCCAAATAAACTGTGAAATAATTCCATCTTCATTAGTTGTTCTGAACATAGGAAATCATTTTCAACAAGCAGTAGTGTATTATCTTCACTACAAGGTTGAAACTCTGCAGTCTGGTATTCTGTTAGACAGCCATGGTCTGGCACTTTTTGAATCTGCCTCTTGGGCAGTGCCCTTAGCAGATCTAAGGCACTCAATTTACACTGCAGCTGAATGTAATTTCCTATATTCAGCTCTATTTTAGCCCTTCAGGATGTCATCCGAGAGAGGTATTAGCAAGCACTATAGGATCGAATCGTCCTCTGTGTATGATTTGGAGAAACAAAAGGAGCAAATACTTTAGGTGTTTGTTTGTTTGTGTTTTTTGGGGTGGGGGTGGGGGAAATAGATCTATTAAAGATCAGTTTCTGGATTAGCCAGGTCCCAAGCTTGCCAGATTAAAGAAGTTCAACCTGTTAACTAACAGTATACATAGTGGTGGCAATCTAAAGCACTGTCATGTCTGAGAAAATTCATAGGAGTTTAAAGGACAGCAAAGCCGTAGTCAATAGAATAAAACTATCCTTATTCAGTTTGTAGTACTGACCCAGAACATTGTCTTCATTGAGGTATATAATGAATCATTAGCAGCAGTAGTCATAGTTGTAATGACACAGCCATTCTCCTTTGGCTGATATCTTTATTTTGCCTTCTACCCTTTTGTGTACCCTAACTCTACTGCTTCTCTCTCCCTGGTTACTTAGTTCAATTGCACATCATTTTACTTCTTTTTTTTTTTTTTCAATCCACCATTGGGCTTATGAACAGGAATACACACAGAACTTGGTCAGCACTAATTTTGTATTTGTATAATCCCCTACCTCTCTGTCTGTTATGTCACTGTGGGACCAATACGTCACAATAATGAAGATTTAGTTTCTTAATTTTTTTTCCTCTCCTTTTCTTTCAGGAATTAATACAACTAGAGAATTTGTGCAAACAGATGTATGAAACTGCCGACAGTAATTTACGCAGTGAAGCCGAAAAAGCTCTAGTTGCTTTTGCCTCGTCTCCTGATTGTCTCAGCAAATGTCAACTATTATTGGAAAGAGGAAATGTAAGTATATTGACCTAATCATTTCACAATGAATGCCTATGCATTACGTACAATCAAATATTAAACAACTGAACTGCTGGTACGATTATAAGCTAAAACTTCACTTCAGCAACTATATCTGACTAGCTGAAATGAAAAACAACCATTAAGGACTGAAGATCAATATATGGTTTAAAAAGCTTCATTTATGAGTTGCATCCTTACTATAATTTGAGAGATCTCCTTGTATGTGCATGCACCGAGATTACTCGCTATTGCGTGGAATTGATATTTGCTGGATATGTTGGTCTGCACACTGGACATAGCAGCATCAAGTTTGAAGTCATTTGAATAAAAAATTCATCTTGAAATGGGTATTTTTTTTTTTTTTTTTCCAAATATGTCACCAGTGTTCACCAGCATGAGGTTCATAGATTTAAAATTTTTGAAGAGTGAGGGAGTCGGTTGGCTTTCTCTGTAGAATGAGTTTAGATTAGATAACGTAACAGCATTTTGAAAAAATTGTTGAGATTGTTATTACTATTAACAATGTTATTTCGTCTCATTATTTCAAGTTTGAACTCCCTGAAGATTTTCATGAAACCATTTGCACCTTTGAACAAAAATTAATCTAATGAAGTAAACAAACAAAACTACTGTTTAAATGCATGCTTTCTGTTTCCCTCCCCTCCCCTTCTCTCTCTTTCTCCGATGTATATTCCTTCCAGCAGTCAAGCCCATCTCCCTTTTCTCTTACTTTTTAAAATGTGATGTGTTATCGTGACATGATAGATAGCGTAGAGGTTATATGCTCTAATTATTGTGATATTAATTTCAATGAGCCTTTCTGTTAGTTAAGGTTGCCTTATTGTTAAAAAAATTCTCTACCTGAAAACAAAGTAATATTTCTGAGAAAATAAGGAAGTGAGCAAGATTGGTACTCTTGTATCCTCTGTTATTTACTTTTGGCTTATTTGGGGGTATCTGTTTTTACTTGAATCATTATTAATTGATTTTATGAAAGCACTAGCAGTTACAGGTACACTCGTGTTCTTATACCATTAAAAATGACGGCATATTTGTGTTTTATATATGTACATGATAGAGAAAAAAAATTATGCATGGGATATAACTTTTTATCATTAAGTAGGTTATGTCCCCCTCAGTAACAATGTTTATTTACTTGATTTGTGGTGTTACAGACAAAATATGAATACACAAACACAGATGGCATATCATTATAGATTTACTAAATATGATTTGTATATTTAAAATACACATCACTAAAACATTGATTTTTTTTTTTTTTTTTTTTTTTTTTTTCTTTTTAATGTTCATAAGTTGAATATTTGATAAAGTTTTTATTTGCTGCTTTTTATTTTGATTCACTATTGATATAGTTGGAAAGGCAACTTGACCAGAGGAAATTTACCAAAGTTATTCCTGTAAGTGTATCTTTTGATTTTGCACTATAGTTTGCCAGCTTATTTCAAACCAATTCATTAGCATTGTAAGTTCAATCCTTAATGGATGTCAGACTAAGGAAAGCGTAATGAATAAGAAATAAGATTTGAAAAATGTCTCAATAAATCAAGAGTATAATCAATTTTCACCATGAAGGTTAAGAGAAGAGGTGTGGAGTGGTGTAATGGTTACTGGTATGAAATCAGCTGACTGATTTTGAGTTTTGGCTGGGAGCAGGACAGTTGGAGCCCTGTAAGCCAGCCCATCGAAGTGAAGGTTAATCTCTCAGAAGAGATCTACTGCTTGGTAGTCTCTGGCTGGTACCAAGCCCAGGTAAAGGAGGAGGTTTGGATGTGGGGCTAGCAATTTGACCTCGTAAAAACTTATTTGCTACCAACAACTAGACAATGTAGGCTTGGTCGCAGGAAATATCCGATTTGGCAAATATTTTTTGTATTTTGCTGAAACACCTTTTAGAATCTCAGATCCCAATTTCTCATGCTTCTTTTAATTTCTCTCTCTCTCTTTTCTTTATTATTATTATTATTATTATTATTAATCAATTTTTGAATATGATAAATCAAAACAGATTCTAGTCTTTACCCAACCACTTTTGATGATCAAACAAATGATAACAAACTTTGTTTACTTATTGCATTAAAGATGAGTGTACCTTTTAGAATTGACTGGCACCTGTCACTGACAATGGGTATACCATCTTTGTAACTTTTACTACTGCCTGGGTGGTAAGGTAGTTATGGAAGAGTGGTTTACCGGAGTTTTCACTCATAGGCCAGTACCAAAGCATTTTTGTCAAGATATGGGGGAAAAAGTATACGGATGTGGACAACCTTCTTGATGGTATTAGTACTAAATGAACACAAGCAGTTACAGCTAAAATTTGAATTTAGTTTGCTAATTTCTTATTCCCTGCTGATAACTCTTACATTTGAATAAAAATCCTTCATCAAACTCTTTTTCTTGTGTTTATGCGTATATATTAAGACCATGTATGTTTGTGTCTGTCTTTCTAATTTTGTCTTATAGACTCCCAGATATTGCACCCTATGGGCTGCAAATATGTTTCCAAGGATAATATGACCTATAGGATAAGTGGCACTGACCTCTGGTGACCCCAGAAGGTTAATTTAGGGTCAAGTAAACTTGGCATTTTCAAATCTAGATGGTTGCACCCTATAACTCACCTTCCATAAGCCACTGTTGTAAGTCTTAGACTACTGTCTTTGGATGAAATAGGCCTATAAAAAGTTGATTGCTCATCCATTTCTCACAGGCCTCTCAGAATATGGCTTGATACTGTTCATAATTGTCTCAATATTCTTAATGGCTGCCATGCTGTAACAGATTGCATCCAAAATCCTATAATATGGAGTCTTTATACATAGCATGGAAATAAACAAGGAATCAATCCTCCAAACAGCATGCAGATGACTCTTTGGTTATATATGATATTTATCTGTCTCATATTGGTGATATCTTTATCACAAAAAAAGGTTGGCTGCATGTAAAAGTGTATCCAGCCAGCTTTTTTGGCAAGTATGTCAAAACAAAGGTTCTCATTTTTTCATTGAGGATGAATGCACTTCTTGGAACTTTGAGCTTATGATGAGAAAAATTATGGGACCACTTCCAAAGCCTAGGCAAATGTCAAAGGTATCTTAGTGTAAAAGAATATTTTTGCTGACCCCCCCCCCCCCTCCCCGAACAATGTCATAACTGGCAGGTGCGTTTGATCATGCAGAAAATGTTGTCCAGAAACTTCAGACGACATTTCAGATTTTTTAAGATTTTGCTTTGGGTGCAGTCAGTCACATTTAAAATGAAACCCAATAAATCAGGGGAAAATTGTCTGTAAGCTGTTGGCCACAATTTCTGGTTTAGACATACTAAATTTAGAATGTAGTTTCTCAGTGAGACTCTGCATTGGCATCTTTTTAAAAAATAAAATTTTATTTTTGAATATTTTGATTTCAAGGTTTACAATGCTCACGTGCAGTGTGCATAAATCCAAAACTCAATGAAATTGACCAAAAGTCACTATTCTTAGATTTATCCCCCCCCCCCCAAAAAAAAATTAGGAATACTATCTAGAACCATTTCATTGAGATTTAAAGGGTCAAATATGCATGCACAGTGCATATAAATCTGAAAACTTGGAGAAGGTAATGATGTGGGCTTGTTAACAGATGTTCCAAAAATCAATGTCATTATGATGAGCAGAGTCAAAGTAGGCAGAAATTTATAAAGACAACATATCCAGCATTTTTAATTATGCAGTTGAAGTTCTTTCATGTGGTAGAGAAAATAAATAGGATGTCAGGTCATCAGAGAATTGGAAATTTCTGATAATTAATTGAAGACATTTTATGTAGAGTGCATAGTTCAACATCAAGGAGATGCAATTAATGCTGATCATTATGTAACATATTAAAAAGTACTACTCTTGGGATTCAGAATAAGTAGGGAGAGTGGAAAATGTGTCACTATTTAAGGCGGGTTGTAAGGAACTATGACACAATTTAGTTGGATCTGAACAGAATGATCGTTTGAGACAGATTTATGATAGGGTTGGGATAAGGTCGTGTAAAAATGTTCAGTATTGATAGGAATAAGAGAATTATTGTTTTCAAAGAAAAATCATACTGGTCTCTTGGTGGTACAAAATTAAAAAATTGAAATTAGCAGATAAAATTAAACTTGGTTAAACTAATTCTATTTGTAAACATAATTAGTTTAATCAAACTCTCCACCTTGCATTGTTTTTAATAGTTGTCTGTTCACGGAAAAATTAAATAAGTGTGAAGGGGTGCAATTAGGCACCTAAATAGTATATAAATGACCAAAACATCAGAAGTTGACTATCTATCACAAGAGCTGTATATATACTTACAGAAGAATAGAACGATAAATTATCTCCAAGTATTGAAACTCATCAATTGTTATAAGTGGGGTAGTCTTAAAATGAAAATTCTGCACAATAATTATTGTATTCCTTTATTAAAACAGGAAAATTGTGTAGAACAATGTCTCAACTTATTTTGCCACAGCATTATGTTACGTATATATTGATGTATCTATATTCAGATCAAGCCATAGTTAGATAACTGTATAATGTGAAGTCATTTAATAATCTCTGTTAGGCTGTGTTCAGCATAGAAAGGAAAGTCGGATAATTGTATGATGTGTATATAACTGTATTCGATGTATAGGGGAAGGCCAGACCCAGAGAAATAGGTGATTATGTAATATCTGTCTGAATCACTGAGTGTAGCATAGAGATGAAAGACTGAAAAATAGTCTGGTGATAATGTCTCTATGACTGTCCAGTGTTAATTGGAGATCCAGTGAGCTAATCAGGATATTATATAAAACAAAACTTCCTATCTGTCTTTGTCCATCCTAAGGGAGAAAGCCGCAGAGATAGTCGGGTAATGATATAAAAATACTACAATTTCTGTTTATTTGACTGTGTTCAACATAGCCAGGAAATCAAGAGAAATAGTTAAATAATGTCTGTATGACTGTGCCCAACAGAGGGGAGAGCATAAATACTCAAGTCATACTTGGGGAAAATAGACCCATACTTTCATCGTGAGATGACAAAGGATGGGATTGCAGGTGCATAACCTGCTAGTTCCTAAACCAGCTGACAGCATTGGGGATTGGGTTTGAAAATTGTCAAGAAGTGAGGCATCTCTCATGTCTGCTTGGATGGTGTAATGATTAGCATGTCTGCCTCGCATGCAGAAGGTTACAGATTTGATTTTAGGTATGAGTGAAGAGCATGGAAAAATCTCTGGACAAATTTCCCTATGCACTCTGCAGCTAATTGAGTACACACTAAGCTGTGTAATTAGGGTTGAAGGTGTGTAAGCTGCTGCCTTGTAGATGACTCTACCTCATATCAAAAGAATGGTTATAAGAGTTGCACCCACAAATCCTCTATGACTATTGACAAGATTACGAGTACTCAATAGAGGACGCTCTATCAGATACATCCACTGAGTAAGTAGGTATAAAGACACCCACGGTCAATGTCCCACACACTTGGCATACTTACTGGGACTTATTTTCTTCTAAGTTAAAACAATCTGAAAATGTGGCTGAAATGTGTTTTAGTTGGTGTTAGTTGGAGCCTGAATGATTTTCATGTTGTTATTCTATGATTTGAGAATAGTAAACAATTCACTTTCTTTTTATTCATTTAAGTAGCCAAAGGTTTTCTTCAAAGAAAATTCATTTTTTTCATTTTGTCTTGAAATTCATGAATGTTTTTATCATTGTGTTTTTTTTTTCTTTTTTTTTGTTTTTTTTTTGTTACACCGTCAGTCAAATTTTATGGTATCTTTTGTTTAGTAAAGGTACTCTCTGTCATTTTCCAGAGATAATTACTGAACTACTGTCATTGTATACTTTCAATTCCATTTTATATCTCTACTTGACCCACTTTGAAATTTTTTCTTTACGAGCAGGGGTACCTGGTGTTGCCCAGTAAAAAATATCTTCTAATATAGAAACACGAGGAAAATAAATATCCAACTGTTTTCATAAATGGGGAAAATCTTTTCAATCATGACCCCAAGAAGTTCCCCTTCATTTTGACTCTCTGAAAGGAGAGGGACGTCCACCAATTTTCCCCACCTAAAAGGGGGGTGACCCCTACGGATTTTGACCCCTTCAAATGGGAAAAGAGTTCCTGTCCCACCCTGTTCTGATAAAAAAAAGGAAAGATTCCTCTCTCAATTTTGACCATTCAAGTGGTAAAAAATCTCCCCACTCAAATTTGACCCCAGATGAGACCCTCTCCATTTTGACTGCTGAAAGGAACATAGTTTTTAATTTACAGCTTTGGATTATTATTATATCATTATCTGCTATCTGGGACCAAAATTATTCTAAATTCCTATGTCCTGGCTATGGATGATGCTAAATTTTAACGATCAATTACATAGATATGTTAAAATAGCATTGCCAGGCAATGAAATAGCTTGCACATCCTTGGTTGGCAATCACAAACTCTCATGTACAATTTAGCATTATTCCTTCATCCATGTTGTCAAATTTAAAGTTTCTTTTTCCTGATTAATGCTTGGATTCCCTCGTTGATGTAAAATTTCTTTGAACATGCACATTACTCAAAGGAATATCTTATATGATTCTCTGATAAGTCTCTTGCAAATGAACTTAAATACTCAACTACTCACCTAATGCATGTAATCATCTAAAGCATAGCTTTCCAAACTTTTGCATTGGCAACACACTTTGGAAGAAAAAAATTTTTTTCCTCACATTGCTTAAGGTTTGTTAGGCAATGTCATCCCAGCAGTTCAACTGACTCAGGAAAAGTATCTTTTGAAAGATATACAAAATTATACTTAATTTCGCAACACACTAAAGTGTCGCAGCGCACGGTTTGGAAAGCTCTGATCTAATGAGTTTAACAAGTCTTGCATAGCCACTGAAACACTAGGTAAGTGCCAAGTGAAATAATTATCTGATTGCTTTTCTTGAAAAGGCTTAATTTGAAAATGAATTACTGGCTGTCTGATGCACCAGTTTATATGCTCATTGAAATCCAAAGGATGCTAACTTGCTCTTGAAGATTATTTGTATTTTGAGAGCAGTTTTAAATGGGTCGTTGTAAAATATAGGAAGCAATGAAAAGCAAAGCAAATGTTCATTACGAGTAACAAAGGTTCTGATCTATGAATCCATTTGGCAAGGTGGGGGTCTGCATCAATTGCAGTTTCTTCCTTCAAAGTTACCTTATAGATTGTTGGATTGAACTGAAATTTGGTACTGGAGACTTTTGGACCAAGGTGCAACCATTATATACATCAAACTATAAAAAGCACTTTTACTCTGGCTACAGCTTCTCATTATAGATACTTAAGTTAATTAAATTTATGCAAATAAGTTTACTCTGTCTCTTCGATATAAATGGAATTGTTACTGCTGACTTATTTTCGTTTCATTGAAGGTTATAGCTTGCTTACTGATTGTGTGAACTGTGATACTACCATAACGAGGTGGAGCAGAAATTGTGGGTGCCTAGTTTATCAAGACAAACCTCTTTATAGAAACCTTTTTAAATCATATACGCTTTACTTGTTAAATTTTACCACCACCATCAACTGATCAAGTACAACCTATTGTTTATTATCCTTTAAAATGCAAAAAGTGAAAGATGAAAGGAATCTTATATGAAATTGCTTTGTCTATAAAACTAAGGCAGTGCCATTCAAAAGGTGCATGTTTGGGAGGGGCTGAACTTTATGGTGTATGGAACAGCTTACCATAATTGTCTTTTGAAATATTAATGTCTATATAAGAAACTATGGCTTGGAAGTATTCTGGCAGTACTTCTCTTCAGTACAACTAAGTTGGATATTTTATATCTAAATTTAGATGACTGAAAAATATTCCCTTTAAAATTTGATTGTAGGTACTTTGGTTAATTAAAATTATGCAAATCAATTGACTCTGCCTCTTTGATATAAATGAAATAGTTGTTGCTGATTCATTTTTATCAGATTTCTTGAGAACCGCTGATCAAAAAAACTTCAAACTCAACACTTCACTGCCTTGTGTGCTGACTGATATATCTAGCAAATGTCACCTTCGTACAGTGGCCAGTTGTGGAGTAATTGTGATGCATACACACATGCATAGAGACCAAGATTTCTTCAATTGTACTTGGATTTACTGGGCTGACTGCTGAAACTTGATTGGGAAAACTACTTGTAAATATGCTGCCGAACTAGTAGTTAAAGTTTGAAAAAGAAATCTCTTTGCTTGTTTCAACATTATGATTTGAATTAAAAGAGCTCCTATCCTAGCTGAACTTCTTCCTATCTCTAATACTGTATACATATATGAAGCTTCACTGTATATTCTAATTTCTAATCTACAAAGCTGTAGATATCATAAAATTCAAATAATTCTTTTAAATATTTGAGTAATCATCATGGGTGCTGCTCCATGGTTTAATGCTTAGCAGGATAATCTAGCTGACATTTCTACTGTAGTGGGTTCAAGTCTTACTGAGTGCCTCACATTTGAGGCATTCTTTCAGACTGAGGTAATATTAGTAAATACCTATATAGGGTATTTATCATAGTGCAATAGTAGGTGAGCTCATGTTGCAGACTAATTTGCAAGTGTAGTGAATTTGATCCCCACTGCGTGCCCCACTTCTGTGGCCCTATCCGACTAAGTTGAGCTTAGTAAATAGATGAAACTTAGTCTAGATATTTAGGTGAGCCATCCTCGGTGTCCTCTTCCTCCTCCTGCAACTACTACCATGATTAATGTTCACAATATCAATATTGATAAGGGAAAGAAGGATATATAGCTGTGTTGCATGTTAAATTCACAAATCTTGAGATGTCAGAGTTCAGTTGTAAAATTGCATCTGATGATGGTATCATTTGGTATATTGAATCTAATAGTTCCTGATAACTATAGCTAAAAATGTTATATCTAATATCATTATATATATAATACCACCAAAAGTATAATTGATGAAGTATTAGCACAATAATGAAAACCATTTATCATTCACCTTTTATTGTAGTCCTTGGTTGGTTTTATTGATGTAAAAACATACTAATTCCATACAATGTATTAATCTGATATAAAGGCACTGATGAAAATGAAAACCATTAATATGTTCTTTGAGATTGCTCATCATGAATTTGTTTAGGTATGATAGAAACAGTGCATTCAATGTACCAAACTAAAGTTTTGATTTCCCTTTGAAGTTTATTCAGCCATTTTCAATATTCTGGGTGTGTATGTTGTCCTCTACATGGTGTGTACTCATATTTCTGACTGTAAAATTAGCTGGAATTCTAGCCAATTCTAGCCATTTTTGGAGACAATCTTATGCTACTATATTTCAGACCCATCAAACCAAGGATTACCCTGCTGGTTTTCTGTGTCTATATTCTATCAGCATAATCTTCACTTATCATCCATTCAATACAGATATGTACAATCTTAATCAGAAGTTTGTTTCTAAGGCGCCATGTCTCAAATGAGACGTGCTACTTGGGCCCTTTCCGACTGCTCAATCTGCCCTGTGATTGGCGATTCTCATATTTGTGTCCTTGTCTCTGGTTACAAAAAAATCAAATAACTTCTAGTTACTTGGACGGTAACTTGATTCACTTTTGCTTAATGGGTGATTTGCGTTGTCTTCACTTCTGTTTACAATATGGATTCAACCGCTTGCTTCCAAAACAAGGCCATGTCACTCGCTAATTCCTCTCGGCAATCTGCCAAATAAGTGGTAGGAGCTGATGGTATAGTAAGAGTACCCTACAAAAAAAATCAAAGAGCTCATAATCAATTCAGCATTATAGTAGAATCCAATATAATTACAGAAGAAACAAGTGTTTGAGGAAACTTCATTTAGTTTTTAAAGTTTTAGCTTTGATGCCTTTTCAATTTTTTCCTAATTTAAGCTGGTAATTTTTCAGGTAATGTTTTTTTGTTTTTTTTTTTTTTTCTCTAACAGTAAATTCATATTCTGATATTTTTCTCTTCCTCATTCTTAAATTTTGTAAATTATTAATTGGACTTCTTTGTATGCTGTGCTTATTTTATGTGTTGTGCCTTTGTTATAAATGTATCCAGTTTGAAAATAACCACAATTACACAAATTAGGATGTCTTACAATTTGTCATTGTATGGTAAGTGGCTGAGTGGCAGGTTGGGCCTAATTGTAGACCAAGCTTGGCTTGGCTGGATGTTTGTAGACAGAATCACTTTGGACTCATCTCTATACCTCTGCTAACTAAGTTAGAAGAGGTATATGTATTCATTCGTATCTGTTTGACCACACAATATATCCAAGAGTTCTCTATGGATTTCAATGAAATTTATTTGAAGTGTTGACCTTGGGGTAAAGATGAATTGGTTCAAATTTGGGATCGATCCATGAATTTTCTTTCAGATTTTATGTATTCACTCGTGCTTATTCACTCATACAGTTTAGCTATTCACGCTTGACTTAGAACCTCTTTGGTGTTTTAGGGCTAATTAGAAAATTCAAAACAGTTTTTTTCTGTAATTGTCAATTCATTATCAGTTGTATAGTTCTGTTACATTTAATTTAGATATATGAGGTGCTACCCAAAAGTTCCAGTAAATTGAACACTGCAGGGAAATAACCTACCCTAACTTCTAGTTCCCATTATCACCTTCAAAGTAGTTCCCTTTGGCTAGTATCCAGAGGTCCCCCTCTCCTCGAGATGATCAATGCATCCCTGAAAGGCATCAAGTGTCAATGTCTTGAGTAATCACTGAAATTCTTTCTGGATCTCCTCGAACAAGTCGAAATGGCACCTACCCAGTTGGAATTTCAGCTTGGGGAAATAGGAAAAAGTCGCAGGGAGCAAAGTCTGGTGAATAGGGGTGATGGGGAATGACTATTGTATTATTGGAAGCAAGGAGCTGCCGGACAATGAGTTACTGGTCTCTCACAAGTTTTGCACCTACGTGTTTCATATCCAACAAAATGCATTAGAACTTCCTATATGATAATCCTATGATTTCACGAACATCATGGATAGTTTGATGATCTATGAGGATAGCCTCAATATTTTCTGGTGTTGTGCTTGTTGATGGTTGTCCTGAATGGTCATTGTCTTTGCCGGATGTTTGTCCTTCCTTGAAACATTTGTATCAGGAAAAACATCCTGCTTTGGAATATGGCATTATCACCAAAAGCTTCCTCATGAAATTGGTGATTTTTGTTAATCTTGAAGCAGAACCTGAAACAGGTTCTCGGCTCCTTCAGATCAGCCATTGCAAAGATGATCCAAACACCTAAAAAACATATTACAAAAATAAGCATAACTCAAAAATGTGTCCACTCATGTATGTGGCTGTTGCTACATTAATACATGTGTGCTGCTGGCTTTACATAACGGCAGAGGGTCGAACAGCATATGGTTTGTTTCCACTGTTCAAATTACTGGAACTTAAGTGTAGCATCTTGTATTTACAGGAGAATATCTTGGACTTGAAGTTATTTATTGACTTGCATGTACAACTCTTCAAAAGTTCTTTTTTTATCATTAACTACAATCATTTTTTTTTTTCCTTTTTTCATTTTCTTTAACTTGAAAACTCTTGAAATTCAAAATGTTTATAACTACCCCATTTTTTTAATTTGATTTCCTTTAGCTCATTTCCCTTTCTATTATTTACATACTCTTTTAAGATAAACAGTCAATGCTATGGAAGATAATATTTTTCTCTGTCACAGAATGCTTATATATTCTTGTTTTTGCTTTCTTTTTCAATCCAGTCACCATATGCACAACTTTTGGCAGCTTCTACTCTCACCAAGTTGGTGAGTCGACCAAATATGACTTTACCTCTGGAACAAAGGATTGATATACGTATGTATATTTTCAAATTTTGTCACCAATAAGATTCTTATCAACTAGACCATTTTGGTCATATTTAGTGTTCTGGTGCAACTTCTATTGAAAATATTCAATTACATCAATATTTTTTGCTTGGTTAAATATCGTGTATTTTCATTAATTTGAATTATCAATCTTCTGTTATGGTTCATTCAGTTGAATTTTTATTTTTATCTTATCTTGATACCAGATAGAAGCTCATTTACAATAGATTATTAAAGAAGTGCATTCATTCAAATAAATTGTTATCAATGGTGTAGTAAAACCTTCCTCAGCAGAGATGATCACAAGGAATTTGTACTCCAAAGTTATTGCAGATATTGCTTTAATAAATTGAATCTTTTTAGTGGTTTTCTTGTATAGACAAACTTCTAATGTCATTTAGTGTTGGTTTTACTGAGTTCCAATACTAGTAATGTTGTGCTTGTTAAATAAGTGACTATTTGTGGAGATAGTAGTCTGTTGAGAACTACGTTGCATTTTTCTCAGTATGATATTTGCATATCCAATATTATATCTATATGAGAATGTTTTGACAACGTACGATGACCAAGATAATCAATTATCTCTTGGTTATGCTCTTCTCTCGCCATATACCTATATCTTCTCATTCTGTCCTTTATCCCTACCAATATTCGTTGTCCATCCATGATTTTATGCAAACATGGATTAATTCCACATGCCCAAATTTTACAATGTTCCAAAATTCTCTCTCCTGATTGGTTACCCTCAATCAAATGCTGTGGCAAGCGGAATATTAGTATGATACTGTTGTATGTGCTTTTTTTCTGCCTCTGAAATGATTAGAAATGCTTTTTATTGTTCAGCAAACAAAGATTTTGTGTGCTGTATTAGAGATTAACTTGCATTGGTGCAATTATTGTAAACTTCCAAGCTTTTGAGATTCAATTTCAATCAATATAGTAATTTCAAAATCATCTTGTATAAGAAAGATGAAGGTAGAAAATAGTAAAGTCAAAATGCTCATGCCTATAATTACTGCATGGTTGTGTTCTCTTTAAAAATTGAATGGCTGGTCTCTGTAGAAGGTATAACCATGAAAACATATAGCCGTAGTAGTGTTTATAATGGAAAAACTGACCGACAAAGGGAGTAATCTATGTAACAGATGTTGGGGTACAAAACACTGAAATTCTTTTTATTAAAATGATTGGTTATACTATATATACTGGTGGATTCCTTTATCTGTTGTCTGCAAAGTTGTAATGAAGCATTGAAAATGTGCTTTGAGCTTGATGATTCCCCTCCCCCCATAAGGCAGCAAAAGCAGATCAAAAACTGTCAGATGGTATCATAAAGGCATTTTGCTATTTGTTCATAATCATGCTCTTAGAAATTGTGCTTCTTATAAGGCATAGTTCACCATTGTTCTCTACTGGTTTGATGCTGTCTTTAGCTAAAGGATGAACTTTCTTTCTCTTAAGCAAGTTGTGATGAATGGATATAACATCATGATCATCCTTTGAAGATTACCCTGGTTTCAGTTTGGGGTGGCATAGTAGTTGTGTTGTACGACAGGGGCTGAAGTCCTGATTTGTATTCCACTTGGATTATTAGTGAGAGAGTTGTGTAATGTCAGCCTCTCTCTTGTTCCTGGGTCCGCTGACAAGACCTTGTCAAGACTGCTGGAGACAGACCTGAATACAGTGGATGACCAGTATGCTTTGCATTTTGCTCTCCACAATGTGTTGTTGGTCTTGCTTTGTAATCAATTGTTCATTTCTCTAGACTGTCGATCATAGCCAGAGAGCCCAGTCTGCCGTGCTATTTACTGGGAGAAAAAAAGATGGATTCATGTTTTTCACAAGGACGTTAGTGCCGAATGAATGCAAACTGTCTCTGTCAGAGTTTGAAGTTGGTTTGCCAATTCTATTCTCTGTTGTTAACTGTTAGGCTACCTGCATCTTCAATGAATACAAGCGACAGATGACAACAGCAATTACCTACTTCTCAGCTGTAAATGCAAAAATTGTACACTTTTCTAAGATTTAGTGGATTGGTAAATTATGAATTTTTTATACAAAAAAACAAAACATTTTTTTCCCTCTGCTTATTGTTGAATAGGTATAATACCATGTTTGGAGTAGAGTGTCTCTAAAGGCTGAGATGATGTTGAATTAGTTCCATTTCAAAGGCAGAAATTGATGCGGAAAATAGAAATTGTAAACTTGTTTGTAGCTGCTCCTGCTTTCACTTATGTCAATACTCTTGGGAAAGGCATGGATCTAATTTACCTTGTGTCTTGACATCTTCATCATAATCTTCTCACTGGTAAGCCTTGATAGTAGTCAAAAGTAAAAGCAATGCTAAACAAATTTTCCTTACTCTGATTCGTTACAAATGTAGATTTCTTTCCTTAATGAATGATTTTGTTGAGTGAAATTTCAATTTTTTTCTTCTCTTCCAAGATAATCTTTATGATACATCTGTTTGCATTAAGCTTTTTCATGTTTTTATAATTTTAAGAATTTTGCATAATCTTTTGACAGGAAATTATGTTTTAAACTACTTGGGCACAAGACCAAAGTTAGTGCACTACGTTCTTCAATCTCTGGTTCAGGTGAGATTTTAACTTCTTGAACTTGTGTATTGATTATGTAATTTCTTTATTTTACTCTCATTGGAACTTGGCATGAACTCTTTCAACAAGTATGATTAAAATAGAATATAATTCTTTTTTTAAGTTCAGAGAATTTGTAATTCCCTGTATATAATTTGCACTTTTTTTCTGAAAATTTTGAGCCAACAAATCCTGTTGTGTATTATAGATAGGAACATAATTGCTGGACAATTTTCCATCAATGTTTGTTGAGTGTAGAAAGTTGTTAGACTGCCACCAGTGTCGTGATAATGATTGATAATATAGAAAACTGAAAACCTAAATGACAGTTGTGGCACTAATTTACGATGAAAATACTCTATCAATCGCATCCTTTTGAGGTAATTAAAATAACGAAATTATATAATCATGGGTTGGCTTTACCTCTTTACCTTTACTCCCCCCTCCCAATACAAACGTATACACACACAATCACCACAATAACTTGAAGCAAGGGAAGTACATGACTTTTTATGCATTGAAACAAATTTCTGTCCTTCATTCAACTAACTATGTGGTTTTGAAAGTGATGTCTGTAGACCCTGGGGATCCGACTAATAATTCACAGGGCCCCCGCAGCTGTGTTCCCTTTAAACCTGATATTGCAAATCTTGTGAAAGAGAAATATCATTGCACAGCTATCAAGAAGCTCAATTATTGTACACGGACCTGTACCAGGTATTAGAATTCAAATAGATATAATCGACTTCCTGACTCATGGTAAACATTTCGTAAATGCTGATCAGACCAATGAATGACGTGCAGAGTATAAATGGATCATGCATTTTTCATTTAAAATTGAAGCTTAATTGGTCCGTAGTTCTGGATTATCTATGGTAGTGGATTATACATGGTGAATTGCAGCAAATTCCTAATACAAATTGAGTAAAGAAAGATATATCTAATTGTTGATTATAAGACAAATGTTATTTTTGAACACTTTTACAAAGACTTTCTCTTTTTTTTTTTTTTTTTTTTTTTTTTTTTTTTTTTTTTTTCTTTCAAGAATGATACTTGGGGATTTTTTTTTTTTTTTTTTTTCTAATAAAAAATTTTTTTTCTATGAAAATCATTAAAATTCAGCAGAAAAATGTATTTTTCTTGGAGTTGGCATCTGCATTGAATAACAATGAAGCTTTTCTGTCTTTGGCAACTATTGAATGAGCATGTACGAAAGAGAATATAGGTTGAATGTCACTAATTTGGCGAGCTTGGGACCAGACAGGTGTTAGAGTAGTGGATTTTCCAAATCAGTGTTATCATATGGAAAAAAAACAAACAAAAAAAACAAACATATTTCTCCAAACTTTGGAATGTATAAATTTTCGTCCTTTATTAAATAAGTACTTTTTATCAAAATATAATTATTAGTTGATTTTTTTTTTTCCCCCCTTCTCCTCAAAAACTTTGAAGTGCAAATTATCACAATTAATTCTTGTTTGTTGGTGAACAACTTTTTCTGCTAACACTTAAAAAAAAATTTAAAAAAAAAAAAAAAATCTCCAGTTCTATTGAGTATACACAAATTATTTTTACATCGGGATTTTCTACTATTTTTATTTTTTATTCATGGCACAAAGATTTGGATGGTAAAATTGTTAGCTTTTTTAGAAGTCATGGTTTTTTTAAAAAAGTTTTTTGTTTATATCTACAACTAATGATTGCCAGATTAAGATCCCTGTCCCAAACCATTGAAGCTGCAGAGTAGTGGTTCCTAGATTAGTGAAGTTCAATCAGTAAAATAAAAAAACTGATATGATGGATGCTGGTAATAGTTTTGACTATTCATTGGGTCACTTACCAGATAATTTGAAGAATATAAAGATATGGATATTCATCAAGGATTAATTAAGATTTAGTAATTCTAGATATCATCTTGTAAAATATGTACTTGTTCATCATTTTTTTCCCTTCATAACTCATTTCCTCTTTTGACTTGATTCTTGGATAGCTTTTTGCAAGAATAACAAAATTGGGCTGGTTTGATGTCCAAAAAGATGATTATGTATTCCGGAATGCTGTACAAGATGTTGCAAAATTCATTCAGGTAAGCAATGATCATTTTTCCCTTTAATTTATATTTAAAAATATATTGGGTTACTTGATAAGTACATTTTTCCCCATTAGATGGCATCAACAGTGTTTTATTAACTTCATTCAAAAAGGTTGCTTTTGGTTGTATTTTGACAGCTGACATGTCAGTGTGCAGTTTCAAAAGATTTTGTCAAAATTACCATATTTTTGTTCATTGATTCTAAGATGGTAGGGAAAAAAAGCAACATTTCAGCATATTATGCTTTTTTTTTTCTTCTTCCCAGAAAGGTGAATATCTGACTTGAACTCAAAAAAACATTTGTGCTGTTTCTAGCGAAGGTACTGAATAATCAAGTGTCAAATGCAGTTTTCAAAGTTTTGTACTGGAGATTTCTTGTTGAATGATGAAAGTCAGTTGAAGTTAATGATCAAAGGAAGATATTCCTTGAGAATGATTATACATTGCAGGATATATCCAAATCTAGCATAGGAAATCATTTGCCTTGGCTTGATTATGTTGGTTGCTTTGATGTGTGTCTTCCACATAAGTTAACCAAAAAAAAAAACCAACCTACTATGCCACAGTGTACAAAGAATGTGATGCTGCTTCCAATTAGACTAATTGAAAGCATAAATCTATAGAAACCATTTGAAATACGTTAACTGAAAGTATATTTCATCAAGATAACATTAGATTGCAGACAAAAATTTGTTACTGCTTGGCTAGCAAGTTTTCACTCATCTGCCATATTAAGCTGGTATTGCTCCTGTGGATTACCATTTATAGAATTTTCTTAAAAAGAAAAATTTCTGGAAGGCATCTAGAGAAAAACAGTTTTGGAAAGTTGGAATTATGAAGTTGCTTGAAAGATGGCAGCAGATAATAGAACAAGACAGTATTTTGTTTAATGAAAAGTTTGTCTTTAATTTCTTACTTGATAAACTGAACAAACTTTTTGGCCACCTAATAGTTTGGCCTCTCACCTGAAAAAGTTGAAAAATTTTTTTTTTATTGTCAAACTCTAGTTCAAGCTAGTTGACTTTTCTCGTACCCTCCACCCCTGTAACGGAAAGTACAAGAACCATCCTCTCAGAATTTAGAGGTGTAAACTCTTCAGTATTTATCTATCACGTCACGTTAAACTAAACCTGTATATAAAATTAACATTTTTCAACCATGAGTTGAAATCACAACCATGTGATTGGAAGGTGGCTCACTTCCCAACTGATTAAAACTGATAAGTCTTACATACAATACAAAAGTTGCAGTAATCATCTTGAGTCAGAATAGGAGTGGAGTTTGATCCTGCAGCAATGAGGCTTGGGGATATTCCAATTTCCTTATTAGTTTTTGTTGAAGCTTGAATTTCAATTTGTTAAGTTTTTATTTTTCAAAAAGAAACCTGCGTGTTAGAAAATAAATAGTGAGGGGAGAATGTTTAATTTTTCTTTTTGGCATTTCTTTGTTATCTGTGCACAACTCCTTGCGTTCATCTATCTGTTCAGCTATTTTTGTATCAACTCCTTTTTTTTTTTTTTTTTTCTTTTGATTCTTCATGTTTTGAGAGACTTTATTGTTTCATAGTTTATTCTGAGCAGATTTATATTTTCTCATGCATATCGAAAAGTCAATATGCATTTTTGCTATGTTCAGTAAAATTCATATTTTTGGGAAATCCTATGGTATTAAGACATGGATCATATTACAGAAAACCTATTTAATTTCTATTTTAGAGAAATATATGAATTCCAATCATTCTGTTATTGATATGTGAAGCAAAATCAAGATTTTTTGATATAGATTATAACATTGACTTCCTGAGAAAAATTATCTTGGATTCCAAGACTGCAAAAAATGTTACAGGGTGAATCTGGCTCATGGGCGAATGTTTGCCTATGTGATTTAAGTGATCATTAAGGCTTCCTGTAATCAATAAAGATCAAGGTAGTAGCAGAAAACAAGGGATTTCAAGCCACTTTGGGACTGATGTTTCAAAGAACGTTTGGATTTATTTTTGTTTTGTTTCAATTCTTTTACATGTGTTGAAGCCCTGTTAATTTTTTTTCCCCATCAGAGTATGTCCACACAGCATGTGATGATTGGGGTCCAGTTGTTGTCTCAGTTAGTGTGTGAAATGAATCAGTTGAGTGAGGTAAGAAATTTTTTTCTTTCTCTCTTTCTTTCTTTTTTTTTTTTTCTTTCTCACAGTTGCTTTTTTTTTTCTTCCTTTTAAATCAAATATTTATCTGCATCATTGATTTGCAGCATGTACTTTGTTCTGCTGTTCTGGCATAAATTTTTTGTAGCTTGTTAAAATCCCAATATTTTAATAGTACAATAAGGTGAATAGCACAATCTCATCTCTCAATACTTGCCAAAACTCCCTTCATTTCATATATTTCAGACCTTCCTATATCAATTTGAAGGAAAACTACATTAACCGTAGTGCGTATTCATGAATTAGATATCACTGAGTTGTAGGATAATCTTTAAAGCTAGATAAGTTGTATTAAACTTTTTGGAGTGGTTCAGTAATAACAGTAGCAAGATCAACTAAAACCTACATTTTCTATACATTTGTGATGCACTCTTCTTTGATGAAAGAAAACTGTCTTTTCATATTTCTATAATAATTGAACAATTTCAACATCATTTTGTGAATACAGAAAAAAAAAAAAATTAACTAGAAAATAATTCCAGCAGATATGATTTTTAGATACAAGATCAAACATTCCCTAATGGTTCAACATTTATCAGTTTTGGGGATAGATTAGAATAAACAAAATAATTGATTAATTTATGTTGAAATTTGAAAAAAAAAAGAATATTTCTTATATTTTCTGCCAGAAGATCTATATACGCCAGACTTAATGAATAGTTAACGATGATATTTTTGAAGACTACCAGTCGCACCAATTCCTCTAAGCTCCCTAACTGTACCTATTTAAATTCAATGGACTGCTGCTTAGTTATGGTGTCATACTTTCATTACTTTAAAAAAAAAAAAAATTAGTAGTCCATCTTACATACTGGCATATATGGCAATGATTTTTTGATTTTCTTAGATTACTTGGGATAACTCTGGAAAAAAAAAATGTCATTAAAATTTTACCGCAGATTTTAATTTTTTTGCATAACACAATCATGCTATTTGATGAAGAACGTTTAAAATACCATAATTTGCGAATGCAACAAAACTATTGATTTTGTAAAATCCAAAATCTTCATGCACTCACTAAAGCATTGAGGTGGGAATTTATTGGTGTGGGAGTGTTTTCTTTTAAATGGTACCGAAGTGCATCCTATGATTGGAGGAACCATAAATGGAGAATCATTAACTCTCTATGACGTAGCATTTGAGGATGAAGGGTGGTTGGATTTTCTAAAGCAAGCTGTAAAAGCAACTTGAGAATAGTTTGCGTGTTGCTCCAGTGACCTAATCTCCTTATTTGGCTCCCATAAAAAAATAGTGTTGAAGTTTGAAGATGTATATTACATCAGAAAGGTCCCAGAAATTTTGGGGACTTGAAGGTTGTGGTCTATAAATCCACAAGAATGATTTGAAAGGTTGTTTAAACCTTATGGAGAACATCTGAGCAATAATTACGAACAATGGTATTGCAACTTAATACTAATGAATATTTTTTGTACTATTACTCTTATTTTCCTCTTGAACAGTCCTGAATATTTACAACAACTTTATACACTTCATATCAAATTTCACATCAAAATACATTGTATGCATTAATATCTGGCATATTTATGCTCTAGTAGTATATTAAATGATTACTTCTCAAGTGTAAAAAAAAATACTCACCCCTATATCTACTAATATTTTCTGAATATATTTTGAAAGTAACCTTTATTTGAAAATGTTATTGTCTTTCAAAAATATAAAGAATTTTAATGAATCATTCCTAATATACTGATTTTTAAAATGTTTGACAGATTAATTACTCTTCTCTTGAATTTGTAGTATTTTTATAAATTGAAGTAATGTTGCTTGTGTTCACACAAAAAGCTTGTCTCACTATAATGAACATGTCTACACACAATAGATACAATGCCTATTGTGCAAAAAAGTTTCCAATAGTCTTGATTTTTACTGAATATTAACTAATCTATTGCATTGCTAAAGATTTTGATGAAATTACTTCTTGAATGTTCTGTAGAAAGTTCACTATTTCCAGCTCTTAATGCAGAGAAATGACTCTCACTGAAATAATTATCTGATGCAATTTTTTTTTATCTTCTGATAAATATTATTTATAGTTGATCTTTTCAATAATAAAGTTCATGGATAAGTACCATATTTGATGCCATGTAAGAACACCCCCTCCCTACTTATTTCAGAATTTCCTGAATTCTCTCGTTTATCAACCAGTTTAGTGTGTCTTCAAGTTCTGGCCAACGTGGGGTGAGACAACGAAGATCATGTTCACCTTTTGAGCCATCCTTTTTGAAAGGGGTTGGGGTTCTTATATAGTGTAAGATAACGGCAAAATTTTTTAGCCCAAAATTAACAAATTGAATTGAAAAATATATAGTGTAACTTTATATGCATTTAATTAGAAACAATTCAATCAGTTTAGTTATTTTCCATGTGAAATGGATTTTAAGTCTTACAATATTCCTGTGTTTTAAAAAAAAATTTTTTTTTTTTAGAAACCATCAACCGAAACTGTTAATATAAGTTTCTTCGGATTCTAAGTTGATCTAGCTGGCTATGTGTATATCAAGGAGCTAGAGGGTTGAAAATTTCAAAATTTACTCCTTATGTCCAGAAAAAAACTTTTCTTTTTTTTAACTGTAGACACCCCCCCCCCCGGTTTTTAGGGAGTTGGGCGTCAATTTGCAATGTGAGTTCGTTGAATTGATCCTTTGGTTTGTCATGTAGCATTCTTCATGCTTTTTTTTTTTTCTTTTCAACGGGATCTGTAACTTATTCATCGAACATCCCTTTTTTCCAATTTATTTTTTCAATTACTCCCAACATGACATGCTGTCAAAAGATGGTCATGTGACTGGTTGAGTGACTAGCCAGACCTGTTTTCAGTTTGTTCTTGTGTTTTTTTTTTTTTTTAATAAAAATTTTTTCTTGTTTTGAGACATTGAAATGTAACAATTATTTTTAAAATAATTTCTCTCTAGTAATAGAATTTGAGAAATAGGCACACAAAGCCAATTAATTTTACTTGATACCATTTTGTTCCAAATGATTTCAAACTAAAGCGATCAGTTTAGCAGTTGTGTAAAGCACATTATAACTGAACTCTGATGGATGAATGTTACAGAGAAGTCTAGTAACTCTTGACATCTCTTCATTTATGTAAACTTTAAACATGCTCTGCCTCTGTAGAAACAAGCTAATCCAAGGTCCCATGTTCGACCCGTTTATCTTATCCACTATTTGATAGGTAAACAGAAAATGGCTTATGAATTTGCCACGCTGGATATATGTACACAAAATTCGTACAGACGTAAGTGTTGGAAAATATATAAAGGTTTAATTAATGAATAATACCTCTCTGGTATCAGATTATCAATTACTTTTTCAAATTAATAATTTTTTTTGTACTTATGAATTTATTTATCTTTTAACTATTATAATAAAGTTCAGATTGTACACTTATCTTTAATGTGACATTAATGTGGGTTTTTAGCTCCCTGCACTTGGAAAAAAAAAAGATTTCTTTCTTTTAGCATTAAACTGAAGGAATGTGACGTGAAGCACACAAAGTGTGTAGCCTGCTGACTGGTAGGTTGAGAAGAAAATAGTTTTTATTCACCCAATGGAGTTGTCATACCAGCACTGAATGGATGATTGTTGTTTTGGGACTTTTTTTTACTATCAAACACCTTTAGTATGCTAAATGTATTGTGAATGGGCATTCCATCTGGCTCCACATTGATTCTTGACTTCCTGTTAGGAATCTCAAATACTTGTGATCCTTCCAGGATTGATTTTTGAGGGTAGTTGGTTGTATAAAATTGCATGAAAGTTGTAATTCATTTCATTTCTCCAAACATAGAGTTAAAGAAAGGCTGGCTGAAGTAATTAATTCAATGGTTAAAGACAGGTAACCATGCATGTACATTAATCAACCTGATTATGTACTTTGCTTTCATTTGACCATCTATGAACAAATGCTATTAAGGTCTCTGGTCAAGGCACAATGTGGGATATATTACTCTCTCATTAGAGTACATTTTTCATCCAAAACTGTCTTAATTTTCAAGCATTATTCATCAATTAACGGTGTATATAGAAAAATCATGTCACTGTTTTGGGTAATTATCAAAAGTTCATTTTCCAGTCTAATTTTTATGTGCACAACTTGCAGATGACCACGTTTTTAATGTTCTTTGTAAGAATGACCTTGAATCTGAATGGAAGAAATCCCAACTTTTTCTGTCAAGTAGATCTCCTTTTCTGATGTTGTGTCTTAACATGGACATCTTTAGGACATTAGCTTTCTTTATCTTGTTTCAGACAAAATTAAATCTGTTAGAATTGAATCTTCTTTTCATTGGATTCTTAAAAGTTAAATATCAGCAAGGAAAGGAAAAAATGCCAAAGCATTTGCACATGTTGAGATCGATGTTTACTTCTTCAGATGTTCAAATATCAAGAGATAGATGTGTGTTCAGATGTTATGCTGACATAGAATTGATTTATCATGAAATGTGAAGTACACCTAGTGAAGGAAAGTCTTGTTTACTGTAGTTGGGTCAATAAAAATAGATGCTGTACCTGGTGCTACATTTGCCAGGTAGGTGTCATCATGCCAGGAAATCATGTTCTATTAGGAACCATCAACCAAGACTGTCAAAATAAGTTTCCAGTTGTTGAGTTTGGCTGGCTATTTATAAATGCATGGTGCGCACAGGCTGCTCCAATGGAGCTTGAGGGCTGAAAATTTGAACATTTGCTCTTTATGTCTAGAGAACTTTAAAAAAATTTTTTTTTTGTGGGAATTCAATTTGCAATGTAAGTTTATGCTAAATTGATCCTTTTGTGTTCTGCAGCATACTGCTTTTTTTTTTCCAAAAATTTAGTTTTTTGATGATCAATGCTCAACAAAAAGTAAGAAAAGTAATTTGATCACCACTTTTTCCGATTTTTTTTTTTTTTTTTTTTTTTTTAATTGATCACCCCCCCCCCATTACAGCATGCTGCCAAAAGACTTTGGTCACTTGAAGGTTTTTATTGAGTGACTAACCAGACAAGTTTCTCTTAGCATCTCATTTTGTATAGACAAATATAGAACATTATTTGATGTGGTAACACATAATGATCTTTCTATGCTTTCCTTATCAATTGATATTAACAATGTTCTGATGTAAGAATGGTTTTCAATGTGTACAATCTGAATAATGTTGCTGTTGACAGTTCCAAATTTTCCTCATCCTGTAATCATCATAATTAATTTCTATTAAATTTACTTTTTTTTTTTTTTTCTTTTCATAATAAACAATATTCTAATAGTAAGTTTTTGAAATAACAGAAATAGTTGCCTTTTTTTTTCTATTCTTACATTTTTCTGTTTATTTGCTTTCTCTGCATTCATTTCAAATTATTATGTGCATCTACAAATTTCATACTGCAGTGAAGAAAACCTAGATGTATCGTAATATCTACCCTTAAATGTGCTGCATTTAACTTTCTTTTGTAATCCTAATCATTTTTTTTTTCTTTAATAAATGATGCTAAAAAATATAGGAATGCAATCATTTTGAAGAAAGTCTTTTCCTTCTTATACTGAAACCAACATTCTTGGTATCTGTATTTGATGCATACCTTGTAAAAGGCTTCAAATTTTCAGGAAATCTTGTAAATAACAACCTTTCTCTGTGATTTGAAACCTCCCTTCTTGCATCTTATAATAATGGAGATTTGCTTAACCTTTCAGTCATGAAGTTCTCTCTGAAAATTGTGTTTTACACCCCCCCCCAAAAAAAAACTGTTGTAGGCTATAGATATTTCCCTCTTGATGGTCATAGATCATAATTTCCAGTGTTTTGTGAATTTGGAATTAAAGTGTTTAGGACTTCATATTTTCAAGTATGGAACCATTTATTTCAATACGAGTTCAATTTTTTAGTATTCATATAATGTAAAAATATTATGTCTTGAAAATAAATTTGAATATTCTAATTCACTTCAATACTTGAATCCTGAGGTATGCTTCTAAAAAAAAAAATTTAAAAACAAAAAAAAAAAAAATTTGCAATGAATTTCTTGAGCTTTCAATTTGTAAGTTTTGAGAAAAATTAATCCCCCCCACTCTGGATGGTGGTGGTGGTGGTTTGATTTACAATGCAACTATAATGCTACATATATTTTCTTTGATAAGTAGACATTCCAATTCAAGTAGTGCCTACATTATCCCCAGAGGTAATGCTGATATGTACTCTGTATAAATCATATGCACATACTAGAGTAAAACCTCTGAGAATAACTATTTAACTCCAGAATTTACAGCCAGAGGTTCCATATAGCTGGGGATAACTGCTCAGAGTGCAGGTATTTTCAGTTGGTTGATTAACAGACATTTCATTTTATCATTGATTTTTTTTTTTTTTTTTTTTCTTTTTTATAACAGAATATAATTCAGAACAGTGGTAGTAATAACTATTATTTATGAGTGTTTTGATGGCTTAGATTTCAATTTTTGCTTCTCTTTATAAAAACTGTATATTTTTATCTTTTCTTTCATGAATTCTATAATTGATCTTGTCAGTTTGCTCAGACTATATGCTAATGGGGAATCATTGAAATAGTGAATGTGGCTTGATAAAACTGCTGCTCAGTATTTGCATTCTTCTTGAAGGCATCAATTACCATACCCCCTTCCATTGCCGTTGCCGCCAAAGACTTACCTTAATTTTGACTTTGAAAGAAAAAGATAAAAGAATGAAGGTCTTGACACTTTCAACTTTCTTACCTAGATATTTTATAGGTGGCTTACAGACATGTAGATCTTCCTGACCATTTATAATCACCCTTTTTTTTTCCCACTCATATCATGGAGACACAACCCAAGCAGATTGGGGTTGAGTGTTTGATTATGATAGTCTTGATAATATAAGTCAAGGTTGTTTGAGGAGCATTAAAATGCTGGTAATATCGATTTGTAACATCTGAATTACTACTAGTCCATTGGCTTGTCTACCCTAGTTACTGATAGATGAATTAATTTTTCTGATTATTTTTCAACTTTTTTATTTGTAGTATTTTATTTATCTATTCTATACAAAGTATAATTTGGTGGTGGCAATTTGACAAGTTGAAGAGAAATTTGAAAGAAAAACGGGTGTAACATTTGAAAAATTATTCATTATAACGTGGAAAGGTTTTTCATTGGTTTCAATAACTTTTGCACCTGTTATGATTGCAGAAAAAATGTATCCTGTTTATGTTTCAGAGTGAGGAATGAAATGAGGATATAAGACTCTTGGTTTTTTTCTCCTGGTTGTTTAGTAGGATAGGGGTTAAGATGTGAAAGGTCAGTTTGTAGGCATGTTTGTGTCATTATTGGGGTTTTCAGAGAGGAGAGCATTTAATGGATAAGTGTTGAAATATGAGATGGAAGTGGGAGTATTGTTTCAATCTTTTTGGTTGATGGTAGTTAAAACAAGATGTTTGTGTTTTTCTTGGGGGGGGGGGTCAGTGTGTATTCGTACCGTTTCTGAAACACGTTATGCATTATACATTTTATATACAGGAGTTCAGATTACTGTCTAGCATAAATCACCTTTCTCTGGTATTAGGATGAGCCCATGAAAAAAGTAACCTTTGGCTTGTAATGAGTAGGATAAATTTTCTATACTTGGGGGGGAAAAAAATAGCATCTTTGATGCCAGGAGATACAATGTTTTGATGTAAAAAAGGAATAACCATTCTGTCCTCAATTGAATTAATTTGAAATAAGGTGTTATTTATTATGCTGATAGCATCTTCATATTACGTAATCCTGAGGACATAATATCAGTGCTTTTGTGTGATCTTCTTTTACAATTCCACTTTTGTTATTATCTTGTAGGCAGAAGCAAGCAGGTCCCTTACAAAACACCGTAAAACTGCATCATCATTTCGTGACACCCAACTCTATGAAATCTTTCAACTAGCTTGCTCATTACTTCGAACAGCTGAAGGTAATCTGAAGACACTGGATTTTTCAGATGATAGTCAGGTAAGTTTACAAAAAACTGGAGTTTACACTTTAACTCTTAAATTCGTAAAATGCTGGTATCTGCTCATAATTGACAGAACTCTTCCATGAATAACATAAAAATCATAGAACTCTTGTGAATATAAGAAAAGAAAAATTTACTTGGGTCCAAAAGGGAAGTAACTTTCACCAGAAGTTATTTCTTTTGATATTGAAGTATGATTTTTTTTTTTTTTTTTAAATTTTAACATACAAATGTTGATGGACACTTGGATTCCAAATTTTCTACTTTGTATTACATATATTGTTATAATTCACCAAATGTCCATCTATCTGTCATTGCATAACTCGTACAGCTAGATCAATGGCCACCAAATTTTCTCATTTCTTTTTTGTCTAATGGGGCCTTTGAGCATGTTTCTACCTTTTTATATTTTTTTTGAAAATGAAAAAAAAAAAAAAAAAAAAATTGTGTCCTAAAATTTAAATCTAAGAGTTCATGGTGATGATTTTAAAATACTGTATAATTCTATAAATACATCGTTTAAATCCATAATTTCTTATTGAGGGAGACGATCTAATTAGGCTTTCCAAAGGAAGTAGCTGAAAATTCCATCAGAGTTCTCAACTAGTTTTGTATAATTTTTGCATTATTATAATTAATATTATTGTTTTAAATAACTTCAAATGAAACTCTGCTAGCTTTTATGAAATTAGTATGGCAAGATGTAAAAAAAAAAATTATGCCTTTTGTTCCTCAGCAAAATTGATCAATAAAGTTTGATTTTAAGAAAAAAAAATTCTTAGTCTATGATTTAGTACTCTTTGCAGAGGAGCTACTTGAGGATTTTGGTACTCTTTGCCTGGGAACTACCTGAGGGTTTTGGTACTCCTCACTGTGGGGGGTGGGGGGGCTACCTGTGGATGTCTGTTCCAATTTTTCTCTTTCTCCCTTTTACAGCATGGCTTGTTATCCCACTCCCTCCGATTAGCACTGAACTGCTTGACTTTTGACTTCATAGGCGCTTCAACAGATGAATCTTCCGATGATTTATGCACTGTGCAAATTCCAACCAGTTGGCGTTCAGGTATTTTTTTCTTCTAATATAATTTTGCTTCCTCCCCTCGTTATCTAGAAGAAAATTTTGCTAAATTTTAGGGTGAAAATGTATCTGACTGGTCATCCACTGCATCCCGGTCTGTTTCCAGCCGTCTAGTGTCTTTCTACTGGACCCAGGGTGATGGTGCACAACTTCCCTATATATATATTTTTTTTTTTCTTTCTTTCTTTTTCCTCTAATCCAAATGAAGTGCAATGAGTCTAACATGAATATGCCATGTAATTTGAAGATTACTGATTTTGTTTTTGTTAAGACTGGTGAAAATCATGTCAGTTTTTGGACATGCTCTTTTTAGTTTTGTTTTGAAACTTTGATTCTTGGCTTTTGATTGATTTTAATTTGCATTGCAATGTTCCTAATACTTGTAGAATGACTAAGCATGGAAGATTTTGTTGTAGAAAAAAACCCCCAAAAATCTCACTTTATGCATTGTAGCTTTGTAAGTATTTAAGATCCATTAATATGCATCAGAATTGTAATGCAAAGTATTGAAGCTGCTAAATTTTAAAAAAATAAAAAGATAGCATTGTAATTCCAGTTGAATCCAATTTTCTCGACTTTTAAAAAAAATATGGCTTGTTGGGCACTTATCATGCATTTCCTTTCAAATGTATCAATACAGAAAATTAGTCGTAAACAGTTTGATTACAACAATGTACAAGGAAATTTTTGTAGGGATCAAAGAATTTAAAAGTAGCTTTGATAAGAGAGTAAATACTGTTTCCTTTAATTCAAATTTCTCTGCATTGGAAATTACCATGAATAAGAATCTGCTATGATTTGTTGTCGACTAATGAATGTCTGTACGATTTAACATTCAGCACTATGCCTTCTTTTTCAAGGGTACTAAGATTTTGTCTCTTTGGTAACTTTAAGAGCCTCTTACTTGTGTCTCTGTTCATATATGAGTGAAATTAACCTTACACAACAGCAAAATTCAAACCTACTTCTGCGATTGGAGTTGCCTGCAGTGGCTGGACAAACCTTTTGCTCAGCAAACGAAGTTACTTAGAGAGTGCAAAAGGTTGAATAAAAATGTCAAGTGTTAGTATTTCACTTAAATACTGTTTTCATCCTTTCTTTTCAGTTTTCCTTGATTTTAGTACACTGCAATTGTTTTTTGATTTGTATGCCGGCCTACCATCTTCATTATCATCAATGGTAAGAGCATTTTATGTATTTTAAAATATCTATTAGATGCTTGATTTGTTAAATAATAAAATTGACTTTATTCTTATTAGAATACTAGCATACACCCGTCAAAAATGACACTGTTATTTTTTGTATGGATCAGCACTAATTAGTCTAAAACTATTTTATGGGGTAAATCATTTTTAATAATTCAAGTATCCTAATTTTAAGCGCCCCCTCCCAAGTTTCAACTCAACTCTAGCTGTTATATGTGATCAAACATATTCTTGAATTTCTATGTTATCATTATTGTTGTCATAATAGGAAGGTGAATTAACCAATGAGATAAGTGAGTGTAAACAGAAGAAATTAGTATATGTGCCTATGTTGAGATTTCATCATATCAAGACACAGCATGAGTTTCTGAATCGATGCAAATTGTCTTAATTGTTTGCTTATTTCTCCATGTTTTTTTTATTCTGAACAGTAAAATGAGCTGTATTTAGAAATTAATAAACCTGAAATTATCTTAAGTCAAACTTGTTGTTGTGTTTTGTTTTGTTTTCCCAAATCAATGATTTGAAAACTGTTGACGCCCCCCACACTGGACTTTTAAAAAAATACCCTCAAAATGCTCTAACAATGATCTTGTAACAATGTACTGTTTGCTGTGTTATGGTAATGCACCCACTCACAACAGGAATCTGATTATAATATCAATGAAATTCCACAATTTAGTAACAATTATGAAATTATTGTATCTTCCTGTCTAATAGGCTGACATTATTTGTATGAAAACAAGATTATCAAGCAGGTTTCTAAATTGTAAATGATAAGCATCATATTCTCCTGATTTCATTTTCAGGCTCTCTCTTGCCTTGTTCAAGTTGCTTCTGTACGGCGCTCTTTATTTAACAATGATGAACGAGCACAATTTCTAAATCATCTTGTTGCAGGAGTAAGGCGAATATTAGAACATCCCCAAGTAAGTCTGTTTTTTGTCTTTTTTTTTTTCTTTTGATTCATTATCTAATGATTCTTTTAAACCGATTATTTGATACTAAGTTGAAATGAACTTCTTCTTTCTCAACTTTTGGTTCTTTGTTTTGACTTGGAATAGTTATTTGCAGTTATAGAAAGAACTTCTACACACAGGAGGTAGGAAGGATAAAAATTTTTGGCTTATTCCCTCCCCCCTCTTCTAGTAAAGAAAAAGCAACTTATGATCACTTTGGGACTTGGTCTTTTAGATAACAATAACTGGCTGAAAGCAGTAAGGAAGAAATATAAAATTTAGAACAAGTTAGAATCAAGTTATAATTTCATTATTATATAATTTATTATTAACAACTTCACCCTATAAAATATTTAATGGTTATTAACATTTTTAATGAATTGTTAATTAGTTTTAGATAAAGTATTTGTTACTGATCAATAACTGTTTTAGTCATTGGTCCATCCACATTTGGAATGTGCTTCAATCATATGGTCTCCTAGATATAAGTATGACATAGGAATGTGAGCAATGCAGAGCAACAAAATTAATCCACCAAATCCAACATCTCAATAAAACTGACCAACTCCAAATGTTGAACGTGGAAACTCTGGATTACATACTCACCCGTGTTGATATTGAGACATTCTACATCATCTCAGGACATCACATTCTGAACAAATCCACCCATTGCACAGCATGCCCAAACAAGACCATGCTATAACCAACATTAAGTAAAAAAACTCAGGAACATAGCTGCGAATTGCAAGTGCAGGGAGTGGAAAAATCAAGGGGGTACTTTATTTATTTAACCTTAAAAAAGATGTTGGTCAAGAAAAATTTTACTATTTTTTCTAACAAAATCTGCAGATTGTCATAAATATCCTTCTACTAAAGTACCTATTGAGCCAAGATTGTGATAAATAATATTAACTCTGATTTATTCAAAACTGCTTTCTCTATGTATCATTAGGATTTAAATTTCTATATCTATTTTATCCTTGGAAATTATTTTATTGAAGATTTGGTAAGTTTATAGGAAATATTTGTACTGATTATCTTAAACTGATAATTGGTAAATCTCTTAATATGTTCAAGGAATATCTTTTTATGCATAAGTAAAAGTATACAAAACAGGAATTGAGACTCTCCATCACTGTAAGTAATTGAACAACTGTAGTGTCAAAATTTGAAGTCCTGTAAAAAAAGTTTGAGTACTGATGTCAATTTTCAAATCTGTAGACAAAATGGTATGGCTTGGAGCGTTGTTATAATGAATTTGTCTTTGTAATGGATGGATTTAATCAATAGAAAGTTGATTGATTTCTTTTTGTCAAGATGATTGTAGTGTATAAAAATTTACTTACAGAAGTTGTCTCAAAGAAACGGCTCGTTTGTTTCATTAACACACTTGGTCATTTATATTATACATATGTATAAAATAAAAAAATTGAATCCCAATGGATTAGAAATAATTTGATTATGTCTCTCAAAATTTTGAAATTTTTCTTCTTCAGAGCTTGTCCCATCCAAACAACTACCATGAATTTTGCCGGTTACTTGCACGATTAAAGTCCAATTACCAATTAGGGGAGCTTGTCAAAGTGGATAATTATCCAGAAATCATTAAACTGATTGCAGAATTTACAGTGACCAGTTTGCGTGTAAGTCCAATGTTCCTTATTCAATCAATAACATCTAACCTGAAAAGTAGAAAATTCATCTTTGATGGATTTTGTTTATTTCTGCCTACAAAGTTGGAAAAGGTATTTGTATTTGCTTTCTTTACAAGAAAGTCTTTGAAAGCAAAAGTTCTGTTCTTTATTGTTGACTATTTTCTCTGGGTCCTTTTTTTTCCGTTTGGTTCCTGCCTAGGCACATTTAAATTACTTTTATTATAAATTTTTGGTTAGTCTTGCTTTTTATGTCAACTTTTTAGATTAAATATCTCTGATTGTCTAAAGTAAAGATTTGGAGTAAAGGCTGTACTATGATTAGATTTGTGTCGTCGGCTTCTGTAACTGAATTGGTCAAGGTGCTGTCCATGAAAGACAAGCTATGAGGGTATGAGATCTCGGTTTGTCTTGTGGGCTACTCCTTTATTCCTTCCTCCAACTGGTTGGTGAGTTTATGACTTGAAGAAATTGGTCAGTAAGATGGAGAAAAGATTTGCCATAAATTGCTATAGGAAATACTTCATTTCTGAGTTCAAATTGTTTATCCTTTATTTTTAATCCTAAATGACAATCTGATAGTTGCAATAAAAGGACAGAAATAAGATGAAAGACACTTGTCAAAAATGAATAATTGACAACACTTCATCTCATGAATTCAAAATAATTCTTTCCTATTTGAAATTAGGAAGAGTACTTGGTGGTGGGGTAACTTTTAAGAATCTGTCATTAAGGCTCCGTGCTTGACAAAATCTTCACAAAGTTATGAAATTATTGAAATGAATAATTGGATAAGAGAATAGGTCAACAAAAGGTGTAACATTGAAAGAACAGCTATTACAATCTTTTTTTTTTTTTTCAACTCGTCTCTCCTCTTTTGCTTGCAAATGCATATAAACTGTTGACTTATGCATATTTACTAAGGAAGAATTGAGAGAATTCCGGAACTTTTTGTCTCAATTAGATTTTTTTTTTTCTTTATATCTATTTGTGTATTCACTCAAGTTTGTGTGTTTATACTCCCACACACATCTCCAAAAATTCTCAATGAATTTCAGTGACATTTTGTAGGAGGGTGGCTCATCAGCTAAGGAAGAACTGAATTAATTTTGGACAGATCCAGGAATATATTTTTATGATTGAAAAAATTTTTCTTTCATCCATTAAGACTATAATCCAAAACCTCAAATCAGATCAGCATGTGCTCACTGAATACTCTCTAGTCACCAGATGTTTGGTTTTGTTGCTTCTAGGTGGATGTGTTGATGTCATTGAACTTCTTTGATCAATAAAACAGCATTATCATCATCAAATGCAAGTAGCTGCTATGGAAAAAGAGGGTTTCTGCCTAAATTGTTATTCTTTCCATAAGACCCAAAGTGCACTCCTTCATATAGGCTGTATGTGTCTTTGCTAGCAGAGGATTGCCCAATCAGATTGCTAAATGATGTGTTTGTATTGTCACGCATGTTTCCTAATGTCTAACTCAACAATCTCTCTTTTGCAAGCAAAATTTCAGGAGGAATTGAAATTCCTCGCATCAATTCTGCGTTAAATATAAAACATCTGGAAAATCTTGCATCAACAGATATTTGGAAATAACTGATTGAAATGACATAAGTTGAAAAAAAATTCTTTAACATCTTTCATGTTAAAAGTTATAAAGCTTTCTTGACATATATATATATATATATATATATATATATATATATATATATATATATATATATATATATATACTCACTCACTCACAAATCGGTGCTTTGTGATGATTTAGATTTAGAACTAATTTTAGAAGGGTTACGATTTCCTGTTTTGAAGTTGTTAGATATCATGATTTTTTTTTTTCTCTCCAAGTATAGGAGATCAGAGTATCTACTTTTGATTGAACCGATTAGTGTTTTCTTTTATTGAAACATGTCATGTTTCAGCAAGAATCTATTCATTCAACACTGCTCTTTATTTATCTACGTACTTGATGGCATATAAGATCCCCACCCCTCTTTTAGCTGGGAATATCAAGAAAGAGTATTCCCTAAATTCTCATTTATCACCCAGTGTTTCAACTTTCCTTCATGACAATGAGGGTTATGTTTACCTTTTGAGCCTTTTTTTTTTTTTTTTTTTTTTGTGGTCAAATAGGTGTTTTTGTAATTTTTTTTCCTTTCTCTTCCACACATCATGATTTTTTTCTGAGACTGTGAATTCCAGGTGAGAATTGAATAACCAATCAAAATCAAAAGTAATTTTTGTCTCTAATGTCCTAGAATTGATAATACTCAATTATTCTCATTCCCCAAACAATTATGCTTTTAGCTTAATGAAATCATAATTCACTTCCTAAGTGTGGCCACTGAGTTGTTTTGAAGGAAAGGAAAATAAAACCTTTCTCTTCATTGCTACAAATGGCAATTGTAAGGAGAACTTCGATAGCTGTGATTCTCAAACAGGAGAAATATTAGCAAGGGAAAAAATTGGGGAGGAATTCCAGTCTGAAGATAAACATACAATGGTGAACAAATTGCTATGTATTTTAGAATGATGGAGGAATTGAGGGAAGCTGTGATTGCAAAGTAAGGAATATGATCGGGGACTTTGAAATCCTCTGCTCTATGCTATGTCATTTTTTGACTGAGTAACTTTATCAGTGATTGAGATATTAACATCTGACCAAAATAAAATCTAAAATGAAGCTCAAGATTTGAATTGAATTTTCCTTTGGCATTTTTAAATGAAATATTAAGAATGAAAATATCTTCAAAGATTATAGCTTTGTAGCTTTGTCTCCTTTACTTTCAGATGTGGCAGTGTGCACCTAATAGTATTCATTATTTGTTGAGTTTGTGGCAGCGAATGGTTGCTTCTGTTCCATATGTGAAAGCATCTGAGCCACACTTATTGGAAACCTACACTCCTGAAGTAACCAAGGCATACATTACGTCCAGGATGGAATCGGTTCATGTGGCCTTAAGGTAAGCTAACATCTCCGAACACCCATAATTTTAGTTGCATCAACTCATTGGGGAACTGAGGCCATGCTCTTTTCAAGAAACTGGCTTGAAAATTAGTAAATATAAATATCTATATAATACTAAATTCTCATTCTGTTTTAGTTGGTAACCTCTAATTGTCAAAATAGTACATTGTAACTTGATATCATTAATCCGATACTCTTAATATGAATAAAAAGTCTGGGTGATTTGAAACTTGATTGATTGGGGTTTGTGTTCACTCAACCTCAGAATGAACTGATTTGTCAAGAGTAGATTAGTTTCCCTTATTCTATTTATTTGCAAATGTGTAAATAAAAAAAAAAAAAACCACAAGATCCAATCATGCCTTTACATTTAATGTTCATTTTCTTTTCTTTCGAAGGTTGACCCGACAGTTCACAGGGTTGTCTAGTTTTCTTTGAAACTTTCTTTTATCAAAAAACAAAGTTAACCTGCTGCACTGATTGTAATAAGTATTTCTTTTGTCGTTTATTACCATGTGATCTTTTGATTTCTTTCAGTGAAGGGATGGAAGACCCATTAGAGGATAGTGGTATGGTGACCCAGCAGCTGGATCAGGTAACAATAGTTTTGATGAAATCAATGAGAAATAAATAGTTGGTTTTAGTTGGAATAGCTTGGGAATTGCCTATTTTCCTTATTCAGTGATCTTTTATTAATGGTTTATATCATAGTAGATTCAAATGATTCTTCAACTATGACAAAAGCTTAATCTCGTACATCTATAATTGCTGGAAAGTTGTATATTGTTTGAAGAGGGATGTAAACTTGCAAATGAGGGGGGGGTAGTGGAATTTAATGAAATTTTTGAAGATTCATCAAAATATAAAAGTTACAACTTGTATATTAGATGTTCAACTTCACTGATTTTGTTTTATACTTGACATTTTGGTACTATCACAATCCTGCTTACTTTCACTTGTAACTTCAATCCATAGAACTTTTCATTCTTCAGGGAACTTGTCAGTTTTGAGTAAAATTAATTTCATAATTTGAAGTTGGTTGGGTTTTTTTTTTTTTTACTATCAATGTTCCCTCTACTCTTCTGTTGTCAATTTGTGCAAATTTTTTTCCTGTAACAAAAGTATGTTCATTTTTGTAATTGACTGAATCATTTTTTCAATAAAAATTCAGTAAACTACTACAGAATTTGAAATTTTTGTGTGCTGGTTGCAAAATGTATGCTTATGCATACAGATCTATTCTTACACTGTAACTATAATGCTAAGAGAATTGCAATGAATTACTAAAGCAATAACATTTTGATTCATATTTTATTATATATTTGTGGATCGATCAATAAAAAATTTTCATTTTTACATCTTTTTTTTTTAAGTCACCCTAAGCGCTTATTATATCAAAAGATGAATAAAAATGAAATTACTTGTGCATAAAAAATTCAAGACCTGTATAAAAACATGTCAAATTAGCTTGGTGTGAAAATTGTTAGAAAATACTAAAACATATTTAAGATGACTGAAAAAGCAGTGAATTAAAATGATTTCCAAGCAATAAAGTATCAAGTTATTGGTGTTGAAATCGTAAAAGTTTGAAACACTGATACATGACCTGTTTAAAATAGAATTACTAAAATAGCAATCAGAGAATCGAATGACTAACATTAGGTAAGTCATTTGTTCACCCTGGATTTAAAATTGAGGTCAAGTAGAAGAGGTCTTCAATGAATTTATCAGGGCGGGGGTTAATGGAAGATAATTTTTCCAAAGTAGAATAAATGTATAGAAGCTAGTGGAGTGGGGCAGAATGCTTTTAAATTTGATTTCAAATCAATTGACAATTTTATGTTGAACAACCGGATAAGCTGTCAAACACCTTGCATAAATAAGATATTACTACACACTTTGTGGTCTTTTTCTAGAAATTTTCTTTACTGAACTTATCAACTATTTTGTAGAAGCAGTGTGAAAGAAAATGAACTACTAGAATTTTGCAGACTTATTCATAGAATGCTTTATAAATGTAAAAAATATTATGTATACTATTTATGTACTCGTTTATGGTTGAAAATTTGGCTTGACTAATATTGTGAAATCTTATATTATAAAGCATATTTTTTGAGTTTTTTGAGCAAGGCCAAACAATGATTTTGTGAAATTCTGTAACTTTAACAGAGGTTAGAGAACTAATTTTTATCTTTTTTTTTTTTTTTTTTTTTTTTTTTTCCAAATATATTTTTGAGCATTTTGTGCAAACTCAAAGTGGATAACATTTCTAAAGCCATTTTCATTTACCAACGTTTTTTTTCTGATCTCTCCATGCTTGCCCATTTTTTTTCTAGCTTTCAACTATTGGTCGATGTGAATATGAGAAAACGTGTGCTTTGTTAGTCCAGCTGTTTGATGAGGCTGCACAGAGATATCAGGAATTGATTTCATCCTCAGGAGGGCAGAATGTAGAAGTCACTGTGCAACAAGGTTGGATCTTTTTCTTTTTTCCAAAAATCTGTTTGTTGCAAGTAAACATTTTATATCTGGAAGAGAGTTTCATTTCAAACTAGCTACCGCCTTGCACTTTATAAAATTTCAATAAAATCTCTTTACAAAGAAATGGTTGATTGAATCATAAAAACAAAATACTCTTTTCATAAATTATCATTCAGAATAAGGTACCACAAATTTCATTGAAATCTAATAATTAAATTTTGGTAAATTTCAAAATCTCATAATTTGTATATGGAATATTTCTATGCAAAATATATACATTTGTTGATAGTTTGAACTTTTCAAAGATGAATTTCCAGTTCTAAATAGGGAAAGCATATGACTTTTATGCTCAAATTTTTCCCGTGAATGACACAATAATTATAATGATTATACAAGTTTTGGGTGTTTCTTTAGTCATGAATCATTTTTCTGTCAAGTGTGTGGAGGTAGATATTTTAAACAAGTGTATATTTCTAAATTGTAGGACATAATCAAATTTTGTCAGTTGATTCTATTACAATAATTGTCAAATTTGAAAATTTCCAGTAATGACATTTTTTACTATCTGTATGTCATTGTCATGTCATTATTCAGTCTCTTGGTTCATCATAAAACAATGCTGTCATATTTGACAGAATATAAGTCTCCTTTTTTTTCTTCTAAAAATTGCTCAAAATGTTAACTGAGGCTTTTATCAGCCAGCTTCATATTGGCCGGTGAATTGAAAGGAATTCTGGGAAATGTGATTTTTCTTCTCAAATTTTTATTGATATTTCCTGCTGAAAATGAAAATGAAGGGATATCTCCACCCTAATTCAGCAGCTTGGAGTCTATTCAATTAGCTGCTGAGTGCACGGAAATTTGTCCTAATGAAGAATTTTCATACTCTTTGCATGTACTGAGAATCAAACTCTGGATTTCCATGCGTGAGGCTGACATGCTAATCATCACCCTGTCCAAGCTAACTATCATATGTATTAGTTATTATGTAAAATACACTAGAGAAGAAAATTGTCTGTTTTATTGGGTAAACTTTACTGTAGCCTGAATCATCTAAACATTGACAGCTTTCTATATAATTCTGGCAATCTCAGTATTGCTGCTTTAGCTTTCTTACTCTATCTATAGTCTTGTATACCAAGAATTAATAGTTTGCTGGCTTTTTCAGGGCGTCTCACCTGGTTAGTGTATATAATTGGTGCTGTTGTTGGTGGAAGGGTATCTTTTGCAAGTACAGATGAACATGATGCTATGGATGGGGAACTAGTCTGTAGGTAAGTCATCTGAAAATTGTTGCTTCTATGTTAATAATTGTATTTAGATTTATCATTTCCTGAATAAAAAAAATTAGTTCATTGAAGTTTGGTTTCAGTTTAACTTCTGGCAAATTTGTTTTCTTTCTGATGTAATTTTAAAACGTACTTTTGCCTAGAAGTGTGTATATATTTATATGCAACAAGCAGTTATTCAATGAATCTGAACCATCTTTGCTAAAACCTTTCATGAAGATGATTTCTTTCTTTCATATATTTTGTATTTGATGAAAATCTAAAAGATTCTTGTCTAAAAACTAGATAGTTTTTATGCTAAATTCATGTAAACAACTTCAGAGATTATTCAATTCATACTGAAGGTACATATTTATCAAACTGAAGAAGTTTTACCCAATGTGTAAAGCACTGAATATGTAAATAAAATTGTTTTGACATATCTTTGTTTTGCACATTTTAGTTTGGATGAGGTTTTATAAAACGGTATCTTAAAATTGTTCACTAAGTATTTTTTTTTGTTTTTTTTTTCTTATTTTTCAACTTGATTTTGCTTGTTGGGGAAAAAAAAAAAATGAAAATAGAAAGTCTCCATCGCATGTTTGAAACGGTTTTATGCATTTAATAAATGTAATATATGCTGAAATGTATTTAAGTTGAATATTTCAATAGTTTGAAAAAAATAAGAAAAAGAAAACTATTATGTCTGTATATACATTTTTTTTTTTTTTTTTTTTTTTTGTAATTTTTTTTGCTTTCAATTGAGTTTTCAAGTTAATTCTCATTGAAGCATCCAAAACAAAAATGATTTCATCCAAAACAAAATGAAAACCATCATCCAAAATACAATATAGTTAATTGTATATTATACATCAGTTAGAAACAAAGCAAATTAGTGTTTCTAACTTGTATTTCAATTTTTTTTTATCAGGGTAACAAAAAAAATTTTTTTTCTTTCTTCACACACTTTCTATATTCTATCTTGACCAACGCTATGAACCAAATTGAAAAAAGAAAAATGCTATCTCTTTAACCACTCTCTCTTCAGGTCATCTAATTTCTTACAAACAGTACCCAATTTGAAAATTGGTGTAAGAACTGTCTACTTCCATAACAGTTGGAAGAAAAAAGACTTTTTATCATACAATGTACTTAATGCATTTGGAAAAATATAAATGATGACATGCATCACTTTGAAAAGAAAAAAAAAAACTATTTGTAAGCCAGGTTGAGGCGTTACAAAGAGGTGATGTGGGGGGGTTGGTCGTAACTACAGGGGTTTGTTTTAACCACTCTGAATCAGGAAAATTGATTTCTTCTAATTTTTGCCTTTGCTTTCTGAACCCTTTCAGAGTTTTACAGTTGATGAATCTTACTGACTCTCGATTGCAACAAAGTGGTTGTGAGAAGTTGGAGTTGGCTATATTAAGTTTCTTTGAACAGTTCAGAAAAATTTACGTTGGTGATCAAGTTCAAAAAACTTCTAAGGTAAGATTATATTATTGACCATGAACAATTTATCGGATAAGGTTACTGACATTCTGTTTACATCAGGGTTTCTCAATGTGGGCAGTGAGCAGCTGTGCAGAAAATGGTGGGAGATATAGGATTTTTCAAGTTTTGAAGTCTAATCGACAATAAACAACATTTTCTATCATAAATTTACCAGGTGGCACTGTGATTTCACTTATGTGGTATCCTTTTGAATATTTACTATTCAGTAGAAAATCTTTCCATGTAAAAGTAGGTGGTGATGCCAGAAAGGTTGAGAACCTTTGATTTACATGATGTATTTATTCAAGAATAAGTGCTTATCATAATTTACTATTTTCTTAGTCTTGTTTGTTTGCTTTTTTTTCGCACTTAATAAGTATTAAATATTGCTGATATTTTTATTAAGTGTGAGAAAAGATTTTATTGAATATACTTTCTATACCATATGTGCTGGACTCTCTGCAACTTCTGTCAGCCCCATAACTGTTCATATTGAACTCAGTATATCTTAAGTTTTAAAGAAAATATAATTGAAGAAATTTGTGCATGTATACTATCATTACTTGACAACTGTCCATCGTACAAAGTTGACATTTGCCAGGTATGAACGAAAAAAATTAAAGATTATAGATTTTGAGTTCTGCTCTTTAGATTGACCTAAAATTAGATATAAAATATATGATTAGGCAATACTGAAAAGAAGTAACCAAAATACTTTGAATCCTTAGTTTCGTATGTCCGATGGAAAATGGTTTTATATAATAATTATGGCAGGCTGCTCAACACACCATAAAGTCCAGCCCTTTCCAAACATGCACCTTTGGAACAGGCGCCATTCAAGTGTGTAGGAATTGTAGGAAAACTGAAATTTAGCTGAGATTGCGAACAAAATATAATGAAAGTGTATAAATATATAATTTTGAATCCACTTCACTACTCTCTTATTTATTGCTTGATTTTTCCCTCCTCCAGGTGTATCGAAGGTTATCTGAAGTATTAGGATTGAGCGATGAGTCCATGGTTCTGAGTGTTTTTATTGGAAAAATGTAAGTTGGAAATTTTTCTTCACCCCCCCCTCCCTCTCTCTCTCTCTCTCTCATAGATTTTCTTTCCATGAATACTAAAATATGTTCCTGTTCAATTTCTTTACTCTATCAAATGAATACAAGAGATAGAAAAAAATGAAGTTATCTCATGTTCTCTCCTCTATTTATCAATACGTTCTCCATTTATTTTTTGATACTACCATGTTATCCAAATATCCATTTCTTGATAATACTATCAGTGTAAAAAGCAATGAAAATATGAAAGGATGGGGGGAAGAATGGAGGTTATTTTCAAAGATAAATCTAATCTTCTGTTGAACATACAGTTCTTGTAGTTCAGTTGGTAAAAGCAGTTGGTACACTTAATCAGGCTGGGTCAAAGGGATATAAATTCTTGTCCCACCTACAGTTTATCCTGTGTTTCCAATTTGCACTGTTTACTTACTCAGGCTGCCAGTCTACGACAGTTGCAATAAAAAGAAAAAAAAGAAAAAAGCCACTAAAAATAAAGACAAAAAGAAATATTAGTCAAAAAAAGAATACAGTTTGAGCGTCCCAGACTCGGGTGTCTGAAACCTGGCTATTTATAAGAATGAAATGATTAAATATTATTTCTATCATTCATAAAAAATGTCTTTTCATAATTCTTGCTGGTGTGCTAGGTGAAAGTTTACTGTACTCTGGTATGAGACAATACAACTCACGGAGCTACTGACTCTACCCTTTAGTATTCGAATCAGACATAGCCTGTGCTACACCCGTAACTCGTGAATTTTGTAAACTTACAACCTGTAGTTGTACTATTTAATTTTGGAGTTTTTTTTTCTCATTTTAATCTGTGTTTTCTCTAACCTGCCTTATTTAATCTTATTCCAGCATCACAAATCTTAAGTATTGGGGTCGAAGTGAACAAATTATTACCAAGACACTTCTGTTGCTAAGTGACTTATCAGTCGGATATAGCAGTGGTCGGAAATTGGTGAAACTAGAAGCCGTACAGCTGATGCTCAACAATCACACAGTAAGTACTTTGATCAATTATCAACTCTCTACATTAGTGATCTCTAAAAAAATACTAGTGTTCAAATCCTAATGTAGATAATTCATCAACCAGTCATATCTTGAAAATGATAATCTAACTTTTTTATTTTCAATGCAGTTTATATTTAAAATCAGAATTTTTAATGTAGGAGGTACACATGAAAAGTCGATACCAAGTACAATTTTGGCCTATATTACCATAATATGACACTTGTATTAAACTATTTTGTCAGAAATGTTCTGTAAGAAATCTTTAAAAAATGGAAAAATAAAGAAAATGGATTTGAATGAAGCTAGTTTATTTAATATTTGATTTGATTTGAAGAAAAACTTGGGCTGGTAATGGCAGAACAATTTAATTTTTCTGCTCGGGAGAGACACATCCTGAAAAAGCCATTTATTGCTGTCATTTATAAAAATGTAGAATTTAACAACTAAAAACCTGCTTTACAAATTAATCGTTCTATGCTTATATAACTTGAAGGAATGATGAAAAAAAATTTTCAGCGGAAAACTGACACTGATGAAGAAAAAATTTTTGAAAAGTTTCATTTGCTAACTTATCAAATAACTAACTGCTGTGAGTGTGTGTGTGTATGCTGCTGATAGCAAATGTAATTTAAAAATCACGATATTCTTGATATGATAATTGACGAAAATTTAATGCTTCTTTTGCTTGAAAATTTGGTTGTTTTTTGGAGGGGGGGGGTTCTCTAGCAAAGCCAAGAAAAAACTCAAACTAATTTTTTTCCAATTTGATAACATTTTTAATATGAAGTGTCATTGTCTGCTGGATTATTTCTCAGATCATTTGCAAAAATTAATTTTGTTTTATCATTATTTTCTTCCAGTGCCGTTATTAAAGGTATAAAATAGAATTATTTTTCAACCTTAAATTAGTACAAAAAAAGAAAAAAAAAGGTGTTCTATGAAACAGCCTTGGGCAAAAAGCCAAGTCAGCCAAACATCACTTAATCTAAGATTGTCCATGAAGCATACTGCTATCAGTTGATTGTATATGGGCGAGATGTCATTTGACAAAAGACCAGATATGCACTTTCTAATTTCATTTCTCCATTTCCTAAAACTGATAGTATGTACCACTTCTAATCGGTGAAGATTTTTTTATTTAAAAAAATTATTTTTTTTAGTTGAAATGTGTAATCTTCTTTATCTGTTTCATTCGAAATTTTACTTGAGCTTTATAATCCCAATTCTGTTTTTGAATGGCTTCTTTTCTGACTAATATTGATTGTTTTGTTTGGCAGAGTGACCACTTTCCATTTTTGGGTGTTAACACAAACAGTAATATAATGGCAGATATGAGATGTCGGACCACTTTTTATACAGCCCTTGGTCGACTGTTACTTGTTGATCTTGGTGAAGATGAAGAAAAATTTGATCAGTTTATGTTACCACTTACAGGTAAGGATTACATCTGGAATTCACGCTTTCCTATGAAGTTTGGGCTTGAGAATAGATTTTTTGCCCACCTTACTGTGATATCTTTGCTTGACAAGCTTGTGACTTTCTTATCAGTTAACATTGCTCCAAAGCATTTATATTCACTAGCTGAAAACCTGCCCTATTAGTATAATATTCAGCTTGATGTCAACTCTACATGGTTGAACAAACTATGAATTACATTACTTACAGTTTATGTACGGTGATGTAGGAACATACATGACTCCAACATATAGTGAATGCATTTGATAATATAAACTTTTGTGTTAGTAAGGTTGTAGGTAATTTAAGGTGTAAAAGTGTTTTTAATAGGTGAGAGAAATGTATTAGTCTTTGACTCCATCTCATAACTCTTTGTAGTGGACTTACCAGCAAGCGAGTATCTAGGTTGTGACAGACCCTGAGAAAGTGTTCACTTGAGCATCATACTCACATTGTAAATTCAAAAGTTTGGGAATTTTGAAAAACTAATATGCTGAAAACCTGCTCCTCCAGTAGTAACCACAGACAATTAGGTATTTGATTTATGTCCAGATAGACAGGAGAGCAAAAAAGTCATTTGGTTAATTATAAGATGTGCATTATTACTTCTTGTAAAACTTTTGAAATTGATTCTATTTGGAGGTAGGAGGGAGAAGGAAATAGTGATTTAACCAAAAGAATCTTAGAACCATTTTGAAGACTCATATATTCCCAACCTGTATATTCATTTTGAATAAATTAACTACTCAAGCATTTATGATGGTTGATTTTTCTACATTTGTAAACATTGTAATTAAATTGAAAATTCTTTTTTCTCTAAAATTGTTCTCTTTTCTATTGCAGCTGCTTTTGATGCTGTGGGCAATATGCTTGCAAATGCTGATACACCAAATAAAATGGAAGAAGCTAAGGTAATTGATTTTTCCCTTCAATTGGTGTCATGAAATTTGCTTTGCCCTTTAAAAGAAATATCAGTCCAAGACAACATTGAGCGTATTTCACGTGTGCCAAAATATTAAGTTTTCTTGAAGATTTTGCATGTGAAAAAAATATAAAACATGAAATATATTTTGATTAGGAATTGAATAAGTATGTATGTAGGGTGTCTCATGAATGTCCTTTTTGTGCCAATATTCCAGTTGAAAGAGAAGCAACTTATTCAATTTGACTTCTATTAGGAAATAATTGTTTATCGAATGGAACAGAATTCACGTGAACAAGTGCAAGGGAAATAACTCAGTTTAATACTTACATAATAGCCTTTACAACTGGAAAAAAGAGAGACAAATATATAGGACACCTTTTGTGTGTGTATATATATATATATATATATATATATATATATATATATAATATATATAATGAAAATTTCACGGATGTATTTGAATTTTTGAGAAAAACTACTGAAATCATTTCAGTGGGAAGTACATAATTTCAAATGGTGGGTAGGAAATATTTTTATTGGCAAAATTGCTATCTTAAATAGGAAGAGTCCATTGTTATGGATAGGAATAAAAATAAAAAAACACTTCATTATGCAAGTTGAGGATTAAAATAAGAAAAAGTATCCTCTCTTGATCCTAGTGTTTTGTTTTTTCAGATTCCCATGTGGTACTCTTTTCTGTTATATTAGTGGCTCTTTCAACTCTACTTGTAACTAATTTGCATTCTTTTTTCTTACTTGCATATTCAACCAGTGATTGGTTGCTACAGTAAATGATTTCAGTTTTAAGCCACTGTTCCAACCAATGAATTTGATGTGTGTTTTTTTTTGTTTTAAATTCCTGTACATCAAATTCTGAATTCTTCATGTCGTATTACCATTTTTGCCCATTTTGATTGAAAATTTTTCCTCTCCTTGCAGAGATCATTAATTGGTTTGGCCCGTGACCTTAGAGGAGTAGCTTTTGCCTTCAACACAAAAACAAGCTACATGATGCACTTTGACTGGATGTATCCTTTCAAAATATTTTAAAAATTTTTCTTTTATCAAGCCAATTTTGTTTTGAAATAAACAGATACCTGGTTGATAAACATGTCTAGGCTTATTCTTATTGACAATTCTAGATATTCCATTGAACATCTGAATAGGACTAAAATTTGTTTTAAAATTGAGAAATTAAAAACAAGGATTTCTTCTATACTTTTGAAAATATAGAATAAGATAAAGTCATGATAATAAAAAAAACACTTAAATAAAATATAATCAAACTTCTATTAATGATATCGTCTCTAATCTTTTTTTTATATTCCTTGTTTCAAGAATAGTTCAAAGTTATGAATTCATTCTTAGTATTGCTTCAGATGTACAATTTGTAAGAAAAGAAGGGGGCTGGGTCTTTTTCCTTTTTTTTTTTTTTTTTTTTTTTTACTTCTTTATTCTCCAAGAATTGGCCAACAGAAAATAAGTAGTGGCTACTTCACTGATGAGATTAGCTCACTGCACTATTCTGTTCATCAACTATTTTTTGTAAAAAAAAAAAAATGACCTTGCTTTCCTTACAGATTGTACATCTGGAAAAGTGCACAAAATCTTGACATCTTTGAACAAGGATGCCAACTTCCAATGGTTGAATGACATAATATATTAAAATTTCAAGCTTTTTTGATTTACCAACTTAACATATGAAAGGTGAATTCATTTAGATGAACATTTTTCTTGGTTTGTCACGAGAATATCAGATAATTTGGCAACACATAGAGTTTGGGGGGGGGTTAAATCAATGATCATGAAAATATTTAGTATCAATAAATTCCTGGATATCTGTAATCACCTGCAAAATTTTGAAGGAGATAAATCACGTAAACAATGTCCTTCCTTAATCTGTAATCAGCTATCCTACTTACACACCTGTGTTACATCGGGCAATTGAACTGTGGTACCATGATCCATCAGTAACAACACCTGTGCTTAAATTAATGGCTGAGTTGGCACAGAATCGGTATGAAATATTTATTATATTTCTTCTTTTAAAAATCTTGTTAAACAGTGTTTTAATCTTTGTGTGTGGTTTGGTTTGTTTTTTTTTTTTTTTTTTTTTTTTGTTTTTTTTGCTGCTGTTTTCATATTTCAGCCATGTACACTCCAGCCCAACCCGGATGTCAGTTTTGTGCTATAATGTCAATTCTTGTTCTGATCTTGTGCAAAGCTAAATGGTAGATCACAAGGAAACAATCCAAGGAACTAACTAGTATAAGTGGGAATGCTCTCCTGGAGCAAGATAAATGGACTTATGTGTATTGGGTTGGGAGAAATGAGCTCTTCATGTTCAGTAGAAGAGCCTGTCTTCAATGGGGAATTGAAATTTGGTGGGGATTTTTGATGGCTGCTATTTTGGTTTTGCCCATATTGTTTGCATTTGTGTAGAGCAATCATTCTCAACTGGAGTTCCACGAGAGTTTGTTGGGTGTTGAGTGAAAAAAAAGGTACCTGACTTCTGTTTCATTTAAGGTTTTTTTTTATATAAGCCCTAACAGTCCCTCTCTTAATGACAGATACTAGAAGTACCAGAATTTTTACCAACTGAAAAAGATTATTGGCTGTCTTTTTTTTTTTTTTTTTTTTTTTGACAGTTATAAATTTCAGATTTTTTTTCTTTTCAAATTCTGAGTTCTCATTCATTATATAAAGTTTATGAAAAACATACTGAACTAATCAATATTTTTCCAAGGAAACTGACCTGCATTTCATTTTAGAAACTGTGAACCATAACTGTCGAAATAGGTTTTATGACTTTCTAAGTCAGTCTGGCTGGCTATGTATCTATGACAAGTACAGGCTGTTCAAATGGTGTTTGAGGGCTGAAACTTCAAACATTTTACTCCTTTTGTCTACAAAAAAACTTTTTTTTTTTTTTTAATCGAAATTGGTCCCTAGTTTGTTCCCACTTGCCTTCACACTTTTTAGTGATTATGGTCCTACAAAAGGTGAGGAATAGCAGATTCACAAATGTGTAGAAAATCATCTTCCGGAACACTGTAGAATACTGATGATTACTTTCAGATTTACAATACATCTCTGAACATTATATATATATATATATATATATATGCAGGGGCTCCTTGATATTTGAAAGTCATTTCAGGGGTTCCTCTTGTCCGAAAAGGTTGAGAAAAGTTGCTCTTGAGTGGTAAGAGAAGGAATGTTTTTTATGGTATTTCCATTTTTATTTTTAAAAAATTTTTTCTTTTATTTTTTCATTTTTAATTTTATTCATAGAATTGACAGACTGTAGGCCAATTCAATACAAGAAAAATCTCTTTGCTTTGTTTTGAAATTGGTTTTCTTTCTCTGAAACCACAATTTGGATAAACCTAAACTGTATTCATCACAAATCCAGTACAAATAACTCTATAACAGATCCACTATTTGTGATTGGGTTTTTGATGTGTAATTTTAAAGACTTACAGGACATGTCTGACTCAATTAATGGGATTTTCTGCTTTTGAGTCAACTTGATTTTCCTCTCCTAACAACAATAAAAAGTTCAGACTTCTAGTTATGACTGATTAATTTAAAATGATGGATAGAGAGAGAGAGAAAGGGAAAGAGACAGATTCTATTCCTATGTCATCAATCAATAAGAGAAAATAGAAAGCTATTGATGCTAGATTGAATTATTGTGTGTTGCTAAACAGATTCTTTTTATTAGAATTTGTTACTTTTTTATCTTTACTACAATTCTTTCGCTTTCTTTATATACTCTCTTCAGCCTTAACAGTCTATAGAAGAAACTTGAAATTTTGCAACCTCAATTATTAGAGAAAACTTTTTTTTTTTAAAATTTGACTGATATAGTTATATTCAGAGAGGAGTTTGATCCTGAAGCAGCTGGTCTTGTTAAATGATGTAAGGAATTAGAATTTTATTGTTTTGCATACTTTTGCAATTCCTTGATGTGTTAACTGTTATCAAACAGCTACCATATAGACTAACATGCAGGATTGCCACTGATCTGAAATGTTGAAAATAACAAGCTGAACGATTAAAAGTTGTAAATTTGTAATGAAAGGAGCCGAATAGTTTTCTAACTGGTTAATACACTTTTCAGAGTAATACATTCTATACATGGGGTATGCTACATGATTTTGATATTATCTTTGCATGTACTTGTTGAAAAATGCTGTAATAGGATAACTTACCAATATTTGCTTCATGTACAATCCCTCTGTCTTCTGTTGATTATCAAGGTCAATCAGGGATTAATGGAATGCAAGAAATACAAAGAGGGATTATATGATAAATTTTGAGTCTTTTAGAAGTTAATTACATTATAAAGACAGAAACAATTGGTTCTTGACTTTCTCTCATTAGTAGCCCAAGATAGACCAGCTAATTTTAAAAGTAGCCCCAGAAGTTGCAAGGGGTAAAATCCCTGCCCTGAGTTTTTAAAAGTAGCCCAAATCAATATTTGTTGCCCAATCTGCTTTCATAATTAAATGGTAACGTCTCTTTCCTAATAATTTTTAAGAATCCTGCGTCTTTCTATTTTCTTTTCCCACTAACACATTTAGGATTGGGCTATGGGCAAATACCAAGGGAACTTAGTTTTCATTTTGCCAGCAGTTTTAAGGTTGAAATTTTCAAAAAAATTCATTGATTTCTATTTTTTACTTCATGCTTTTACAAAATAATTCTATGATGTTGACTTAGGGATATTGAAGTTCAGATTGTTTTATGCATGTAAGTAGAATGTCTTATCCTCATCCCAGCTGCTCAGGCCTTTTCCATTGATTTCTACTTCCCATAAATGTGTTGATATTCATTTCTGTTGTTTTTAGGTCTCAACGACTTCAGTTTGATGTCTCTTCTCCCAATGGTGTTTTGTTATTTAGAGAAATTAGCAAGATTGTTGTAAGTTATGGTAAGTTGTTTCATTTCTTAATTCTGATTGAAAAATCTAGTTTTGAATTAACTGTACTTATATTTTTGGAAGTAATAAAATAGTATCTTATGAATTTTAGGGAAAGATGTTTGTTCAGCAGATAAGTTCTTTGGCTTTCCCCAAATATATGTTGAATTTGATGGCCTCAAAATGTTTTAATACATTTTTTTTTTTTTTTTTTTTCATCTCCTTGAAAGTAACTCCACAATTAGTTCATAGCAGCAAATGCCAAAGTTTCAAACTCGTAGCAGAATTTCCAGTAGGGAGTGGAAAACCTGCCCAATTTTTCTCTAAAATTGAGCAAGTAAAGACAAGGTTGCTTCCTGTCTTACACAACACGAGGCAATGATTTATTCCCACTTCTCGAATGATTAATGGAGACCCAATCCTTATTTGTAATAATTGAGTTTTTATAGGGTGCTTGCCCAATGCTGAAGACGGGCTGCTTTACAGGGCTAAAGGGCTTAAACTGCCCTGCTTATTAATCATTAGGTGGGGGGGAAAAAGTGGATACATGCTTTTCCCATGTGTCTTAGTGTGATGTGAATGTCCTGGCCAGAGTTCGGACACTGTTCACTGATTCCATTCTCTGTGCTGTTAACTGTGAATCTACCTGTGCCTTTGAAAGGATTGGGCTTCACAAGAATATGAGAAATAATTTGGAATTAAGTCCTATGAACTTGTTGAACTGTGATGTTCTTGTGTGGAGTAGATGAAAGGTGAATCGGCATTCACCAGAGTAAGGCCAAAGAACATATTGACTGAAATGTCATAAAAACAAAGATACTAATTTAATAAATATGATGAATAATGAAACTGCTTCTTGCCAGAACTTCAGGCAACGTTTAATAGGATTGGACATTGAATGCAGATCAATCAAAAAGTTGGATTATGTCCCATCAAGGCCAATGGGTTTAATTTAAGCTGGTTTGCTGTGATAGACAAGTTTTTGAGTCTCAATTCTTCTTCTGGTTATACTACCTAACATCCTTACCAGACCAGGAAGATAATTTTAAAAAAAGAAATTTTTGATTTTGTATGGTTATGAAATATTCTCATTTTGTCTATGCCAGGCTCACTAATTTCTTTCTATGAATTTATTAAAATTGTCTATTTGATAGCAAACCCTATGTTGTAACTGTCTACAGGAAAATTATAACGATTTTTAGCTACCTCAACTCATAATGGCACAACATTTCAAGAATTTTTTATTTATTTTATTTTTTTTTTTCAACAGTCAAAACGAGATCAATTCAAAAAAATCTGCCATTCTTTACTACAATTTTCAAAAATGTAAAACAAATTTGTGGAACCCCCCTCCCAGCAATCGGTGCTGGTAAAAAATGTACCAATTGCTGGAATAATTTTAAAAAAATTTTGTTTGTATCTTTATAAATAAGAAATTTTTATGTTGCAATCTTTTTTTTTTTTTTTTAAGCAAAAAAAACATTTGATTCACATTGTGGTAATAAACTTTTTTTAAAAGTTTCATTTTTTTCATCGTAGATACTTGGATTAGACAAATCCAGAGACTAAAATTTGGATTAGTAAAGGAGGCAATTTGGCTACTACAAATATAGATGTTTTTTAATTTATTGTAAGAACTTCTATTACAATAGAACTTCAAGTTTTATAAATGATTTTTGTTAGTCTATAAAGCCTGTTTTTAAGAAAAATGGAAGATGTTGAATTTATTAGTGATATTTCATTCTTAACACTTCTCTAATCCTTAATTCTGTTCAATTTCAGGTCAGCGAATTCTCTCTATAGGTGATATTCCTAAAGACCAGCTCTACCCTATGAAATATCCTTTTACATCATTTAAAAATTGATGTATCACACTTGTTTTCGTTTTGTTTTGTCTTACTTTATTACATGTAATGAAAATTTGGCCATTTTTTCATTCTACTTTTTTTTTGCTTAATGCAAATAAAAAAGCTATTTTATTTGATAAAAAAATGTTCAACTCTGTGCACATAATTTTATATTTGCTTTTTTTTTTCATTTTTTATTTATTTTTTCATGGTACAATTTATTTGACAAATCATTAAATGTTTGGTTATTTTACTGATGAAAGAATTTTGAATTGCTGAGAATTTTTTTATACTATATTTTTCTTTTTATGTGGTAGCTCAAGGGTTAAAGCATTAGTCTAGAAACCGTCAGGTGGCTGTGACTTAGATTATAATTTTGAGACCAAGAATAACATGTATGCATAATGTATGCTGGTTTTGCCAAAATTTGAAATGCCATCAACACACATAGTTAACATGATGGGAAGATGATTAAACTTTATTCGCTTGATGTGGGGGTTTGGTCAAAGGATTTGATCAGATGGGAACTTGATGTAGTTAAATGCTTGGCTACTGTTGAAATTCTATTTAACATTTTGCTCTATTTTATTTCCCCCTCTAAAACATTTTCCTTAACAGATATTTCACATTGAAAGGTATCTCAATATGTTTTTCTATGTTAAAAGCTGCATTGTGTGGAAACTATGTCAATTTTGGTGTGTTTAGATTGTATGGAGATGATGCTCTTGATAATGCACTGGGGATGTTTGTCAAACTTTTGCTGTCCATATCACAAAATGACCTTCTGGTAAGTTGAGCATATTTTCCTCACCTTTTTAATCTTTTACTTGGTTTATGGTTTGCTTGTGAATTAATAAGTATATCGGCATTTCTTCAATATTTAATATACATCAAACATATCTAAAATAATCTCAAGTATTTACAAATGCCACTTGATTAAAAATAATGAATCAAATAATTGCTTTATGAATTATTCAACTGTTATTAGTTTTGCTTTAGAGTTTCAAAGTTTAAATTTATCAATTTGTATCTGAATTGGCCACTTATCTGAATTTATCTGTACATGATGAATACTAATTTTGATTAGTTTTCGTTGATTTAATCTGAACCATGAAGTCATTGTGAAATATTGTTACCATTATAAAATCTTGACAGAAATAGGCATTTCAATAATAAGGCCTTATAAATTTCATCAAAATGAGTTTCAAAAATAGAAAACAATTATTTCTCTTGGTATACATCAAATTCTGAAGATCATTAATCACTGCTACCCACAACAGACAGGTTTAAAACCTGTTGCTTGGTATTAGGTTATTCATGTATTCTATTATATATCTATATCTATTTATGTATCTATCTAGACTTTGCCCAGCCCTTACTGATCATAGTAGAAACTTGAAATTTTGCATTTTTTAAAATTCCCCTCCAAAATAGGTTTTAAGTTGGGGGTTCAATATACAATGTAAGTTTATGCTGAATTGGTCTCTAATTTGTGTCTGCTTGTTTCTTGAAAATTCAGACCTTTTTTAGTGAGAACGGCCCAACAGATGTAAATTATTCATTGATCACTTTTTTTTTCCCCTAATGTTTTAATTGATCACCCAACGCAGCATATATTGGTGATGGTGGCGATTCATGATTTCCCATGGATTGCTAGTTATTATTATCATTATTAGAAATGTACACTTTCTTGAAGTACCAACACTAAGATAAATACCGGTTTCTTCCACTATCCAAAAGTAAAGAATTCCTGTAAAAACCTTTTGAAAAAGTAATTACTATTAATTTAGAGTGTTCTCAGATCAATAAAATGGTGTTATGGTATGTTGGGTTGTCATCTAATTTAGGTGTGGTGGTTGGTACAAGAGATAAAGGGTGCAGGAGAGGGGAAGTAGGTGTGCTCTTCCTCTATGACAGTTTGCTGCAAAACATGTTGAATGCAAATTCTGCATTGAAAAAGTAGTGTAAAGTGAACTTTCAAGAAGTTAAGGGTGCTTGAATCAATTGAATTAGATTTGGAATTTAAGAATACTATTTATAAATTTCGAAAAATTATGAAAAAGTTATGATAATCCTCACAATGACGGCTCGTTTGTTTTGTTTTTTTTTTGTTTTTTCTTCTTTTAGGATATACCATGAAATCTTTGCTTGGAGTTTATTTGTTAATTTATCCCTCTATATGTGACTGTTTTTCATCAGATTAATAACAAGTTACCGTTTGAAGCTGATGAGATTTTTTTAATTTAAGCTTGATTGTGTGTTTTCTTTTGTCTTTCAGGATTACCCAAAACTCAGCCAAAATTATTATGCTTTATTGGAATGTCTTGCCCAGGACCACATGATGTTCATCAGCAATTTAGAACCACAAGTCTTTCTTTACATTCTCTCCACTATATCGGAAGGACTTACAGCTTTAGGTAATATCAGATTTAGATCATCAGCATCATATTGTAATAATGTTTCTGTTGTCAGCTCACAGCAAATGAAATTTCTTTAAAAAATATGTATTTTTTTTTATGTATTGAGAAAGCACTTAAATAAACCTGAGTATGATGTATCTGTAAAAACAGGTTGTGAAGCTGGCTTTTTGTGTCTTAAATTTTAAAAAATAAGTAATCTTTTGATGGGGGATTTGGCATATACTGTATTTGATGGCATATAAGACCTCCCTCTTTTTTTCGATCGGCAATATAAAAAAATACATTTCCCTGAATTCATCTCATTTATTACCTAGTTAACTCAAGTTCTGGGCAATAAGGTTATGTTTACCTTTACTTTTTGAGATATTTTAGAGGAAGAAAGGTAAGGGCCATGTCTTCTGTCAAATACTGTACATTACAGTGGATCCAGTTCAGAGTGACTCAGAATTCTGCCACTTGGACATCTCAATACAGTTAAAAATTTGTTGACTTAATATGAATCTTATGTCATACATAAATTATCTTAATTCATTATCTTCAGTATGTTTGATATTTTTAATTTCTGTTGCTTGGTATAGAAGTTTGATAGTCTAAATACAATACTAAAAGTAGCCTTCTTTATTTTTCTTAATAAAAAAATAAGATGAGATGTTTGTTTTCCTTTGTTACTCTGGAATAAAGTTGATATGAGGTTCACTGCTAATTGGTGACCCTTTTTAAAAAATTTATTCAGTTATAACCTTTTATCTCCCGAGCTTAATCATGCATTACAAAATTAATTGTATGTTGAGATGTTGGGTGACCTCATTTTTTCTAAGGACAGAATACAAATTGTTTTGTTCAACGTTAAGAAATGAGAACCATATCAATCTCTTTACTTATTCTTATAGTTTTAGTATCACCTGAAAATCCATTAGTTTTTCTTGTTAACTTTTAATTTCAAAAATATTTTCTCTTTTCAGATACTATGGTCTGTACTGGCTGCTGTGCAATATTGGACAATATAGTCACATATCTTTTCCGACAGTTGACACGGAAAAAGAAAAAAAGCCATCCAACTAGCATAGCAGATAGTGAAGCATTCCTTAGAATACTTGAAGTCCATCCAGAAATTTTGCAGCAGGTAAGTAAGCAATTAGCTGCTATAGCAACTGACTAATAACTTGGAAAAATGTAGTTGAATAATATTCTTACACTTTGGGAGTGTGCATATATCTTCAGCCTCTTACAAATTTTTCAAAAGCATATCTGTAGAACTAGTGTATAAAAGTTAAGTAAATATTCTTCCTTATGATACATCTGTTTCTCTTTCCTGCTCCTCTCTTATGTTAGGAACTTATTGGAATATATTGTGAATTAATGCAATCTCAAGTCTAACATACTTTTTAGTTAAACCTTAACGTTTGTATTGTACAGCAATGATCTCTTTGTATCAAGAATTAAGAACAGCTCTTCACTTATTGATTGTAGCAATGCTAAATTTTTTTTCTATCTGAATGTTTAAGATGAGGAATCCTCATTGTACTGATTCATTGAAACTGGTGTCCTCTGGGTGGTTGTGGTCACAATGTTTCAGGCATTTCTTCAGGTGCCTGTCTTCTGAACTAAACCTTTTATTTGACTTACATCTGAGTGGTCTAAACACTCTGACTATAATAACCAAGATGAGGAAAATAGTTTGAATGAATTGATGTGTAATAATGCTCTTTCAACTCAAATTCATATCATCACATTTCTGCTTCAGCTGTTTTTCCTGTTTTTGAATTAAAACCATATCTGAGCTTTGAACTTTCAGTGATATGCAATATAAATTAATACCACAAAATATTTTTAAACACTATTTTATTCAGAATATCTAACTTGTTTATTACATGAAAATTTTTTTTTCTTTTACAAAAATTATTAATTAAGTAATAATAATTTTCTTCTCCAATTGTCCCCCCCCCCAATAATCCATTTGAATATGAAGTGGATCCTGCTTAAGCAGAGCACATTGAGATCCCAAATTTTGGTCTCTTATGGATGGTGGCTCCTTTTAAATGGATTTGCATAGAAAGACCAAAATATTACATGTTAGATTCTGTTTTTGCTTAATTCTTCCTACTAAGCTGCTATGCTTTGTAACTGATGTTCTATTTAACCATAATCCGCAGCATAAAGATATCTTATATTGAAATCTAATGTTGCACCAATTGTTTGAGGTGTTATATTTTGAAGGTACATTAATAGTCCCTTGAAACCTTGAAGGCTAGAAGCTGCTGAAGTGATTAAATTCTGGGACAGATCCAGGATTTTTTCCTTGCTTGCATTGTAGCCATATGTCCACATTACAATATTTTCAAGAATTCTGGGTGAATTCCTCTGACATTTGTAGAAGGGTAGGCCATAAGATGAGGAAGAAATGATCGAATTTTGGGGTGGATACCGGATTTTTTAGTTCCCTCCCATGTATTTTGACTATTTGTGAACTGATTTTCATTCAGTTCTTGGTGACAATGGTGTTTGCCAAGGTATGCACTCTCTGGGTGTCTTTCAATCTATTCTTGTGTTCATTATGAAAGGATAGAGAAACTGATTTCAGTGCATTTCATCGTAACTGCTGAAGTATGTAATTTAAATTATTTCTTGAACTCGATGGTTGTTAAGGGTGCACTGCTTGTTTATCACCCCAGTTTGATTTCTTTTCAAAATTATTTGCCATACTAGGAGTTGAATACCAGCATTACAAACAATAATTCTGATTCATTATTTTTTATTTTATGACTACATTTTACCGTCATCTTAATTTATTTGTTGATTTTTATCAACTAATGAAAATAAATGAAAAAATGCAATTCTGATGTTGGTTTTTAATTTTTCAGATGTTATCAACTGTTTTAAATATCATCATGTTTGAAGACTGTCGTAATCAGTGGTCTATGTCCCGCCCTCTCCTGGGCCTCATTTTGTTGAATGAGGATGTAAGTTATACCTGTTACCTCAGCTTTTACAACACAAAATTACATTTTCATTCCATATTTGTCTCTATATAATGACTGTCTTCTTTCTGCTATGTTAAAAAATTGCAGACTGTAAACTTTTTATAATGCTAATTTTGAGCTTTAAGGAATTGAACAATATGTTGGAAAAAGTGCATAATCTGTAGATGAACAATGCCTTCAACTTCTAAGACCAATCTATAGAGTGATGATAGTAAAGCTATACAAAGTTTGATTATTCACATCAGGAACTTCAGATAACAGCAGGAAGTTTTCAAATATTGCCTGAATTAATTATTTTGTTTTCTATTTATACATAGTATTGAATAAAAGTTGAATATCAACTTTTCTATTTTGATTAGAACCTTTTTTCCAATACGAAAAAATTATTAGGAATAAATTACAGTTGACTTTAAAAATAAAAAAAATGAATGTCAACACCATTCTCTTTTATCGTTTCTGGTTTTACTTGATACAAAGTTCAAGTAACCTTTAGCACTCATTTGGTAACTTTATTTGCTGAGCAAAAAGTTTATCCTGCCTCTGCAATCAACTCCAATCACTGAATGATAACATTTAACATTCTAAGTGCAAAAGAGAAATATATAAATTGTATACAAAAGCGCACATCAAATAATCATATTTACACACTATTTAATACCTTGAACATTAGTGTTGGTGCTGGTGTAATGAACAATTTTAAATCTGTTGATAGTTCTGGTATCATATCCCTTAATTCTTCTTCAGCAACAGAATGGTAGGATTTTATGATACTCAATCTATTTTTATTCACTTCCACCATTTACACCAAACCTCTCAAAAGGAAAATACATTAATATCTACTAATTCTATACCATGCATTATCTTAAACATTCCTATCAAGTCTCTCCAATATCTATCCTTTTACTAGAGTATGTTTGATTTTGCAGTTGTGTTGTCTTGTGAATTTCAATTATAAATGAACAGACAACACTTGCTGGTGCCTTTGATGATTTCAGAGTGCTAAAGGTTATTCCAAATGCTTGGTCCTGCTTTGTTAGTTTGTTTTTTGCTATTTAGGTACTTTCTTTCATTACTATTGAAGATGATTTCTGATTGTTTTAATTTCTATTCATTGATTTTTACTCATGTTTCTGTTGGTCAGTATTTCCACAAATTGAGGGACAACATCATTTCCAGTCAACCTGCAGATAAACAGCCTGCCATGGCACAGTGTTTTGAGAATTTGATGGACGGAATCGAGCGATCTCTACTTACCAAAAACAGGGACAGGTAAATTTGGACTATCCACTGAAATTGCTCTGTATTTTTCTTTCAGGTTCAATTTCCTTATTTGCATCTGAGTGACTACAGTTGTGTGATGTGTGTGTATGTGTGTGTGATGTTGCTTGAAAAGAAAGAGAGAGAGAGCTGTTTATTGGGATCATTTTAGGATATGGTCTTTTTAGATAACAATAACTGGCTGATTACATTAAACGAAGATATACCGAGGAAACCACTTATTGTGATCACTTTACATTTTTGGGACAAACTGATTTTGATGATAATAGTTTGTTAACATAATCTGTGATATAATAAGTGCCTTCTTCTGTACATCTGTGAAAATTCTCTTTTCAATTCACAAGCAAACACGTATGTATGTATGTATGTGTGTGTTTCTGTTCCTGATAAATCAAACTAAGTCACTCAGGAATAAATTCCCTTGGGGAAACACAGAAATGATATACATTCGCAGAAATCTTGTTTCAGTACTAGAGAAAGCAAAGTTTTCAATATAAACTTGTATACGGAGTTGTGGTAAAGAGGACACTTTTTATTTCCAGGTGTTAAAAAGGATCTCCCCCCTACACCCCTGACCCCCACCTTGATGCCAGTCAAGCGACACACTGCAGATCTCCCCAATTCCTCCCCCTTATCCCCTTTTGCTTTATACACCATTTGAGTTTGTTTCCATTATGTTTGTCATTCAGCTGAATTTTCCTTTTTCCTTTTTATTATGGATTATCTGTGTTATATTTGAAATTATCCAACATCTGTCATGATGTCTTGTAAACCCTTGTCATATTGTGACTATTCTTTGTTGCAACTTATTTGATAAGAAAAAGTTCTTCTATGATCTTTCATCCATAGTCAGTTATACAAAATGGCTCTTATTTATTATAAGATCTGCTACATTTGAAAAGAATAGGGTCTTTCAAGTTTATTTTCTACCTATTATCCACCTGCTGACAGACTTCAAATGACTTGAGGATTATTGTTGTTTGTTGCCTCTAAGAAAAGCTGACCAGTTTTGAATTCTATTAAATTTTCTTTCTGGAGTTTAGCCAGGGGTCTAATTCTATTTGAATATGCCCCCACCCCCATAATAATTCATTTTTTCAATCTTCAGCCTTTGTTTAAAATCACTCTTGGAGTTTTGGAATTTGTCCCGTTTCATTTCACAAATGCAACATTTCTACTTGACAACTCAAGTCCCCGTCAAATAAAATGAGCAGCTTGTAAAAAGGTTGCTGTAGTCAACTTGAGCAAATGTTGCTTCCCTAAGGTAAGTTTACCCCGTTATTTTTCTCTGGTAGTTCTTTAGGTAGCTATTTGTCTGTTTGTATTTATCTGTTTCTCTCTTTTGGCTAATATTCTAATTTTTCTTTTACTTAGTTGGATCTCACAAAGATCTCAACCACATAAGAACATCATTGGTGTTTGTGCCTCATTAATTATTTTAAGTCAAAAAATAAGAATGTTGTTACTGAAAGGTAATAGTAATCATTCCATGTAGGACTAATACTCTGCACCAGGGTTTTAGTTAAGAATTTTTTACCATAATTCAACATTTAGATACTTTTCTCTGATATAATCATGATTCTTTCAGCTTTGTAATTTTGTTTGTGCTGAAATCCTCCTGTTGATTCAATTCTTTATGAATAAAAGCTGAAAATAGATATTCTTCATTTGACTAAATTGAAATGCTAAGAATTTAAGTGCAGTTCATCAACCAGTTTTTTTTTTTTTTTGTTTATATATATTAGTGAATTTTTAATACAGAAGGATTTTTTACTTCACAGTAATCCTTTCATTTTAATTTTTCCAACCTTAATTGTAATAGTTGAGGCATTAAGCATCCTAATAGGTTAGTTTTGAAAGGGTTAAATGAACTTCTTTAATGTAGTGCTTTCCATTAGTTGCACAATGCTTCTATCAATTTGCAAAATTGAAATGTCATGGAATTTTGTAAGTTCTCTTCTACACGATATGTTGTCTCTATGTTGTCTGTCAACAAAAAGATCTGTTGTTTGTGTATTCCCTTCCTCCCTTTCTTCATAATCCTTGTGGTCCCTCATCCCAACAAATGCATTTACCTAATTATCACACTTGACCTCTCCAGGATCCACACTATCGTTTTCTATCTTAAATTAAATACTATTAGACTTGAACAACAAGCGTTATCTTGCAGTATTTTCAGAAATAGTGATGACTGTCATGGTTCATGAGGCACTTTTAACTATTCTGCATAGATTATGCCATTAGTAATTGGGAATCAAGCAACCTTTTTTTTTTCTCTTCTACTTGAATTGTTTTTTTCTCACTGGTTTGTAGTGATAGAGTTTTTGGTTATTACACTGGCTAAGTAAAGATTAACTTGTGATCAACATAACTTCTAATGTGATGATAATTCAGGCAGTTTTCTATCTTGCAACAAGGATGTCTTAATGTTTTGCCAAGCTAGAATCTTGGCATCTGTCCCACACATGCAGGTGTAGAAAAGGATGATTTGAGTATACTCAAAGGATATCTACAGCTTTTCAACTGACTTGAAACCCAAGACTATGAAAGAACCTAAGAAGCAAGTCTCTTGAGGAATATGGTACGTATACCCTTCTGTTTGCATTGATTTGATATGAAATTCAATAGATGTAGGCAAATTTTGATTCAGAATATTATGAAAACTTGGTCTAACATTTCTAATTTGTTTTCATCTACTTAAAAATGCAGACAAGCAACTATTTAAGGCAGTGGTTCTCAAACTGTGTCTATGGCACAATAGTGTGCCCATGTATCTCTCAAGTGTTCCTTGTTAATTATTCCAAGTATGCAAACATATACTTGGAGCATTGAATATAACGTATCTAACAGGGGTGTAATGACTGTCCAGCTTCTACTACAGAGTTGCCAATCTAATGGTTTTTATCACTAGATTTTGCAATCTGAATCTTCATCGCAGCCGATGAAAGAATGAAGGTGTGATGAATATTTATATCAATAAGCTGAAATAAGTTTTCATTCTTTGACTACTGAAACATTTCTATCTAATTCATTTCATTCTCACAGTTGGTGTGCTGTCAAGCAATAAACTTTGAGGATCACTGATTTAAAGTAAAGTCTTAAATGCGGCTTTACCAATTCTTTTTTTCTTGTCGTTTATTAGAGATCCGAAATCCTAATGTGATCATAGGGATTATTTCAGACATCTTCATTGTCTTAGACATAAAGTAGCAAATTATTAATAATGAACGTCCAGTATTTTTTTTCAGACAATCTGTGCATAGACTTGTCTTACTATCCTTTGGGCCTCTTGACTGGATTTCATTACAGAAAATGATGATGATTACTCCTTGATCTTTTAATTTTGTTGCTCCTGGTCCTTTTTACACTTATTTTTGAAAATTTTGTTTTGTGAATTTAAAAATTTATTTTTGTCTTTATTTATAGCAATTTGAAAACCAGTTTTGTGAACACCTTGCATTTTATATGCAAAATAAAGAAATCAAATTGAAAATTTGAAGATATATTTTGTAAAGGGAATGATTGATTTCATAGTTGAATAGTGGATATTTTTCCAGTTAATTACTACATAGCTGGCAAGCTGAACTAGTTCAATTTTTAAAAGGCTTATTGCATGAATTGGATCTTTTTATAGCAAAGATGTTTTCAATTAGAAGGAAAATAAAAAGTTGATATTATTTGGTTTGTTTACTGAATTGAGAACCAATTTAAGTGAAGTCCAATTGTACTGAGAAAATGTTACTGGTTAAATCTGTTATAGATCAGGGCATATGTCTAAGCTAAAATGCTCAATAAGGTCATGTGCAGCTTTGTTTTTAGTCTCTTTCTTTTGAATGAATTTTTGAATAATTATGGCAAATGTCCCTTGTGCAGATTTGAGATTAAAACTATGTATTTAGATATCCAAATCCCATTAACTTTCTGAATTTCATACAAAGTCATATGATTATAAATCCTATTTCTTTTTTGTCGTATCTTTATCTCTGCAAGACTTTCTTTTGTCTCTGATTCAGCTCAACAGCTTAGAGAATATTTAGGCTTTTACAGAGCACAAGGCCACCAGTGTTATATCCAGCAAGTATTTGTACCTAAATTTTCCCAAACTTTGTGTTCTGTTACCACCATTAATCTTACCATGAAACTGAAGTTCTTCTATTCAAAATTATTAATCACAAATTAAACAGAAAATGTTGAAATGCGTTCAAAATATGCATATCCCGAAAATGAGTGGAACCTTTATTTCTGTTTAATTCAATTTTCAATACGAGGAAAACTCCTTTGCAAAATTTTTAGAATATAAAATTGTGTGATTGATCACTGATTTGGAGTTTTTACCATCACTTTTCTGTGAAAGTGTTTAGAATATATTGACTAATTCTTTGAAACAATTATTTTAAAAAGTTTCTTCAAGTTATCTTTCTAAAGTTTTGTGTACACTATTCTGTTGGATTAAGAAAAATGCAAAAATATGTATTTGGTATTTACAAGTTGTCAGCCATTGTCCAAATGTTCAATTTGCTGTGCTAGGCCATTTTATTAGATTTCCACTGGATTTTTCTTTGAAAGGAAATATGAAATCTTTTTTGTTGGTAAAGTCGAGAAATGAGTTACTCTCACTTTGAGAATTACAAAATATGTATTTATAAACATTGTTTTATCATATTTCATTGTACAAGTACGTGTTGGTTATTCTGAAGCTCCAGATATCCACTGTAAACAACTTAATTTTGGATTTATTTGGATTAACCAAGATAAGTCATTACGTAATGGAAAGAAATGTACCTTTGAAAGATGTACTCTCAAGATACTTGATGTGAGTATTTGGCTAAAGGCACTTGATAATGTGGAGCAGTCATTTTCAATCCAGAAGTGTGCAATAAGGGATGTAAAAAGGTTGAGGAACCCTGCTGTAGACATTGATGTTTATTCAAGTAATCTCTTGTCTCAGTAATTGGTGAAGACTTGAATTTTATGAAAGACCAGTTTCCTTATCTTGCAATATGTTCATTGTTACCTTTCCATTTTGAGAGGAAAACCTACGTTCACAATTGGAACCATTGGATACTTGATTACTAAGATAACCCTGCGACTAGAACAAATATTAAATTGAAAGGCTCGATTACACCCAGATTTTTTTTACACATTTTCAAATAAGTGAATAAAGGGAGAATACTCTAGAATTAGCATTTAATAGTTTTCTTGGGGAGGATGATTGATCGTTGGAATAAGTTGTCTGAACATGTTATTGACAAAAATAGCATTAATAGTTCAAAAAAGGGATTTGATTAATTCCAATGTAGTGGATGATAAATGCATCAAATGGTCAGTTCGAGGAATTTTCAAACAAAATTTTCAATGGATTATAATTTTGAATCAAATCAAATATTCAATCCTTTTTAGAAATTACTTGTACAATAGGGGTCTCTCCTTGAGGGATTTATACCTGATCAAAGCTTTCATTTTGGTGGTTGGGTATTAGATTAGAATAAATTGTGTACTGAATTAATTCATGTAAGGTGATTTTTTTTTCTCCCCCCCCCTTTTTACTAATTTTTTTTTTTTTTTTCAACTGTACTGGTTGGTTGAAAACAATTTTTGTATTTTCATGTGTTTTCAAAATGTTGGCTATCATATTATGTATTGAGGTGCCCAGAGGGGCATTACATGTAAGTAAGTAATTAAAAATGATGAATAGTTATGTTTTGATAAATCAGTTTTTTGGGGGGGGCAAGGGCGTGAAAGCCAGCCAAACACTATTATTAAGTTACTAATCGACCGGATTTTTAATGCATTCTTCAAATTATCACATTTCAGGAGCACCCTAATTCAATACAGCTAGAATGTCTCATTTTGGCTTATAAGAAATCACAAATAAACAGAATGATTGTTGGAAGGAATTTGCTTATCCATTTTCTATCTTCAAGAACTTGACAACCTTTGTAGTTTTTCCTTTCCTTGTCAATGTTATATGCAATCAGCTTTTTTCCCTCTGTATCAAGTAGCAGGGCAGTTTTTAACTGAAATGACATTACATAGAATACACCGAAATAATTATTGAATTTTGCGAGTGAATATGAAGCAGTTGTGCATTCCATCCACTTTTTCACTCTTTGTCAGGTGTCCCCCCATTATAACGCAGATGTTGGGGGTTCAAGAAACCCACTGCATTATAATCAAGCTGCTCTAAGATTCAGTCATTTTGGAATTAGATTAATATTTTGCCATTCTCCATCCACCATGTTTTAACAAACTGCATTATCATTGTAAGAATTAAGTCCTAGTCTCTACCAGACTTGAGACTTGCAAGGATCACTAAGTTGATGCATGCAACAGAAACCTGGATTTCATCCCCAGCCATTCATGGTTGAATGGGAATTGTCCTTTGAGAGACGGTATGCTCTGCCTTTCATGTCAAACAGCTTCTGTTTTTAAATACCTGTAGTGAAATTTCCTATCCCAATTGCAATATTTCAAAAAGCCATTTCAGGTTGAGACAAACGTCTTTGCTAACTCCATGCTCACCCATTGCCAATATTTCATAGTGAGCAGGTTTCAAATTCAGAGTTGTACTTATCCTAGACTGACTACTGCCCAGTTTTCCCTTCTTTTCTACCTATTGGCATTAATTCTTACCACAGCTTTCTGAAGAGCATTAGTGCAAAGTGAATGTTAACAGTCTCGGCAATATAATAGCAAGTATTTCAATATTTTTCAGATTCTCTATTCAGCTTAAATTATTTCCTGTGGTCCCTTTAAATAAAGGTAAGCTTTCTTTCCAAATCAATGATAATGCGTGTTTTCTATTGTCTTTTGAAAATTCAGGCAGATAACTTCTCTTTCCTAATTTGTTTTTTGAAATTTCATTTTCATTGATTCTCATCTAAGCTACATTTTCATCTCTGGTTTCATCTGGAAACTCTTCTTCAATTACCTCTCTTTTCTACAGATTATGCTATTTCAGATCCTGGTTTTTAACTCTTTATGCAACTACCTTTTTGTAATCCTTTAGGTCAATATAATCTTGCTAATAATCTCACTCAACTGTAAAACTTGTAAATGAATTAAATAAAGGGTAACTTTGAATCAATGTACAATTTACTGTCATTAGATATTAAAATCTGGGGCAACTATTTAGTAATTAGTTAATTTAAATTTCATCAAAAATCTATTTATGAATGAAATTGATATGAACACTTATTCGTAATTAATCTAATTTTCTCATTTTTGTTCTATTGTTAAATTCATTATTTATTATTTTGGACCCAAATGTCATGAACTTACATCATTCACATCCTGGTAAAATTGTGCATATCTCCTGATCAATTACTATTTTTAAAATGATTAAGCAATGCTATGGAAAAAACATGACCTGCATTTAAAATAAAAAAAAGTGAATTTCTATAAGAAACTTGTTCACAATGCAATAACTTTTGCAATGGAAATTAAATACTCTAAAGGTTTTTAAAAAGAAAACTCTTGGACAGCAAAGTGCAGATCATCTTTATCTTTATTTATTAATTTTTGACTAGTATTTCAATTTTTTTACTTTGCTTTTTTTATAACGTCACTCAACAAGTTTCATGTTTTCCCACCAAAATTCTTCTCTTGATCCACTTTTGTATTCTGAGTTTACAATATCACCTTTTCTTGCCCACTTGATATTTGTCCTAATTGACAGTGGGACATTTCTGGAGTGGAAATAAAGTTTGGTAAAATCATGAAAATAGAGAGAAAAGGCTAAAGGGGGGGGGCGCTTTGATCAGTAGCTATACCACTTGATATTAACACTCGAATTTTCTTATGAATTCAAACATTAACCAAATAACATGCTGTGTTGTGTATCTTCATTTAATATGGCCTTGCTCGCTAAGTTTGTAGTGCAGATTTTTAATGAGGGTTCAAAACTAAATTTGTAAAATTGAATTATTAGTGCAGTGCTCATTTAGAAGGGCTGAACTTCGTGTGGAGCAAGCTGCCATGATTGTCATGTAAAATGATTTTCAAAGAAATACTTGTATAATCAGGCAAACAACCAGGAACACTCTTGTCTGGATTTGAACCTAGAATCTTCCAATGGATGGATGTATTACAATTACAACACGAGTTTGTGTTTGAGATGGGGGGTAGGGGCTGCCAATCCCCACCGATATCCAACTCTCAAATAATGTTTTTGATTGCTGAGTTAGTTGCAATCAATGCATAATGTATTTTAGAGAACAAAAGTCAAGGGAGATAATTGATGGATACTATGAAGAAACATTTGTACTCTTAAATTTCTTTTATTCATTGTTAAATTTCTTGAACCGTTGTTCCAAACAACTTCAAACTTGCCTCATCACTGCTTTGTGTGCTGACTAATATATCTGATGAATGTCAACCTTGTGCTGAGCAAATGCGGTAGAGACCTATACGGACTGATATTTTTCAGGGCTGTACATGTCTGTACCCCTGAGGTTTTTATGTGAACTTACTGGCCCGCAATTTTTTTTGTTTTTGGGCAGCTTGCACATACGGATCATGATTTTGTTTTGGAACTTAAACCTATCTGTGTGTTCAAATTTGAGATTTTAGCAGTTTATTTAAATTGGGTAATTTGCATCTGACTCTAAGAATAAACTTGACCTAATCATCCAACTACTATTAAATTAGATTTTAACTTTTGTGCAACACATAATAGTATTGATAGTAGTAATTGTTTAGGTATCACTTGGCCATTGATAATTTTAGCAGGATATATTCAATTATACACGAATAAACATGTGAAGATTTGATAAAGAGAAATAAGCAGGAATACAATTAACTAGTAATTATTGAATGTGCACAAATAGAATCATTATACTGAGCTAAAAGATATCAAAGAATGCAATGGTTTTTTTAGTATTTCCGAAAATTGATGGAAAAGGTGTTCATTAGTGATCAGTGAGCAAAGATTTTCCCTATTTTCAAGAATGAATGACAGCTTAAAAAGAATGGCCACATGAGTTTCTATCTGTTGTGTGCATAAATATCCTAAAGTTTGTTTGTATCAGTTGAACAGCTTTGTAGAATTTGTATGTAAGTGAATGTTAAGAGCATTTAAAAGACAAAAATATACTGATGAAAATTAGACAAATCAGTTTTCGAAAATAATGTTTGCAAATAAGACCGAAAAATAACCAGACACTGAAAAAAAATCAACCCCAAATGACATTGTTACATATGTGTGTATTATATTTATTTGTGATGTGTGTGTATTACATGTGTGTATTCATCCTGAATTCTCAACTCGTTTATTCACAATCTTGTTCATCTCCTTCAAAATGACTTGTCTGAAATGATTCCATCATTATATAGTTAATATATGAATCAAACTGATCAGTGACAGGGCCAATATATATATATATATATATATATATATATATACATATATATATAGTGCGTGTATAGATAATTTGTGTGAGTATGTATTTATGTATAAATATGTGTGTGTGTGTTAAAAAATAAGTAGATAAATTCTGTAATAAGGTTTGAATAAATTTAAAAATGAAAAAACGGAAAGCCAAACGTTATAGTTATGGTTTTTTATTTAGCCTCAACTGGTTTTGTACTTGTCTTTGGAAGGCTTATGTGATCCAGTTTCTGTTTTTATATAATATATATATATATATATATATATATATATGTATTTGCCTTCTGGAAATTTAGATTGATATTATTTTGATCATCTTTTGTTTTTGTTGATCTCCAATATCAACACAGCACAGTTAACACTAGCCACTGAGCCAGTCTTTAAGTTCTGTCCTCACAACAGATTTTAGTTTCAGACGCTATAAATTCATAATTTTTTTTCTTTCTAAAAAGATTAGGCCCTCTACCAGTAACTATCTAATTTTTGTAAACTTGACCCTGACAGGGATTAGATATTCAAGATTTCTCATCTAAACTGAAAAATTATTTTAGAGATAGTTCTTTTCAAATATTGATTTTTTTTTTTTTCTCTTTTTCCTTTGTCAGTGCCTATTTATTTATTTATTCATTCATTTAAAAAAAATTTCATTCTCATCGTGTGTGTGTGTGTATGTGTGTACTTTAAAGATTTGATGCAAAGTTCAACTGTCAAAAAACATTAATAACTAGTAGGATGTGTGAAATTTCAGTTGTTGACAACTATGATTGTTTATTATCTCATGTCTCAGCTCTCTTCCTCCCCTTCGCTTGTATCTTCTCATTCTCTCCCTAATCTCTTCCAATCTTTATCGCTGCTCATGTTTTTATCCGAATTTTATAAAACCTGGATTAGTTGTGCACAAATCTTCATACTTCCTCAGTTAATCACCTTGTTGAAATCTTCATAATCCATCAATAAACTTTCAATCGAACTTTCTTTTCCTACCCTCTTATTGAACTAACGAACCTTTCCATCATGTTTTTACTTAAATTGTAACATTCAAATGCAGGTAGGAACAAGTTGTGTCAAATACCACTTGTAGTTTTGTTCTTTGTCTTCCGCCACAATCTTTCAAAAATCCTTAAACAGGCAGTATTTTTCTCTCCCTTCTGTGTCCACCTTCTGCGACATTTGTTTGTTGCAAAGGTCAATTTGACACCTGCAATATTCTTTGTTAACACTAGTCCTCAAGACTAAATGAATATGTTTGTTTAATTTCATGCAATAACTTTTTGTTTCTTTTACAGACAAAGCTACAGAAGTTTGGGAAGATCATGTAAATAGAGATTTTTTTCAATCTAACATGATAACAAGTACATTACTTTAGAAACTGACCTGAACTAACAGACAGGTAATCAAGGGAGGTAACCTCTCACACTGCCCACCTCTCAACCGGAATTCAATAAACCAAAGGAAACGACAATCCTAAAACAAATCACTTTGGCTTTATTTGTGTTATGGTTTTTTTTTTTTTTTTCTCCTCCTTCTTTTCCTCTTGTGTCCACCTTCTACCACATTTGTATATTGCGATGTCATTCTTGCCACAACTCCGTATGTTGTCTGAGGCACCGACCAGTATAACAATGCTGGTCAGTCCACAACTGCTATGTTTGATATTTGGCTCTTGGTTCATTTTTAATTGTAACTGTTTGCCGTTTGATCACACCAACCAAATGCAAGGTTTTTATTTTTATTTTTTTTAATAAATTTTTGTTGTTTTACTCCTTGCCTTTTTGCAACACTTCATTCTCTTGTGTAACAAGCATTTGTTCATAAAGCAACTCTTATAATAATCTCACAGCACTCTCTTCTCACAGATTAACTCTTAGTCCAGCTGCTTTATTCTCAAATCATTGAAACTTTCAAGATAATTTTCTAGAAACCACTGGTTCCCAACCAGTCATTCCTCAGTTTTGTCAATGAGATTACTTCCTGCCCCCAAGAATAATTTGAAGTAATTAAATTTATTTTTTTTTATAGTTAGTTAGCTTTATAAGAAGTTGTTGACTTTCATAATTGTACAACTGCTGCAGTATATTTGTTTCTCAAAAAAAAAAAGAAAGTGAAAATAAATAGAACACCATTTATTACAAAAAGAAGAAAAAGAAATCTGCTATTGTAACTGACATATATATATATATATATATATATATATATATATATATATATATATATATATATAATTTATTTGAATAGTTCAAGGGGGAAGTGTGTATATGTATGTATATAAACTTCCCCCTTGAACTATTCAAATCCACCCCCACATGAATTCTGTACTTATAGTATGCCTGGATGTAGAAAATTCAAGTTGTAAAATTTTTATGTATTTACAATCTCTTGGTCATCTAACAAGACAGAACATTGAAGTAGATTTCTACAATATATGATCAATAAATTTACTTGTATTTTTTTGGCTATGATATTATTCAAGTGAGATAACTGGGCCCTCCATTTTTCTCCCCCCCACCCCCAAGTTCAATGCGGTTGGAAAATTATTTAAATACTGCTATATATCCCCCTCCCCCCCAATAATAATTCACTACAGAGACATTTCTAAGAGTGCTGTTTGTTTTTAAAATGTCCTCACCATAATTTTTTGTTCTTTCAACATTGTTGCATCGTGTATAATATTAGGAGTTTGATGATTTGGGAGATCAGTTTATTTTTCCCCTCATTCCTTTCGAAGCATTTGTCCTTTACTGAAAACTAATCACTACTAACAGTTCCAATTGTTTTATATTATGATATACCCATTTCCACTTGTGCAGGTGGAAGTTCAAGTCGGTGGTTTGACTGGCCGACTGATATGAAGTTGAAGAGCTCTTCTAGTTTTGTTCTGACTTCTAAACTCGTTTGTGTTCTTGATGTTGTCACATTCTACAGCTGGAACGTTGTGGTAACTATCTCCAAAACATGGAGTAGTTCAGTTGTCTGAAGAAAATTAGGAATGTTAATGATTCTTTGGGTTTTTTTTACTTTGTACCACCAGAGGAACAGACAGATAAGACTCTTTCCTTATGGCTATTGCATATTGCACCTGAAGGTTATAGGATGTATTTGGCAAAGCTTTGAGTCTACAACAAAGAAAATTGTCAGGAAAAAAAGTCTCTATGATCAGAGGGCTTTTCTCAAATGTAAGACTAGGAACATATCTTATATCATGAGAACTGTCACTTGTGTTCCAATCTAATATTTGTAAAATTTGCACTTAGGTGATATAGATATATCCAAATTTACCATTTGAAAATCATATGTGCAGTTTACAAAGCTAATTTTAATTTTAAAAAATTCAGCATTCTCGGCATTTATGTCTTGAAAAAGAAATTATCCTCAAGACTGCCTTAAGACGTGTTGATTGGGCTCATGGTTTGATTATTCAGCTGAATGTGATAAGGACATTTTGTGAATTTCAATCTTCATAAACTGTTTACATTCGGAGAATCTATGCCTGAGGTTTGGAGAACAGATTGGTTGAAATATTATGACAAAATCTTCGGGGGGGGGGGGTAATAGTGGAGGCACTTAACCTGAATGCATTGAAAAAAAAAAAAAAAAAAGTTGGGAGTGAAAAGGAATTATTTATGACCCTGATGTACTTTTCTATGCAATATTTAATCACAGTACAAAGCAATCCACATATGTTAGAACCTGATGTAAGAGGCCATCGTTAAGGCCTTATCCCATAGTAATTATAATAATACTATTATTACAACAATTTTCTGTTGCACAAAATTTAATCCAGACAATCATCTTGGGTTTCAGTTACACATTTTTTCAAAATGATCAATATTAAGCAGTATATTCATTTACTTTCATATCTAAATGCAATGACTGTCCTTTCTATAGGAAAGTTCCCACACAGAAACTATTATTTTATTGTCTTCATCTACTCCAGCTTTTACATTTCAAAGTATTTCAAAGTGTATTGGTATGAATTATGGTAAATCTGACAGTATCAGAAGGCTTGCTGTACAAATGATTCTTTTCTTTCAATTTGAAATGAAAGGAAAATTTGGTCATAAGTCCTGATATTGTAATTTCACTCTCATTTGGAAGTATCTGCAATTAGATTTATTTTCATTAACACTCTCAACTGTCTTCGGTCAACATTTGTGATTTCATGATGGGTTTGGGTAATTTTCTGGTCCTCCTTACATCACTTGGTGATTAGAGACTCTGATAATCAAACTTATTTCTATATAAAGAAAGAGCTGAACCTTATGTAATTCTGTTGACTTTCTAGTAAAGCTCAGAACTCATTTTAGATGACTTCTTTTTTCCATTACAACTGTGTAAACATTTTTTAATAACAATTTTTACTATTGATACATCTGTTGAATTTAAAGAATTTTTTTTTTTTTTCGATGAAATACAAGATGCAATAACTAATTATATTTCTGTCTATGGAATGCATAAAATGAAAGATTCTAATTACTAATACATCTGATATTTGTTTTTTTGAAAATATAACTAAGATTCTGCATTGTTGCAACTCGATCATTTATTTGGGCTAATTTGTTCATTTATGCTACAAATTTTCATGAAATAATGTTTTTAATCTTTCCAATTATGATGGTGTTTTTGTGTCTTTCAGATTTACCCAGAATCTGTCAGTATTCAGGAGAGATGTTAACGACAGTCTGAAGACCCCCAGCAACAGCACGATCCCAGCTTCTTCAGGTTCCCTGGATATGATGAGCTACACGTAAGCTCTGTTTGCTGATACACTGTCACTGGTGGAAGAACCGAATGCAGAAAAGCCGCCCCACCATCCGTCCTTCCATAAGGGACAGGGTGGGTGGCTGCTCATTTCTGTTGCTACTCCTGCTGCTGAGGCTGCTGACGATGATGATAACACTGTCTGTCTGTGGTATGACATGATGATGATGATGATGATGATGAAAATGACAGTGACATTTGTGACTGGCAGAAAAGAAAAAGCCAAAACCTCCCACATAAAAGCCTGGGCTTGCTGTGACTGGTTAAGATGAACCATGGGGGGTGTATGTGTTATTACTGTGGACAGAATAAGGTACACAAGGCTCAGCAAGAGTCATCGTTGCAGTCGACAAACACACGATCAGCACAGCTGCTTTTGTTAGTTGCAGTTTTCTTTTTTTTTTTTTTCTTTTTCTTTTTTTTTTTTAAGTACAAAAAAACTTATGGGAAGTTTAAAAAAAAAAAAAAAAAAAAATTAAAGGAAAAATTGTGAGGAAAAAGTAAAAGTCACCTGTTTTTATTTCAAGACTTGTGAGTTTGTCTGACCCCCCTGTCTGTCACATGACGTTTAATCATGGGGACAGAAGGAAGGTCAGCTAAGATTTTTTTTGAGGTGTGGGGATCTTTGCATGGCTATGAGCTAGTCTTGAGTTTTGTCTTGCTTTTTTTACAATGATGGTAGCAACAAATTCTGGGTTTATTTCCTCCACTTCTCTTAATCAGAAAAACGTTTTGTTTTTTTCTTTTTTCTTTCTTTCAAAAAGTGAATGCTTACAAAAAAAAAGTACTGCCATCAGAGTTTCAAATTCTTCTATCTTGTTTCTCTTCTTTGCACTGAATTTTTTTTCTTGTTTTTTATTCTTAATTTTATCTCTTCTTCTTCTCTTCCTCCTCCTCATGTCATTCTCTGCTCAACTGAAGTAGATTTTTCTTTCACTAATTCTTGCTGACTGACTAAATCTAATTTGTATCCTGAACATTAGTAGCACAATCATATTCATTTTTAAAGACTTGCTTATTTGTTCACATCAATCAAAGTGAATTATATATTAATAGCATTTTATATGATTTGCTATTCGGTTAAAATTAATGAAGTTCTGTTCAGGTTATTTAACTCAAAAGTTTCTTCAGAAAATGGTGATCTCAGCTTTTGTTCTCAATCCCCACAATTGTTTTTGAGTTGCTTAAAATAAAATTAAAATAAAGGCTCCAAAACAGATGTCATCGCTTCTCTCTCTCATATCAAATAAAACTTGTTTTCCCTTCATTTTTCTTTGCACGTTGTCAAGTTTTTGTTCTCCACCGTTCCCGTGTTAACTGAAGAGGTTGGTATCTGCCATCCGTGTATTTATTGGCCAGGCATTTTATTGATGATTAGTCATTGAGAATTGGAGAATTTTTTTTTTTCTTTTCCAGTAATTGCTCTTGTTTATAAAGGAGTCTTTCCAGATATTTTATTTGTCTCATACTCATTTCCTCTGAGTAGTTGTCACTGAAAACAGAACGTGAGCACTCTCATCCAATGTCGTACAATGTCCAAATCTGTAATTCTTCTGCATCTTTACTCACAACAGAACTAAAAATGATTGTTTGAAGAATTAAAATCTTTACTAGGAATTCATTTTAGAACAATCTAGAACTAATTCTGTTTTACATGAAGTCTACATCTTCCTTTGAAATAGTTTTGCTCACATCTGAATGAAGCAGTAATCTTTGACTTGAGATTAGGATGCTCTCTGATCTTCTCAAGCAAAATTATTTCAAATAACTTGGCTAACTTTGATTTTTGGGTTTTTGCTTTCTTAATCAGTACTCTTTATACCATTCACTTGAGGATGCAGTATCAAAAATTTAATCTTTTTCTATTTTAATGAATAAAATGAAATCTCCAATCTCTTTTCAATTTTAGAATTATTGTTCCATTATTTTTTTTTTTCCAAGTTGAAAGTAAAATCATCTTCCTACCATAATGATATTTAGTTGCTCTAACCTGAGGATTTTCTTACTTTAAACACTTTTTATTTCTAAATAACCCACAGCCTGCAAATGGGTGGTTTTATTTAATTTAATTTTTAAATACTCTGGATGCTATTTCATAATTTGGAGTTTCGGAGGTGTTGGGGAGCAAGATTTATCTCATTCCCCAACCTGACTGACTTGATTACTACAACAGTAGCCATCGATTTTCAGACTCAACTTCCATCTCCAACAAATGAAGAAAATGATTTTCTTTGAAAATTTGAGTTTCATTTTCAGGGAACGTAAAATATCTAATCCATTCAAAGTCTGAAAAAAAAAAAAAAAGTAACTTCCTTTCCTGTTGAACTTTGTTTGGATCATTGTGTGCATTCAGTCTCTGGTTTTGTCATGGGTGACAAGACTTTTTTCTTTTAAATCAGGAAAGCTTATTGTTGACTACATTCCACGTGTGTCCAGGCTGGCAACCACCAAATTTGAAATGTTGTCACTTTGTCATTGTGTTGTCAGATGAGCTGCTGGTCAGTTTGGCCATTATTATTGGGCAGCTGCACAACCATCAGTTGACCTATTATCAAAGCCAAATCTCAGTAACATGGACATTATTTTTACTTTTCAAAACCAAAAATAGAATTCAAAGTTGGTAGTCTGAGAGGAATGGCAATTTTGTTCAATGAATTTGGAATTTTCTGCAAGACTTCCATCATACATTACTGTAAATAGTTCCAACCCCATTATTACAGAGCTCTGAACAACCAAATCATCATTTTTCTTTTATATAATTTAGAGAAAAGAGCATCTAGTGAATTTTTTTTTCTTTTGAGTAAAACAATAATCACTGTAGATAAATTTGTTCTGATTGCAAAAAGTCTTCTGGTTGAGGCTCTGCATGCTCTAAAAACTGAAATCCTTTGTTACTGCAGTTGATGAAACCAGCACATGAGAATAGATGTTTATTTTTCTAGTTAATAATTTCAAAGTTAACCTGAACTATAGTTTCATTTAACTTCTTCCCTGCTCAACTGCACCCAAGTCTGTCCACCTCCAACTTACAATATCACAGAATGAGGCTGGTTGTGTGTATGTTGTTTTTTTTTTTTAATAATAATTTTCTATCATTGTTAGCAGAATATCTTGACTGTTGTCCATACATTCCAGTTGAGACTCTAATTCCAAAGATGTTGGCCATAAAGAAATATTTTCTGAATTCTGTATGCTTGTGTATTTTGAAAGTGAAAGTTTTTACTCCTTCAATGTACATCTTATGCAAGTTCCATCATTAGAGATGCATGAAATTGAATTTGAACTATTTGGGCCAATATTAGAAAACCAAAAAAACTGTTTAAAAAAAAAAATAAAGAAAAAAAAGAAAAAAGTGTGGTCAGCCTCTATTTGTCTTTTGGTATTTTGAGGGTGGTGCTTAGTATTACCTTTTTTTTATATATTTAACAAATGACATTCTTTTGTTCAAGTTCTAAGTTACTAGTTTTTGTCTCTGCCCTGCCTCCATTCCCAGTGCTTCCAACTGCTGCTGCTGCTGCCGCTGCCATTGCCAGTCATTTTATTATGCACCCTCATCTCAGTGTGAGTAGTCGTTTAATAAAAATCAAATAAACTCTTGTTTGACAAATGAAAACTTTCTAGCACTTTGTTGTGTTATCTTTTTAACATGTCAAATATTTTGTGGAAGTTTCTTTTTTCTTTTTCTTTTGTCTATAAAAAGAAAAATGTTGCCTTACATGTTGACTGACCACTATAATCTCTCAGAATGAAACATTTCTTGTCCGGTGGTTGTCTGTAGCCATCAATTTCTCAATGAAATTTACCAATTTAGGGGTACAATTATTTTTCTGCTTATCAAATTCAGTCTATGCATTATGGCTTTGAACCTAAAATCCTCATTTGGAGGAAGGGTTAGTTTCATCTTTGATGTACGATTTAAGCAAAGAAAGACTGGGGGGGGGGATCACTTTGCAAAAAAGATTTCTATTTGTTCATTTTGCTGTTTGCGATGATTTGAGGAAACGGTTTTCTCTGCTTCATTGGCATTCCTGAGTTTACGTTAACCAACATCCTTATCTCATGCCACTTGTTTTTTGTTTTTTGGGGGGTTTTCTTGTCTCCCCCCCCCCTCAAATGTTCCTCAGGTCATCAGTAGGATTCCTTTATCCCTGAGGATCATCTGCAGCCTGGTACCTAAGAGCAAGCTTTATGCCAACAGGGAGAATGGGGTCTCATAAATTCTGCTGTTTTTTTTTTTCTTATCAGTTCAACTGGAGCCAGCAAGATTGTCAAATGTAAGACTGACTGAGAAAATATTTTCTGACATCAATGTTTTGATGGGGAAAAATGTTTAAATTATGAATCTGAAATAGTTGTTGATTTCTATTCAATTATGTCAGTGTATAAATAAATTCTCTACTGTATCTATTGTCTACAATGGTATGGAATGATTAATTCTGCATCTAGTTCGGTCATGACCTCAGATAGAAATGTTTCAGCATCCCCCTCCTTACATTCTATGTATGACTTGAGTGCCACTAGTATAAGATTTATATTTTTAATAATTAGCCAACAATCTTTTTTTTTTAAATTTAGAGTCCTAGAATTAAATTTAACCTTGCCTTTTTGTGTGTGCGTGTATATATATTCCTGCCATCATTTCTAAACATTTTCTGATCATCATGTCAGTGTATGAATAATTTTAAGAAAGTCGTTTGAAGTTCATGACTGCCTTTCTTGCCTGGAAGTTGAGAAGCCAATTTAGGAAACCATAAGTGTTCTTTCCCTATTATCTGCAGAAAAATTGAATTTGAGTATCGTGGATTTTTACAAAATGCCCATACGAGGGAATTCTAGAGAACCATAATTTTTGCAAAAAGATCTCTGAACATCCTATAAAAGGTAAATAAATATTTGATTTATTTTTGATTTCATGAGGATTAGTTTCACCCTTTAATAATCTAAAGGGTGCCAGAATTTTATGCACTTAGTAACTTCATAAGCCTGCAACTTGTATGTCTGTATAACTGAAATTGACCTGACGACACAACCACGCTATTCAAACATGTCTGCATTCAGAGTCACCTACAAGGCAGGACAAACTTTTTACTTGGTGAACCAGTGTTAAAAGTTGAATTACTTTAGGCTGAATTTGCATGTGCCATATTTCTGAAACACTGGTTATCATAATCATCATAACATAAAGCAATATTGAATGAAATCATTGATTACAAAAATGTAAATCTCTCCTTTGAACATGGGAGATTTCATTGATTCTGCTCTCCTCTAAAAATCTGATCAAATGTCTAGATTATAACATCAAATGTGGTCTCTTGTTCCTTCTACTTGAATGAAAAGAAGTGTCTGGACGAGAAGTAACCTTTTTAACAAAAACACTTCTAACTCAAAATGGATGTACAACTTCAGTTTTGTCTTAATGATTGATAATGAATTTACTGAATCAATCTACATATATTGAATATAATTAGAGGAGGACTATTTGGTACTTTTACATTTTTTTGGCTTTTGGCAAAATGATCTGATTTTAATAATTCCCCCATCCCACTACTTTCACAAATCTTGGTTGAGGGATTATTAATTTATATCATTGTCTCCTCTGAAACTTGGAATGAGATTCTCTTATATTTGTGTATATAGCTCAGTTAAGCTAGATAAGTATTACCCAAGAAGATTGAGGGGTTAACATCTACAAATGCTATATTTCCTTAAATCTAGTAAACTGATTTAGATTCAAGGTCTAAGTATGAAGTTTGAATTTATCAAATCCCATTGCTCGATGCAAGAACACAAACTGCTATTGAGAACATTTACTGACTTGAAAGGAGACTTGAACATTCATCCAAATTATAAGTAAACTTTGAGGTCAGCTTGTGACCAAGTATAAATCATACAGGGTGAAGAAATATGAACAATGAAAATTCTGAATTTAAAAAAAAATTTTTTATTGCATTGAGATTTTAAAATGTAATTTCAACTAGAAATAACAGATTCAATGGAACTTTTCTACAGAATTTGAGTTCTTATGCTTCAGTTGTGTCATCACATATGATTTGAAAAAGCTTGGTTCCTACTTTCTTCCTGCTTGTCAACACAATGCTGAAAGAGTAACCCTTCAGCTTTCAGACCCAACCTTGCAAACAGTCAGAATGTGTTGTTTGATTTTTTAAATTTTTTCCTCCCCTTTTCTTCTTCCTCTTCTTCAATACAGATTGGAGGTGATGTACGCAAATTGAATCAGCTAGCATGGGTTGGTGCCCACTCAGTAACCAGCTCTGGTTCTTTCCAAGCAAGAACCATACTTTTTCAAGTCGTTTGTGTAATCACACAACTAAAGTATAAGAACTAAATTTTTATGGAAAAGTAAAAGCACATCTGCATTTTTAGTTGAGATTTCAGTTCGAAATCTCAAAGCAATGAAAAGTTATTCTAAATCTTCATTGTGCACATTTTTTTTCCAGTACACACAGTAGCCATTTGCTCTTTTAAGCATTTTATCTGGCCTTAAGTCTCTAAACTAAGTTGTTATTATAAGATTTAAACATATGAATTGGTATCAGAGGAACTTAATGTACACTTACGGAATTTGAAAAGGGTGTTCTCAACCTGTAATTCCAACAATTTAAAAAAAAAAAAAAAAAAAATTTTATTGTCCTCATTCTATCTATAGTGAATTTTTTTTCATTCTCTCAGCAGATCAACAACTTCACTTCTGAGTAAACCTAATAAAATCATTCAGATTACACTGACTGTAGGTGATCAAAGAACGAACTTAACAAATCATTTACATTCATTCATTTATTTATTAATTAATTTATTTGCTAGAAGAGGATGCATTTTCTTTTTCTCAACCAAATGAAAAACGTTTAATGCAGAAAAATCACCCCTTCCCCCATTTTGTTTATGGGCATAAGAGTACCCAATCACATTCCCTGAATCCCTGGCAAGATTCCCAATATCATCAATAAAAAAAAAAATGGTTTTATTGATTTGAAAAAAATAAATAAATAGAATCCAATGTTGCCATTACTGGTGCAGTTTCTTAGAACCATCTTTTGACTGATTAAATTTGCCATGCATTTTATTATATTAAAGCCTCAACACAAAAATTAAGTTATGGATCATACAATACTTAACCAGGTCAGGAACATTTGTCTCTCTGCCCCCCCCCTGCCCCCTGCTCTCGCTGCGTTGTTTCCAGGGGAAAAAAAACTCTTATGTTCTTTGTTGTGTCATGAAATGTGGGTTTGGAAAATCTTTTTAATAAAAACTTGAACAAAACAAAATTGTTCTTGTTCTTTTCTTGGCATAAATCTTAACCTTGTTTTCTTCTTTCAACAACTAAATCAGTTACATTTCATTTAATCAAATTGTGTGTAGCCAATGAGTCAAACTTATGTCTTCACTTTTGTCTTTCAACCATTTAAATTGATTTTTGGTTATTGAATATAAGTAAAATGCTAAACTACCAATTATGTAAATCTCTTCAGCCTATTCCAAATATTCTACGAGGAATTACTGATGAAAATATTTTAAAAAATATCATGAATCAAGGACAACTAAAATGAGATGTTGCTTTTAACAGATTTTCTGTGCTGGAAGTTTAAATAAATCCCTTCAAATACAGGAGTTTGATGTCCAGTGAAGCTAATCTTGTGTAGCATCTCTCCTACAAATCTATGATAATACAGAATACTGCCTCTATTGTAGACATTCTGTGTTATCGGACATAGATTTGATTTTTGAGAAAGCCAATATGATTTTTTTTTTAATCTTTAGTTTTGCTTTTGTCAAACAATGCAAGAATTAAGTTACTTTAAAAATATTTCTTATACAAAATAGTTTGAAGATTTCAATACCATTTCTTAGAATGAGTTTTTGTTTTGTTTTGACATGTTTCCCCCCCCCCTTTAAGAAAAATTGAAAGTGACACTACTTTGCCTGAATAAGAAAGAAGACTTACTAGTTGAAAACAGCATTGAGAGAAGATAATCCTATTTCAATACATTCAACTCGAAAAGCCATTCTTGGAATTGTTCTTCTAATCATTGAGTTTCCTTATTTCTCTCTTTCGCTTGTAATCTATCTCACTTGTACAACACTTGTATCATTTATGAAGCTTTTGAGAGTTTTGCATTTCAGGACACCAGATTTTTGTCTGAATTTTGTTAGTGTTTGTACTTTGCTTGGACCAATTTTCTTGTGATTGTTATTTGTTAAATGATTCCAGAATACAACTGACGCCTGAAGAAGGTCTGCGGAGTATATAGCCAAAGTGTGAAAAATAGGAGGAGGAGGGAGTGAAGAGGACGAGGAAATTAGTCCAAACAAATCGCGTACAATGATTAAGGCACCAGATTGTTGAACAGAAATAAGGAAACTGTATTTAGGTATGATTCCATGAGGAATCAAAGAAATAGGGGTATTTCAAGTATGATTATATTTCCACCTATTTGAAAGAGTTCATATGCAGACATTATCTACAGAAATGCACTTATAATAATTTTCTTTCCTTAACTTATTGTCTGTGTTGATAGTTCAGTTTTGAAGCTTCTTCCACTTCAGCAATTGGTTCAGTTCTCCCTGCCTTTCTGCACACTGCTGCTCAATTTCCCCATTGTTTTGCTGATAGAAGTTTATTTGCTGTCGGATGCTAAAGACAACATAAACAGTAACACTGAGGAAAGTGAGAGAACACAAACAAATACAGTAATTTTGATTAAGAACTAAAACATTCTTTCAACGTAAAAGATCCTTAATTTTCCAGGAGATACCCAAGAAAATTACTTACCTGTTGAAGTACCATAAAACACTATGAAATAGAATTTCAAGGCTCAAGATTTTGGTCAACTTATATTCCGTGCTCATTGAATCATCATAGCCAGGATCAACAGCCTAAACAAAAAATCTGCGAGTGGTATTCCTCCCTTTCATCTGTCTGTCCCTTTGTTAATTTCAGGGTTCCTGGTCACACTTTTTTGACATTGAGCCTTGAATATTTCCATTTGTAATCTAGTTAGTACCCACCTTCTAAAAATAGCTTTTTCATTTTCTTGACTTTTTTCACTTGGTTTTCGGGGTGTTTGATTTACAGTAATAATCCTCTGTGAATTGGACACTTATTTTGCCAGAGCCATGATATAGCATTTATGATTGTGGAAAAGCTGGGTTGGAATGATCAAGTATATGGTTGAATTTAAGAAAAAAAAAACAAAATGAAAATAATATCCTTTTTCATCCTATTTGTTTTGTTACAATGGTTCCCTTGAAACTGATGACTCTGGTTGGTTTGGGCCTTTGACCTTGTCAAGTGTTGCTCTATGTAACTTTGTATCACTGTCTGAAGGGTTGTGATGGAGTAGGTGAGTTTGTAAAGTCCTGGGTGATAGAGGGGTGGGGGATTGTGTTATGAGAAAAATGAAGCACTTGGCTAATGATTCATTTTTAGACAGAGGTGGCAATATTTGTGTATGTGACCCCTACTTATACTACCTTATGGGGTTAAAAGGCTTACAACTGACTTGCTATTTACCCATAGTTGAGGGGATAAGTGGATTTATGCCTTTTCAAAGGGCATTAGTGCAAAGTAAACATATTTATATACGTGTGTGTGTGTGTGTATTTTTTTTTTTCTAGTCTATCCACAAAAACTGATAAGAAACTTAATAAATCAATGTCTCATTGGGTTGACAAAAGAGTTACAGATATCCTCTTCCTCTGGGCATAATCATGGCCACTTTAACCCAGATAAAGTCAAATTAAGAAATAAGAGCCAATCATGATATAAATTAAGAAAAGAAAAGACTGTTCAAAACCCGGCATTGGCAAATTTACAGAATTTCATCATTATTTCATAATTCAATGAAGTTATAGAGTTTGATGGAAGTGAAATTAGGTCTCCCAGACCTAGTGACTTCCCCCACCCCACTCTCCTTTGTCCTTGTTTTATAAACAGCTTCTTTCTTTTCCTATTCTCTCATCAAAGTAACTAACCCATCTTCAAAAGCAGTCTCTCTCTCCCTCTCCGTCTATGGATGATTTCAACCTTTTCAGTTCGGTCTGTAAAAAATTTGTTTCTCATAGACCTAGCCATGTTCATTGCAGATCACAAAATGTAATCATTTGGACATGGTTGTTGAGCAAAAGAAATAATAAATATATGTGCTCTTTCCCTCTGAGAGAAACTAATACATTCTCTGATCTTGTTTTCTTTGTACAAATGTCCTTCTCTTTTGTCCATCCATACAGGAAGAAAAAGATGCTTTTGCTTGGCTACATTTCTCTTTGGGTGTCTATCCTAGCGTTAAATATACCACACAAGTTCATTAACATATATGCCAGTACATGAACAGTTTACAAGTGTATCTGAAGTACTACCACTCTCTATAATTCACCCAAGCCCCATTATTGTCAATAGTCAGTTTCAGCCTCAAAAATTTGATTAAAAAATCATTCAAGGGGAATAACAGTCTTGATTGTGAAACCCCACTATTGTATGAATACCCCCAGCATCTTATGTAGTTTTATCTCAGCTTTCCAAACTATTCTATCATAATTTAAATTTCAAGAAACTTACAATTTCACTTCATCCTAAGACAAGTATCCTTTGAATGATTTGCTAAAATAATAAATTGATTTACATTGCTCCATCAAGTATAGTCTACTTCCAGTTGTTCAAGTAAGAAACTTTGCTGCTTTTCTATCATTTATATTCAATGTCGTCTGTAACAGTTTAGTTGTAAAGACTGAAAATAATAATCCTTCAAATAGGACCAGGTAATTAATGATGCAACTGTATCCAATAGGGGTGCAAAGTAGTGTATTTGTTACTGGCATGAAGAATGGAATTGGCAAAATGATTTCAAATTTCAGCTGTGGCTGCTCATGTGCAACATGGCTCCACTCCTTCCTGTAGCCAGGGGTAAATAGCAGGGCAGTTGGCGACTTTTAGTCCTGTAAAGCACTTAATCTTGGCCGTGGATCTAACAACACCAATACCTGTGAAGATCTTCTCGCTACTGAAACTGCAAAGTGGCCCAATGCTCCACAAAGTCAACAGTAATAAACACAAGTATCGAGTCCTGGATAAGAAAGAAGCTAAAGAAGAAACACGTGGAGAGTACCTTTGGAATTCAAGATCTGTATTTGGCTTTAATCCGATTTGATCCTCTTCTTTTTTTGCAATTTGCAAATACTGCATTCTCTGCTCAATGACTTCATGGAGTTCTAAAGCAAAATGAAATAAAAGATTTCAAAAAGATCATAAAATATTTTGGGGTTCAATTCAATAATTATTTTTGGATAAACTGTAGAATGCATCCATGAAATGGAGTGAACTTCTCAAAAATTAAAATCAATTAAACTGATTTTATTCGTGTGCTGTTTTTAACACTGAGTAGGCAAGTGTTTTTTCAGGGATCCGCCTCATTGAAAAGAAGGGAGATAATCCCCAGTTGAATTTAAGGCTAATAAGAGTTACCTCCGTTTTACAATCAAAATGCACAAAATTATGCTGTTATGATATATTCTAACAATCTCTGTTTTCCCTCTATAAGCAATAGGATTTGTGAGCTTATTCAACTCCAAGGATCAAGAAAAATACCGCAGAACTTCTAGGTTCTCACAGTAGGTAATGGCAAGCAATAATTGCTTTATTTACTAAGACACATTATTCATGCAGTATGAAGAAAGAAAAAAAAAGGTGAGAATTAGATGCATGACCTGACCTGAACAGAAAGGAAGAAAACCTGTGTTTTTACAGATGAATAGAATGTTGACAATTTGGGGGAAGGCGTATACTTATTTCCATTTTCTTATTACGTAAGGTATAGTAAAACAAATCAGTAAAATAGACAACTATAAATTTCCTAGATATGCACCATAGTTCCTTGATAAAAACCCACACAAAAGGGTTAAAGCCAGCAATCATAAATGTGCACAGGAAAAAAATGCACATGGATTAAAAAAAAAAATTGTATTTCATTTGAAGATTAAAATGATAGCATTTTACCAAATTACTCACAATAAAAAATATATCAAGATATATTGAAAGCAAATTTATGATAATGTCATCAGAGTCTACCATATTTCGAGCTCTACTCGAAACTCCAAGAGTTCAGTTGGTTTAAAGTTGAATGTATCAAGCATTCTACAAAATAAATCCATCACATATCAGACAGTGCTTTATATCATATTATGCTATATTGCAAACCTGATTTATGTATATATAAGAAATGGACATATTTGGTCTGACAGACTGAATTATGAATAGTGTTATACTACATAGAAACTTTTTTGAAATGATTTCCCATTGTTACACAGTAAATATATCACTCTATTTGGAGATCAAGAGAAATGGGGCAGCTGAAGGAATTGAATCTGCCAACAGAGCAGCTTACAACAGCCCAATTTTCTTTAATCATTTATTCTATTTACTTTGTCGAAATTGAGTGATATATTAACCATATAACAATGGGAAATCATTTCAAAAAAGTTTCTATATAGTGTAACACAACTTATTATTTCATATATATATAAAATAATGGCACAGGTGAAAAGGGGCCCAAATAAAATTAATAGCTTATCAGAAAAAAATTTAGTTGAAAATAATGTATTATTAACATTGTTCAAATTTAACTGAATTATCATTACAGAAAATTATCTCAATAGTATAAACTCTAATAAATCCACCATTTTAAAACTTGAGGTTATTTTCAAAACAGAAACATAAGTACCATTGGAATTATTAATAAATCTAAAGATTCAATTTGAATTTCATTATTGCATTTGAAAAGAAACTAAATTTATCTCCAAATTGGCTAAATCAGCATCATTGGCTACATCAATGTAAAAGGTATGTATCGTGTTTTGTAAATATATCTATGAATTCGATTCAATTATGTCTGAACTATGTTAATACAATGTCTTCAGTAGATATTTATTTTCAATTAACAATATATGTTCTATTATCACAAATAAATTAGTTTCCATAGTGCAGCGGATTAGGATGTTCACTTAGTAGCCAGTACATTTTTGGATAGAATCCATCTGGCAGCGACTCCCTTTTTTTTCTTCTTTAAAATAATCAAGGCTAACTCAGGTTGATGCTATGATTGAGTTTATAATTTCATGCAGATGAAACTATCTTCTTTTTGTTGCAGAACAAAATGAAAAGATGAATATATGGAAATTATACGAGGCGTGAATTATATTTTGTTGATTTATTTCATCAGTGGTCAGGACTGGGTACTGGAGGACTAAATTGATTAAACACTAAATTTCAATGAGTAACCATTTAAAAACTTACGTTAGAGGTTGGATATTAAAATTCAAGGTATCCATTCTTTCGGACACTGTGAGATAATAAATTTCAATATTTGTTTCAAAGCAATAACTTTGAAGGTAAGGGAGGATACTTTTATGAATTTATCAAAGAGTGAGAAAAAAAAATGTGTTGGAGTAACCTCCCTTACTAAGAAGAAAGAAGTGACTCTGTAAGAGTGACCTCCCTTACCAAGAAGAAAGAAATGACTTTGTAGGAGTAACCTCCCTTACCAAAAAGATAGAAATTACTTTATAAGAGTAAGAGCCCCCAACCCCCGCCAAAGTAACCGCCTGCATTAAAAATGGTTGATGTTTTTGATGAGGGGAAAAAGTGAAAATATAATCATAAAAACTTGCAGACTTCAAGGGGAAACCCTGGTTTTCCAGACACGCCTATCCGAATTTGGGGGCTTTTACAGGTGTTCAGCAAGATAATAATAGGAGATCAATTTTATTGATGGTAACACGAAATGTACTCCTAATTCTTCTTTTTTTTTTTGCTGGGAACTTGAGCTGTTTGAAACTAACATCTTTTGATTAATTCCACAAGAAAGGAACAAAAACTGTGTTGATGGTTCATCATGTAAGATGAATCACCAACACAAAAGGAGAAGAAAGAAAGCATGTGTGTGTGTGTGGGGGGGGTCTTCAATATTTTGCAGGGTTTTTTCACTACCTAAAGGTAGAGCATTCTTATAAAAAACCTTTCAGGAGCCAAAATGGTGTAAAGCAAGGAGGCAATTACCATTAATTCATGTGGGGAAACTTTTTGAGTGTTTCCAGACCCCATATATGGTGATGATGATATGTTAGGCTGAGATGTTGGAAGTTAGTGTGATGGGAGGTACAGGAGATTCGGATATAGTTGAGAAAGGAAGAAGGTGCTCAGAGCCTCTATATTGGTTTGTTGTAAAACAAATGCTGAATGCTATCTTCACCTTCTTTCATAAAACAAACTTTTAAAAAGTGGGGGATTCCCCAATGAGTTGTCTAATACTGCTTAGTTCAAAAAACTAACCGTACAGTCAGAGGAAAATAGGAGATGAGAACACTTGTCCCATTGAACATTTATCCCAGGAGATGAAGAACGCAGAATAAGCAGTACACTGCCTCCATGTCTTTCCTGTTCAGTCCTGTGATACAAAATAATTTCTGCATGAGTTTCATACTGTGAAAGACTCCATTGACTGGTTCTAAAAGCCAGGGAAATCTCATTTAGTTTTTTTTTTTTTTTCATAATATATACTTCCCGGTAAATTTCTATAAGAGATCTATAGGACATACGTATCCCAGCAGTCATAGCATCCTTGGGAGTCTCAAAATGGTTAAAGAATACCAAATGCAATGAGCTTTGCTAAACTCTCAATGAAATCATGTATCACCCTTCTTGGTTGCTAAAAGACTGAAACATTGCAAAGCAACTTTTATGCAGTGTCTGTGGGCAATCTTCACCTTAGAAGTAACCAGTATTATCAAAGAGAATGGGTTATCATAAAATCTTCAACCATTCCATCTCTCGAAAAGATTTAATTTTTCTGGCAATAAGATTCCACAAATAAAAATCAGTTGAAAGAAAGAAATAACTCACCCTCAAGTTGTTGTTCTTGTTCTTTTAACTTCAAGCGAATCTGCTCATTCTTTTGCTGATATTCATTGGCATCATCTTGGTATTTGTTGAAGTCATTTATGACTGCAGAAAATATTCCAATAAGAAAAGTTTGACATAATTCAATTCCACCATAATGCAAAGAGTTATAATACTTAGGGAAAAAAAAATCCATGAAAAAATGATTTTTTTTAAATTGTTGATAAATCAATGAAAGCAGAGATTATTACATTTTTTTGTTCTCTGCAAATGTGGATTTGTTATCTAACATATCATCAGTGCCACCGAGACAAAAAACTGACCGACTAAAACAACACATAAGGAACAAAGAGAAAGAGAGAGAGAGGAAGAGACTGAAGATCATGTTTTTGAATCTATGTTATCTGGGAGGCCTATACATAAAGCCCATAAATCAAGTTTTCAATGATTAAAGAAAAATAAATAAATAAATAAATAAATAAATACTGTTGACTTTTTTTTTAAACAAAAAAAAAAATGAAATTTTAATTTTATGTATAATTTTGACAATATCACTTTTAAAAAAATGAAAAGACTTCTTATTGAAAGGACTTTCTGCCGGACAAACTTTAGGGTGTTTCAATTTTTTCTAATTTTAAAGAGAATCTGAGTGTAAATAGCATTGACATAAAGAAAAGACATGAATGCAAAGCACTGCTGGACAAAATGTTAATTTCCCTACCCCCACCAACCACCCATTATTTATTGTTTGTGCAAATTAACCCAGCTTTCTCCCTCTCTCTCTCTCCCTCTCTCTCTCTCATTATACCAGCAACAGACAGCAATTGAAAAAACAGACATACACTGTGCAGTGTTTTGTATTCATGGTGACATAGATTTGGTTAGATGTACTTACGATAGCTTCAATAAAATGAGGATATAGATTATCAGCAAAAGTTAATTCTTTTTTCCTGTTATAAATTTTGTTCCAAACTTTCATGTGAAGAGGTTTAATTTTTCCGAATGAAATGGAAAACAAACCATTCAATGTCAATCCTTAACAGAATTATTCTCCTAATGATAAATAGTAAGAACGAAAACGAGTCATTTCATTGATTATTTGATCAATGAGTCATTTGAATTTTAGCTTAGTAAACTACACTAGAACAAGTGTACTTGTAAAATTTTCAAAATAATTGCACCACTGACATAACTTTTTGGATAATTAGCTATGTTGGAAACAGGTTCAACTTGTTATTAAGGTTCTTGTGAATATTTTAAATAAGGACATTCCAATTGAATAAACAAATGTTCCTTCTCTTTTGTGTCACAGAACTACAAGAAATGAAGAACACAAGTGATGGGTTTTTACCTTTTGTCAGTTGTTTTTCTTCTTGCTTTATATTTACCAATTGTGTTTCTAGGTTGTAAGCTATATGGTCAGGCTGCCGAAGCTGCAGTCCAATAGTTGTTATAAAGGAGTCCATTTCATCACAGAATGCAAGACGGTTCAAGTGTAACTGCTCATTCATTGCCTCCTGATATAGATACAATGTTTTTCCTCTTTTAAAAAAAAAGCATTATTTTTAAGAAAAAAAAAAAAAAGAAAGTATTCTTTAACAAAGATTTCAAAATACTCCCGTGTCCCCCCCCCCCCCAATCTTCATGGGACACTTGAAGATAATCTTGACTTTGAGAGGCCCTGGTTTACAATATTTCATCTAATAAATGATTTAAAAATCACGTTCACATTTTCAACCTACTGGAAAATGGGAATAGGCACATGTATGTATCTGTTACTAAATTGACTAATTTGAAAAAAGCAATACTCTAACCCCAAATATTGCTTCTTTTTTCTGTTTAGGTGAAATGGAAAAGCTTCCAATTCATTATTTAGTTATTAAAATAGGACTATGTTGAAGTTGCCTGTGAGGTACATTAATTTCACCCAAGGGGACATTGCTGTCTCTGAACAAACAGCAAGATTAGGTTTCAAGAATTTAAACACAAAGATTTCATTCAGGGAGACCAGGAAAAGTCAGACAAAAAACAATCAATGATGAACATGCTGGGGAAAATGATCCAAAACCTTCTGTCAGAAAACTCACAGCCAACTTTAATGTATCAATTGGAACCATTTCAAATAATTTTAGAGCTATCAGAAAGAGAAAAAGATGTTCAATAAATCATCTAAAAGGCGAATAGAATGAGGAAAAAGAATGAAATCAGATGTGGAGACTCGCATTAATCATGTTTAATGAGTAAAATTGATTGCATACTTGTGATGAATAATTGATTCAGTGTAATATATAATAACTGGAGATCTGCATAATGACTGAGAAGATGGAATATCAATCAAAACTATGCTATTATAAGAAATATGGTTTTTATATTTGTTTTCGGTGTGATGGTTGAAGAATAAGCGCCTACTATATTAGCCCACGTGGACATCAGTGGAAATGTGGAAAATGGAAGGGAGATGTATGAAGAGATTGTGTGCCAAGTATGAATATGGGCATGAATATAAAATAAAGTAAAAAAGACACATACAAGTATTTGGATGGACAAATAAAATGTATATTTAATACATGATCATTAATGATGAATAAAGAATAAAAAGAAATACAAGTAATGAAAACATTAATATGATTGAAGGTGCAGAGAAGAGACAATAGGAGATAAAGTGAAAGGTGGGAGCTTTGTTGCCATGATTGTACAATCGTCAGAGTTGAAGCGGAGGTGCCTGAACTGCTTTAGAATCCATAAAGCTTGGTGCATACCACAGAATGGTTATGGAGACCGGGGTCAGTGTGTATGCTAAACTGCTAAGTTGTGTGTGCAACTGGGGGGCCATTCCCTGACACTGGAGAACACACAACGGACTGACTATTGTAAGGCAGAAAACACGTGAAGTTTAATTCATGTGGGCTTCCTGAAGTAAGGAGAATTAGAAGACAGATCATTGTGACTATTGGATAATAAAAAGCTTGCCATTTCATTCATGAGAGTTTGAGGTGTATACGCATTTGGATCACATGATGAGGTCACGGTTGAGTGACTGTGTGTATGTGAGATGCCTCAACATCAGTGAACTGAAATGGGCAAAGTTGATATAGAGATTTGTCACAGTGGAAAATGGTCAAGTTTGTATGATGTATAATGACACCTACCATCATATAACAAAAATTATATAACTAAAATATGTTGATTAAACCATTGACTGGATCTTTCTCCAACAGATTACAATTTTTCCAAACATCCAGACCACTTCCACATGAGTAAGAACTTAGTAAGTAAGTTTTCAATGAATTTATTGGGTCTTGGAATGGAGAACTCTTTAGGAACGGAACTGATGACTGGCTTTCAAGATAGGACAAATGTACAGATGTCACAAGGAAATATTTCGGTTGAATAATTATTTCTATGAAGCTTTTTTCAATTTAGTTTGTTCAATAAATGAAGATTCATCTTGGACAAACTGATGTATTAGTACCAGAAATAAAGATGATCACAGAGGACAACAATGAGGTAATGTTTTAAAAGGCAAAATTCAGTCACATTTTACAAGGCAAAATCTTTGAGCATCTATTTGGAAGATAAGGTTTTTAATGTTGCATCCATTGATAATTTGAAAGATCATTCCAATTCTAAGATTCTCCAAAATCTTAATATTCTATGAGATAGTTTTAAATTTTAGTTTAGATGATAAGTATACAAACTTGTTAGTCACCTAATAGAAACCATCACATGGCCAACATCTTTTGGCAGCATGCTGTGTTGGGAGTGATCATTTAAAAGACTGGAAAAAGTGGTGATCAATGTAAGGATCAATTAAGCATAAACCTACATTGCAAATTAAACCCCCATTAAAAACCTAATTGGAATGGAATTTAAAAAAAAGTATATTTTCTAGACATAATAAGTGGATGTTAAAGTTTTCAGCCCTCTAGCTCCATTTGTATGGCCTGAGCATGTGTTACATATATAGCCAGCCAGACTTGAAAACTGAAGCCGATGTTGACAATTTTAGTTGATGGCTCCATATATATATTTATAAACATAAAAGGAAATGTATATTTAATGACACTGTAAGTAAGTCCAGACATGTCCTTTCAATAAATAATCTATTTCAATAATTTCTTTTTAAAAAAAGTCTCATCTTCAAAATGGTTTCTAATTTGACAAAAACAATTTTTTTATATAGACTGTTAGAATCATTAAAAGAAGTTTCCTTGTCAGAAAACGGACTCATTTTTTCCAGTGATACTCACTTGATCCTTGAGGTGAGCATCTTTTCTTTGCTGTAAAATTCTCTTCTTCTGAGAGAGTATCCGTTCTTTGTTTTGTAGAGTGTCACTATTGACATTTTCTTCATATACCTGCTGGGACTGAAGAAAAAGAAACTTGAAATATAGTAAGAGTTTATAAACAATAATTAACATGATTAAAGCAATTAAATCACAAATAAAAATCTATCTTTATAATGAACAGTGTGACCTTTTCTGTTTCTTTCTTTTACTGTCTGAAACAATGGAAACTTGAAGGTAACAATTTTGATGATAAAAATCTCCTAAACTTGATACCTTTTCTAGAATTGAATACATATACCATGTCATGGTTGTCAAATATATCTTGGGTAAATGGTTTTGGTAGACTCCCTCCCCCCCCAAAAAAAAACAACAGACAAAACAAAAAAAAACAAAAACAAAAAACAAACCCTGAAATGATTGAAAAGAAAAATATATGGATAAAAGTATTGGTGTATTATACAAGAAAAGTCAAATTCTTATATCATGAAAAAGGCTAAAAGTGAAAGATTTATAAATATCTAATGTAATTGCATCTTTTCGCAGATTCAATGTAAATAGAGATATAATTTCATGATATTTTTTATTAGAAGTTATTGAGTCCTTAACAGCAGTGATGTCTACCTAAAAAGTTTTTTCAAATACAATTTCAAATTAGACTATAATTATCAAACTCTTGATAACTTCAACAAAGCATTTGGAGTGAACATCACTGGTGTGAATTGTTCAGTGTTGGTTGAATAGGTTTAGGGATGGAAATATAAATACCAATGATAAACAGCAAGAGAGACCCAAGCCTGTTCTTAATGATGGATTATCAACTGTAGTGGCCAAATAACCACAAACTCTGGAAACTACAGGACTTCTACAGTGATCACATCAAGTAATCTCAAAGCAATGGGAAAAGTTAAAAAGTTGAAAAAAAATGGGTCCAACATGAAATGAATGAAATGCTCCTTGACTGTGTCAAACATCACACCTCTAGGCTAACTGTCAAACATCACACCTCTAGGCTAACTAGGCTTAGAGAATTAAGGTAAGAAAGCTTTTGCCGCAACTTCCATATTCATCAACCGATAATCATCTTTTCCAGCATTTTGAACTTCATATTGTAATAAGAGGTTCAACAGAAGGAAGAATTCATACTTTTACTACATTTGTGACCACTAAACCTAAAAGAGACTGCAATTTATCATTAGAAGATGGTTGGGAAAAGGTTATTACTTCAAATGGGTCATATTTCAATTAAATGTTTATCGTTTTTATTGTTTATAATCTTCCATCAATAGAAGTGGGGAAGGTTTTTGCTTAGGACTTACCACAACAGACATTTGTTCCTCAAGAGACAAATTCACTTCTCGTTTGTCTTTTATCAGTTTTTCACACTGTCCAACGTCAGCTTGTGCTGGAAAAGGAAAGTTGATCTTAAAGAAAGTAAAAATGTCAATATCATTGTTTTTTGTTATGACAATTGAATTATAGAAGTTGAAAAAATAATACAAAAACATAATAGAACAGAACAAGCTGGTAAATTTCATGAGGGTTCTTTTTTGTTGAAAAGGGAAAAAAAAGTGCAACTTAATCCTTTCTTTTTGGGCAGGTTTCCAAACTTTAAAAGTATGTACGTTAGCATGGGGGGGGGGTTAAGCGAAACAGACTTTATTTTTACCAGAATGTCTGAGAAGTTGACACAAAAAAAAAACAACAACCAAAAAATAATAAAACGTAAGTGAACTTTCACTGCACATTTGTCATCTAAATTTTTGCATATCAGTGAATTTGGACAAAATTAGGTCATTTCTTGTTTTGAAATTATGCTTCCATACAATATTAATACACAACCTTATTAAACGGAAACACTCTTACTTGCCTCAGCAGGGTTAACATTAAGGACCATTCATCTAATTATAAAGGCCTAGATCCTAAGGAATGGTCTCTCAGGCAGTACCTTCCCATTGCATTAAAACGGGTAGGGGCAAATGTGACAAAAGTATCTGTGCACTTTTGAAATCGACACAGGAAATCATGGTTTTTTTTCAATAAAAACTCGGTAAGCTATCCATAGAATTTTAAACATTTTATGCACGCATCGATTTCCTTTGTGCACTGGTTGCAAAATGTGTGTGCGTGTGTATACACACAGATTAGAGGGACAATGGTTAAGAAAAGCATGCTCTGAAGTAATAAATAGTGGAAATATCGGGTAATTTCTGGAAACATCATGCGGAAATGTGTCAGTGCTCAGATTAGAACAACCACATTTTTGCACTCTTGGTCGAGTAAATATATCAAATACTGGAACTTCAGTAGGTAAAAACTAAGCATATAAATACTTTGGCAATTGTTACCTATCCCGTTTTAAAATACCCGCTGTTCGAGTTCTTTGATTTGAAATTCGTCATCAGTATCAATTATGCAGCAGCTGGAGCGACAAGCATTTTAAAACGGGAAAGGTAACAATTGCCATTTCTCTTTGTGTTGATTGTAATTTATGTAGTAAACAACAACAACAACACTACAGGCGTTGGTACAGGGAATCCGGTCCCCAACTACTCGGGCAAGGCACAATTAAACTTTTTTTTTAATTTTCATACATAAATATCTGGAAGCAAATTTCATAAATAAAAGAAAACAGAATAATCCCAAGGAATCATAAATTAAAATTAACTTTAGAAACAAAAATATTTACTGTTTTTGTATCACGCAGGTCTAGAAAAAAAAATCTTTTCCCTTCAATTTTACGGGCTTTTAAGACCCTGGAAAAGTTAGTTTTCTAGAAAAAAAATATTAGTAGCCTCCTAGAACCATAAAAATTAATTTCTCTCAAAACTAACGAATTTTTAAAAACAAACAATCAAACAAAAAAAAACAAAAAAAAAACAGATATTATTAATTGAAAGCACATAAAATTACTAGAGAAATCTTTTTTTCTATATCAAATTAGCCATTTGGTATCATCCGAATCTTAACCAATTTTAACAACAGCCATAAAAGAAACTAATATTTTTGGTGATTTTGATACATTCACTGAATTTTTAAAATAAATTCAACTGGAAATAACGGACTTCAATTAAAAAAGTTTTGAATGAAAAAAACTTGTCAATGTCTGTTAATTCCAACCAACCTTGAAAATATTGAAAAATTTGAAGATTAAATTAAAAAAAAGCGTTTTTTTCTCTTCCTTCATTGGAATCATCGTTTTAAGAAAAATTCGTTAAAGTGAGTTCAAATTCTTCCTTTAAACATATTTCTGTGACAAAAACGAATAAAATAACCAAGTAAGACATTGCCTCCTCCCCAAAATAGAAATAATATCGTTTACCTTGGAGTAAAAGCATTCGCTCTTTTTCCACCATACGCTCTGATTCAATAATTTGATTGAAAATTTGATCTAACGATGAATACTCCATTATCAGTTGAGTCTTGAATTTCTTTCAAGTCGTGTGTGAAATAAAGGAAAACCCAGTATAATGAAAAATAGAAATTTGAAAAGGTGAAACGAAACAGAAGAGATTTTACAGGCAAGAAGAACGGCTTGAAACATCACAATTTAGCTTTTTGTATTAATTTTGACAACTGTTTACCTTCATCTTGTTATAAAATAGTAGTCAAAATTAATGCAGTCGATTACAATACTTAATCTAAAAGCAAAAATATTAGCTTTTTTGTTTGATTTTATATGATTTTTTAAAATGCTAAACTAGATTTTAATTTCATCATCATCATCATCATCCTCCTCATCATCATCATATGAGTGCGTAACTGCTACCCTCGATATCTATCAAGTCACGATGAAGACCACGCTCTTGCGAGGGTGGAAAGAAATATGTGACTGCAGATTTTCAATGAACAAATGCTAATAAAAGAGTAAGAAGGAATAAAGAGAAAGAAAGGAAGCCCAGAAGAATAAAAAGTGTTGTTTTGTTTTGTTTACAAATGGTTTTCTGTTGGGGATTATTTGTGGAGTGTGTATCATCCACGGAAATTAACAGAAAGTTTTTAACTAGGGTTGCAAACACTGATCTTTAATTCTGGATGTTTTTTTTACAAGAACACTTTTTCTTATATATATATATATATATATATATATATATATATATATATATATATATATATATATATATATATGTATGTAATCTGACAGAAATAGTCATACATTGCTTTATATCATTTTGAAACTCTATTTGAAATACTATCCCGTTATTACACTTTGAACGTATCATGTGGCCTAGGCAACGTAAATGGAATTTTAAAAAATGGTGCTGCTACAGGAATCGAACCTACGACCGATAAGGTAGCCGTTTTAACATATCATTGCTCTTACCGTTGTGCTAAACAGCCACCAGTAAAGCAAAGGGATACGTGGTTTTTCTTTTGTTTTTTGTTTGTTTTTTTTTCTTAATAATATTGTATGGAGAAATTAATTTATTTTGTTTGCCTTTTAGATTTTATTTAATGAAGCATAGGGTTTTAACCCTAACGTAACCAAGCTTTTTTTCTTTTCTTTTCTATGCAAATGAAGACGGATATAGAATTTGTATTCTCGAAAAAAAAGAATGCCAAATCCTTGATTAGGGTCGTAAACAAACGCTGGCCTTTTTTGAAATAAAATTTCCACCAGAAATGATTACTTTACAATTAGTAACACATGGACATTCCTCGGTTTAGAAACAACCAACAAGAATCAATTTGACATTTTAATACTCTACTAATGAGTTACACTAATAATACAATATTTAGTTACGAATACAAGAAAAAAATAAAAATGAGCCGATTGAATTAATCAAATGAACGAAACTGCTGAAAATGATATTTCGCTAATTTATAACTTCATGGTGAGCATTTTTTTTTTTTCGTAAAAGTAATGGAATGTTTCGGGACGTCCTCGCCTTTCTATAATAAGGTCGGTCGGTCGGTAGGTCGGTCGGTCGGTTTATGCTTCTTACCTAGAAAAATCTTCCACTCGGGGTCATGTGCTATGGCAATCATGGCATTTAAAGTTTATATTTTAGAATTGATTGAAAATCGATCTTTCCCGTTGTTTCGGGACAGATTTACTTGAAACGTGCTAGAAAGGTATTTCTCGATAAGATACTGTTCACCTAAAAAAAAAAAGAAAGATATCTTCCACTCAGAGCCACGTGATCTGATCAATAATGGAGTTTAAAGTCTATGTTTTAAACGCGATTTTCTCAGCTGTTTTACGTCAGATTTATTTGGAACTTTACAGAAAGATGTCATTTGATAAGATGCTTCTTACCTGAAATTAGAGTCACGTGATCTGACAATAATGGCGTTTAGTTTGTTTATTTTTATTTTTTGTCGTGGATCCCTCATTGAACTTGCAGTACTTGCTTTTTTTTTAAGCCAGTAAGAATTTTAAATAGAGTAAAAAATTCTGGATAAAAATTTTCTTCAAAAAAAGCCATTGTAACATTGTTTGCTCGCAATCCAAGATGAAAATTTGCCGTCACTCTTAGTATTCGTGAATAATACAACCTTTCTCTTTTTCTGTGTTCATCTGTAAACTAAAAAGAACGAACAATAAACAAAGAAATTAATATATAAGCATTGTATATATTACTTATGTAACTCATGAATAAAGCATTAGAAATGTCAAATTGATACATGATCCTCGGTTGCTATATCTAACTGAACCGTGGAATTTCCTCGGTTACTTCTAGTAACTATTTAAACGTTAAAAATAATAATGCAATTAACTACTTGGATCAAGAAAATTTCTCAATATTATAATAATCCTTGTCACGATCACTATTCGTTACGTTCTGAATGGTCAATAAAAACTGATCAATCACGAGAGGGAGAGATTTGGGGGCGTAGAAATCTGAATGAAGCAGACGACAGAGACTGCTTGTTTCTTTCTTACGGTACGGAATTAAAAATTTGATAAAATATCTGAGTTAAGATTCTGGTCTTCACAAACATTGGGGGTTAGTTGGGAACGTTTACTGATCGCAGAAACTTGAAAATGAACGCAATGCACTTACAGAAAAAAGGCATGAGTTATTTTTGCCTAGTAGAATCTTTTTTGAAGTCGTTCATTTTTTTAGTCAATCAACGAAAAAATGAGGAAAAGATTAAATGTTTTGATAATAAAAGATATATTATTCTTTTTTCGGTACTATCTTAGTAGTAAGGTTCTTTCCGAAATCATTCGTTAAATTTGTGAACTTTCTCTTCAATTTCAAATGATGGAATTTTCTTCCCGAAAGAATAATTTACACACGAAACATGCAATAATTTCGAAATGCCTTTTTTACAGCCTATAGATCAAGCCAGATTTTCATTATTATAGACTCATGGTAGTGGGGTCCCAATCGAAATGTACCTTCCGATAAGGAGCTTACTATGTATGATAACTAAAAGAAAAAAATATATCCGTTCTAAAGTCATTGCTTAGTCAACTGCGTGCTCGTCTCTTCATTGAGGAAGAATATAGAAAAAGATCGATTATTGAGAGTTCGTAATCCACCAGCGGTACCAACGCCCTCTTTTTTTTTTATTTGCGAGCAGGGCTGGACCAAGACTTTATAGGGCCATATCGCTTGTAGGGGCCCCCATCTCTCTGGGGCGTCCTCTGGTGGCATTGCGGCCCCAAGTAACCGCTTAGTTCACTTATGCCTCAGTGAGTGTTGCTAGTCTTGGGCGTCGCCCATGACTTGATAACCTCCTCAGCCTTTCAGTTGAAATTGGTTAGGAATAAATGATATAACAGACATCTGATGTTTAAAATCCTGAAAATTACTGCTGGCATGAGGAGGTCGTAGATTCTTTAATTAGAGTACCCTGACCTAATCCTCTGTTTCTGTTATCCGTGGTCAACCCCAGAAATGAACAATCCATATGTTCCAAAGCTCATAATGAGTGCTGATGCTGGCAGTAATTGTTAATTATCAACATGTAAGTAAATCATACATTCTTTCACCATAGTAGAATGGCACATATGCGTCCAAACGATCGTCGTTTGTTAATGAATGGGGCCCCCTATTCCCGAGTTTTGAGACTTCGTCGAAAGAGATGTGTGCAGTGGTGTAATTTCTCGACTGGTTAAGTGAACCTAGCTGGTATAGTTCATCCTAATCCAGCTCTAATGGTCGTGTACTTCGAAGCTCGTCCCATGTCTCGAATTTACCGCATTGGAACTTGTTGAACCGGTCATAAGCTGCCGTACAGTCATAGTTCTTTTCTCAAGCGCCTTGTTGATTCGATGCATCGATTAGCAGAATATATTTGTTCATGATAATAATTTCAAGCGGCCTTGTTCAGGGTTCAATGAAATGACTGAAAAGGATAAATATGTATGTAACATATAACAAATCTACTCATAGAACAGTATTTCGTGTTAGTTTTGTTTTGTGAAAGTTGAGTTGATTGTTCCGCCAAAAAAGTTCAAAGAAATGTTCATTGGTTAAATATTCAAAGTTCGTGAGTATTCCCTGGTAGGTAAAAGAATGAGAAGTCTCTTATTGGGGGAAAAGTTGTGTTGGATGAATAGAGTTTGTTAGGTTCATTGATGTTTGTGTGTAGTTGTGCATTCCTCCAATAACTGTCGAAAGTGAATTGCTTGTCAGAAATAAACATTTGTTTGTTTGCATGTGTGGCAAAAGTACTCGCGTTATTCATCATTGAATAATATGTGTGTACGCACGTACGCAGGTGTGCTAGATGAGATGGTCGATTTCGTGCGACTTTAGTCAGGGCTTTTCGTAATACCTACTGAGTCGACTACCGTCTTCTGTGTGGTCTCTTGTAGTCTACCTTTTTCGCGTTTAGTCATCTTCCTTTCAAGTCTTCCGACAGAATCCAAACGAGCTGATTAGGGTTTTTTGATCATGCATCTGATTGGATGACAAATTACAACTGTTGCTAACTATTTTTTTTATATAGATTGTTGCCGTTATACATTGGCGGGCTTTATTTTGGAGGGAAATTATAGGAGCTGATTTATGCATGAAATAAAACTTCATTTTTCAATTGAATTTCATAGTTTGGGCTCACATTAAACTTTACTTAGGTGATCCTACAACTGAAGCTAGTTTCAAAACCATACGACAAATGCGTTCTTAACTCTTCATGAGAAATCATTTTTCGCATTTTTCTCGGTGAAAAAAGCCCTAAAATGCTGGTTTCTTTCGTTAGTCCCCACCATGTAAACGAAAACTCTAACCCTAACCCTAGAGACAGGCTACCAAAATAAACTTTACGTATCAATGCCCACTGGTTTCATAAATTTTTTCTTGTGAGAACTTACTAAAATGCTATTTCTTATTTTGCTAATTTTCCTAATTTCAAACTTTTGACAGCATCAGCCTCTACATCACGCAAAGATGCAATAATCTGACAACTTTACTGTTCTGGAACCCAGCTAAAAAGATATGCAACACACACTGTTCGGAAGAAAGGTCGAAATGTTTTGATTCTCCAAAATCAAATTGCGATTAAAATTTGACCCAAAACAAACACCACGTATCGAGTTTCTAGTCGACTAGAAAAAAAAAATGAAAATTAATCTTTTTTTGACTCCTGTACTTCGAACTTATGGACGTCAGCTTTTGGTGAGGACTACCGAAAAATCCCACTTTTTTCGCATCGACACGAAACTAATGATTGTGAAAACAGAGAGCGGCTTATTATCCATGCCTTGAACTAAAAAAAGTTCACGAATATTTAACTTATTTAATTTTTAGAGATGTACAAGAACTTTCTTACCAGCTTAACAAGAATAAATGTGAAGTTGATCGTGAGTGAAACGATAGGGAGAAAAGACAGAGAATGATGCTACGAAACTGAGCGAAGTTAGTCAGTGACATAACTTAGGGGGCTCAAGGAGTATCTTGAATCCTTGATGGGGGGGGTCTCTAACATTTAGTGGGATTTAATGAAAATTAGTGGGATTTGAAGGAAAATTTGCAATGAGTAGACATGCACTATCATTTGATTGGTGAAAACAATTCCAAAAAACTGGATTATTATGTATGCAATCCATGTGTATACAAATAAATATATCCTTATTGTCAAGCTCTTACTATCAAGTAGCAAAAATGATGACAATGAGCCAAAAACCAGTGATGCCATGCACGGATAACAGTGACATACTAAAAAACAGATGACGTAGCATCACTCCAACTTCTATAGCCCAATTCAGGTCTTGGTTTGCAAAAGTTTGCAAATCCCATTTACAGGAACTACTAATAAAGAAATGAATTCTGTTTTTATGTAAATATTTTTGCGGACTTCCGTCCTCATTTTACTTCATTTTTGTTACACAACGTTTCGGCTTTGTACCCTACGGCCGTCTTCAGGTGATGAATGGATGTATATTGTATAATCAGGGCAGGAAAATTTATGCTGAAAAAAAATGAACCTAGGTGAGGACAAATGTCCGCTAAAAACTTTACATTATGATATTCCTGATCTAAAAATATCAGACAGAATTTATAATTAACGAATTCTTTTTTTGTTCACCTTTTAGATTTTAATGGAGCGAAAGAGTTCAAGCCTAGCATAGCCTAGCTTGTTATTGTATAATGTCAGTAGAAATAAAGTAGGCAAACTACTATTAATAGAGCTTTTGAGGCTCCCTTCATTTGGGGCACGGAGATGGTGTGTTTTCAAAGAGCCCCCTTTCCCCTAAGCTACGCCTCTGTTTGGTCTCAAGTGCAATCATGAGTGATATTAGCAACAAAGTCATGGGTGAAGAAGCGACGCCTGAAGACGCGTCCAATGAATTACAGCTGTGGATGCTGCCAGCAGTATAGGTGGTGTATATCACTGAATAGACAAAGAAAGATAATGTTTAACATGTGGCTTCGTTCGAGCTCGGAAAGAGGAAAGATAAAATGCTGCGTTTATAAAATGGAGTCCTCAGAATCCAACCATGGCTCCTATTTCTCATTAAAGCGATTCTCACGGAGTTTATAATGTAGTGAGAAAAAGGAACCAATGAATTAATAGGTAAGAATAGAAACAAACAAATGGATAGAAATATCATGAGTATATATATATATATATATATATATATATATATATATATATATATATATATATATATATATATATAAGGAGAGAGAGAGAAAGACAAAGACAAAGATATGTGTATACACACAAACATTGGTACAGTAATAAGTCTGCGACTTAATGATGAAAAAAAGTATTTATTTTACAAAAGAAATATTTATTTTCCAGCATAATCTTCTTCCGAGTCAATGCAGTTAACCCCACGCTCCTTATCCACCATATATATATATATATATATATATATATATATATATGAAAGCGAAACATGTGACGGGAAATAAACAATTATCAAAAAAAGATTTGGTTTCCGCGTTGTTCTCCATTATCATGTGTATATACATATATATATATGTATATATGTGTGTGTGTGTATGTGTGCGAGTGTGTGTGTGTGTGCATACGTGTATATATATATATATATATATATATATATATATATATACATATATATATATATATATATATAGTTTCTTTCTCTATTTCTATCTGTATATATCCATATAGTCTCTCTATATAAACATATAGCCTCTCTCCCTTTTGATATATGAAAAAAGAGAGGGGGGGGAGAAAGAGAGACCATGCATGAATGTAAAGCAGACGACATGGTCCCCAAGAACTGGGACTTTGAATATCTCAAGATGTTTTATATTACCAGACCAGCGATAAGACCAACAGAAAAATAACTTGGAGAGCATCTAGCAAAGCTAAGCATTGATATCAAAAGACAAATCTTTCGGGGAGATTTCTTCTCTTCATCGCTTTTCATTATATCCATAATATCAGTAAATGTACTCTGGGGAACTTGTTAAGGGGGATACGAAATCATGAACACGATGGAAATTGCCCGTCACCAGATGTTGTGTAACTATCTCAGTAAAGTGTAGTGTGTGAACAAACTATATTAGTAGTAAAGTAGTGAAATGAAAGTCTGATTTTGTGCAAAAATCGGCACCAAGGATTTCACTCCAAAATAAAGCCGCCAATATAAAGGCAATAATTCAAATATGAAAAAAAAAGTTGGCCACAGTTTTTATTTATTTATTAGCCAATCATACGAAGATCACAAAATATCAAGAAGCATGTCGTTTGGAGCTTACCTGAAGACTTGAAGGGGGGTTGACGTTAAGATAGGTAAAGAAACAAACCACATCAGATGACGGGAAACAGCCGTCAACTCATACTTAACGACCACTACACGCATTTAACTACATTACTCTACCAATTTCGTACGGACACATTATTTTAGGTATTTAGATTTGGACTTTGTAAACAGTTCACTTCCGACAGCAATCAGAAGAAAGACACAACTGCACACATGTATCAAAGAACCTCACGAACTCTATTCTTTCAAAGAAACTTTTGTCTAACAAGAGGCGTTTCATTCCTTTACTTACAAAGGAAAATTACGAACTTTGAATTTCCGGTCTATGAACATTTCTTGGGACCTTTTTGGTAAAACAATTACCATTACTTTCTCTAATTAGAATTTAAAAAATGCGCTAGTCATTGTGGACCAACAATGCTCAAAAATTAAATGATGTTACATACAAATTCGTCTTTTCATTCATTTTACTGGACTATGAACAAGGCCAATTTAGATCATTATTGCAGACAGATATATACTGTCCCTACAATGTACATGAATGATCTCAAATTGTTTGCCAAGAGCAGAAGAGAAATAGATTCATTAATTCGTTTTTTGATGATCGAATTTTGGCCGATGAATGACAATTCAAGTATCAACCTGACCAACTTCACTTCTTCATTTAATGTTTGAGATATATATATATATATATATATATATATATATATATATATATATATATATATATATATATATATATATATATATATATTGGAATTAATTATCTCACTATTAACCGATAAATGAGCCAACGTTTCTTTTTAATGTGTTCGATTATTCCGTATGCGTTTCCACATTCTGGTGCATGAATATCTCTCGAAGAAATAACAAAAAAATAAAACCATGTTACAAATCAAATATAATAAACCTTATTAGTGAACTAGTACAGACCGTTCTTATCGAGCCAGGCATGGTTCCTGTTTTTTTTTCTAATTGGAAAGAGTAGAATTTACCGAGTAAGAAAGTTAATGAGTGTAAATGTTGACCTAAAGAAATCTTTTTGGATCTTAAACATTCGTGCACTCTCTGAAGTTTGGCAGACTTAAGAATTCCCCGGAAGTGAAAGGAGAGGCGAACCGGAACTTAGCCAATCGCTGGCACTCTTGATTAATGATAGTCAATCAGTGACTCAGTTGAACTGGAACAGGGCGAAAATAGGCCCCCCTTCTACCGTTTTTCCCTAATTAATACGTCGATTTGGTCAGTGATAACATTCCACCCTTTGACTTCATAGTCACTGTACTTGTTTTCGATAAGTCTTTTCATTCTACACTAAGGTGGAAGATTTTTCAAATGACTTTTGAGGACACTGTTCCTGTTTATACCATGGAGAGGAAGAGAGAAAATATTTTCAGTGAAAGTTGATATATTATCAGATTAGTAAATCTGGGTATTTGTGAACCTCTCCTCTATCCGGGTACATTCTCATATCCCCCCTCCCCCTCTCTTTCTCTCTCAGTAAATGTTTATACAACCTGTGATATCTTGGACAGAATTTACCAAACATGTCAAAGTTTTCGTTCACTCTCATGGTTGAATATATGAAGTCTGCCTGAAGGTACCCAGCCATTTTGAATATCTCAAGAACCGGTTGCACAAGCTTGATGTAACTAGGTAACTGTCTCGCTTCTAGTCCAGATCCGGCTACTCGCGACCTCTGGCTTTACCCAAAGAGATTTCTCACCATGAACGAAAGAACATGAGGAGGTGGTCGATGGCAATCCCGAAAGAGGAATTTTGAAAAGCGAAAGGGGCACTGGGATGAGTGTGTGAAGTTTTATGGGAGGTATTTTAAAGGAGCCATTGCTCAAGGAAGGCTATTTTTTCACGAATATTAAACAACTTGATTTTCTCTGGACAGACTTCGTACAAGTCGAACATGTGAGTGTGTGTGTGTTTCCCGGGCGTACCAACTCACATATTGGAAGTCACAACCTTGAAATTCTTCATGAGGCACTAAGAACCTTTTTTTCTTCTTTTTTCCAAAAAGAGTTTGTCATTCATCATCATCATCATCATTCTTTTATCGTCCGTCGTTGGACATAGATCTTCACCAGGATCCGTCACATTTCTCTATCGTGGATGTCGCGGAGCCAGTATTTTCTGAATTCGTCTGGTTCGTCTCTCCATCTTATATTCTGTCGGCCTCGGTTTCGTGTGTGATTTCTAGGTATCTATGTTGAGAGTCGTGATGTCCATCGGTTGTCTGCCATTCTTGCAACATGACCGGCCCATTGCCATTCAAGTTTTCTATTAGATTGTACGATGTCTCGGTCTCCTATTTTCTTGCTAATATATTGTGCTGTCTTGTGATCTCTCCATGTGAGGTTGAGTATGATTCTCTCATGCGCACGTTGCATGCGTCCTAGTTAACAGGTCTATCTCTTGGTTAGGTTCCATGTTTCATTTCCATAAGTAACTAACAGGAGGATGCATTGGTTGTATACCTCTTCTTTTTAGGATTAATGAGATCGTCTGGTTTTTTATGGACAAAGTATGTTCAAATCTTGAGGTGATATTTTTTTAAGATAAAAGATCTATTTCTTTTTTTAAGGAAATTAATTTTGGTGAACGCATGGGCTACGTTAAATCATTTATGCAAGGTGCAGGTATCTATTTTGTGTTTTTACCAAAGCTGTACGTTTATTTACACGTACGTGACGAAATAATTTATCATCAGGTGTCTTAACACACCTTCATAAATTCACATCCGTTTTTTCTCTGCACATACAACTTTTATACGTACACAAAAGTATTTATAACCACGAAGTAAAGGTCGAATAAACTGAAACATACACAAGCGCGGGCTCGGCCGTGAGTAGTATTAATTAGCGGGTTGATTAATCAGGTTGCTTTCAACAATTAGAGAATCGTGAGAAAGTTAGCATTCCTTTGATTTATTTCAGAAATGATCGGGACTCGTCCGGTCGGGTTGAGCAGAGGAAGAAAAAGAGAAGCCTGAAGAAAAAGAGAATGTGAGTGAAAGAAGAGAGGGAAACTAACGTAGAGAAAAAAAAGGGAAAAGGGTCGAGAGGGGGGAGGAGGAGGAGAATATGGTGGTGGTGGTGGTGGTAGTAGTAGTAGTAGTAGTAGTAGTAGTAGTAGTAGTAGTAGTAGTGGTGGTGGTGGTGGTGGTGGGAGGAGAGGGGAAGTGTTGGGAGTAGAATGTGAGGAAAACGAATTTGGAAGAAGGGGGGAAATAAAATGACCAAAAGAAGAGAAATGAGAGAAAGAGGAGGAAGAAAGAATGAAAAGAAGAAAATTTAAGAAGGAAGAATATGCAAGGAAAAAAATGTGTGGAGGTGGGTGGAGAATGTGAAGAAGGAGAAGAACGTTAGGGATACCAAGAGAAAACGGAGGAGAAGGAGGAGGAGGATTTCTCTCTTTATCCCATATATAAAGTCTCTTGTTCGCCTCTTTCCCTCCTTTTCTTATCCCTTTCCAGCATTCTCTGTGATTTACGTATTCAATTTTTATGTGTTTCTTGAAAACTTCGGTGTATTGCTAAGACCAACAAGTTTGGTACACGGATGCCTATTGAAGATCTTACATACCACAGCAGAAATGGTCGGCAGGATCAGTTCACTAATCAGCACAGCGTGGCGACATTTTTTATACCAGGCTTGGCTTAGTACGGCACAAGGCAATAAGCGTGGGGCACCCAATGGGTATTGCTCTCACTACACCACTAGACGTAATCGTTCGTTCGTTAGACTAATAGTTTGCAGCGATCTTTCGTTTAATGTACATTGCAGGCAAATTTCGAAATAAGTGGAAGCTATTGCCACTTAGTGAATATGTACTTTTTATTCGTTTTAATTATTAGTTTCCGTTTCCGTTATGGTCTTATTTCATTATGCAAGCATGCGCAGGTCATCCTGAAGCTCCAATCTTAATTAGTGTTAATATAATGCCTGCAGCTTAACTGATTCAGCATAAGTATCTTCTGTGAAATATACATCGTGAGACTTTTGACATCAAGTTTTTGTTGACAATCAGTCCATGAATTTCAATTATTGGATTAGAAACATTATTGTCCACTTTAAACATCTGGTTATTGTAAATAAGCGATTTTTGTAATTTGCTAGCCTTTTTTTTTTCTTTTTTTAGATCATATGTCATTATCTCGCCGTACAGAATTGATGTATTAGTGGACAGCATGTATAATGTATAATGTATAATTTAGCGACCTCAAACGAGAGATAGCCGTAGTGCGCTAGCCATTGCTCCACGACAAGGCGCTCAATTCTCTGTGTGTCTCTTTTTCCATTTTCCCTGCTCTCACAGACATACACACACACACACACACACACAAATATACAGGGTGTTCCAGACGATTTCAAATACACATTGTTTGTTAATAGCTGCTCTGGTTCTTACGTGGAAATTAATTAAGCCTTTGCTTAAGAAAGAATAAATAGAAAACCCGTACCTCGCATAAATGAATCGCCGTAGCCCGCGCGTGAACCAGAACTTGAATTATCTTCAAGAAAATGGATCATTTATCTGAAATTATTTTATTCAGAACAATGCTCAGCAATCCAACCTCACGAACCATTCTTTACCATAATGTGTTTGATCCTTACGAGGTACCTCCATGTGTCAAACTAACTTCAGCTTGGTGAATATCTATTTTAGGTGTCTGCTGTAGAGCGATGGTTGACAAACTGATATGACTAATAGTTGTGAGTTCTATCCTCGAAGCATAGGATAGAGTACCCCAGCAGTGTGACCTTGTGCCAGGCTCGAGCAAACTTTATACAATTCCTGACTGTTCCCTTCTGGTGCATTTTCAGATTTATTTAGACACTTTTTGTGAATTGTTTTTTATTACTACCATAGGAAATGTTTGACACTATATACACGTCTTTACACACACACACACACACATATACACACACTCAATCCAGATAGCTCTGCAAAGTCACTCAATAAAAAGCACCATATGATCAATGTCGTTTGGCAGTATGCTGCATTGAGGGTGATCAATTAAAAGATGATCAACGAATTAGTTACTTTTCTCTCCTTTTGAGAGCAGTGATCACTAAAAAAGTCTCAATTAGGAAAAAAATAAGTGGACATAAACTGAGGGATCAATTTTGCATAAACCCACATTGCAAATCAAATCCCCTTCCCACACTAAAAGCCAACTTGGGCCGAGGTAAAAAAAACAAAAAAACAACAAACAAACAAACAAACAAACAAAAAACAGTCGTCTAGATTCATTGGTGCAGTCTGCACGCGCGACACATACATTACCAGCTAGCCCAGCTTGAAAACTGAGAGAAACCTACGTTGAGAAACCTGGTGACTCATTTTTTCTACATGTATGGAAGCTACAACCATTCAATTTTTCCTTTTCCTTTCTCATTCTCTCGTTTGCAATTTTTACGTTTCAAAGTATAAGGCCTCAACTTCCTGAAAGAGGTGAGAGCTGACCAAGTGTTTGACGGCATTGAGTAACGGAATCGACTAGCCAAGATCAAACACCAACTGAGTCAGTTCGCGATCTTTTCGCGCTGCTAATGACCTTAGCAAAGGCATGAATCCAGGCATCAGCATGGCAGAATAAGACCCATCATCACGTAATGTCTCACACTAACTCAAGAAGGTCTATGTACAACAGCAGATCTTAAAAGGTTGATAGAAAAAAAAGTTCCTGAAGAATCAAACGAACGAGACGATGAAGAGGGTAGATATTTCTTAGACCTCCTTTATCATCTTATCTTCTACTCTGTCTGTCTGTCTGTCTGTCTCTCACACACACACACACACACACCTAGACAGGAGGTGCTGTCCTGGAATTGGAATGTCCAGGGACCAGGCATATCAACTTTTATTCCCTGTTCTGCCCCAATATTGCCAATTTAACGCGTTTTTTTTGTTTTAGTGGTGCGAAGCGGCACGGGCGTGCTTGAACATTTAGGGCACTTTTGAACCATTTTTAGCATATTTTGGGTTTCTTTTGGCCATTTGGAGCGTTTTGGGCATTTTTTTAATTTATCGCCTATTGGCAAGCAACTATCTCCAACCTAGAACCAGCTAGAGCCGGTCCCGTGTAACGAAAGATGAGGATGAAACAAAAGTCGAACATAACCAAACAGATGGACAATTGAGGAAGAGAGATAATTACGTTAGTTGTCATCTAATGAAGATAATAGTGATAGTTCAAAATACAAGTCTCCCCCGATTTTCGAAACTTCTCTTTTTCGCTCTTACGAATAAAGACGAAATGCGAAAACGGCGTTCGGCATCATTTTTGTTTTAAAGTGAGCTATCAAAGAGACAGGTTCACTAACTAATGGCGGCAGATCCCAAACTTGCCGGACCATGGGAATTGCCGGACCACAGGATACCAGGTTGAAGAGGTTCAACCTGTAGTTTATCATACATAAACCATAACTTACATCATATTTGTTTTAGGGGTTTGAGCTTCGGGTTGTACAACATCAGGGTCAACGGCTCCATTTCCCCCCAGCGTCTTTAATACGTTCTCCTTTTCTCTCTGCCACTTCAGTTTATTACTTTCTTCCCATAGACGCACCTCCCCACCCCTGTCTTGCTTTAATCATGAGTTCCTCCACCCCGTTCTCCACACGGATCCCACCGCCCGCACTTCCGGACGCTGATTTTCATCTAGGAACTTTTAAACGCCCCAGAAACTTTTTGACCAGGATCTCGGTGCGAATTGGGTGTAAAATTAATCTATTTTTTAAAGCGTATGTGTGTGTGTGTGTGTGTGTGTGTGTGTGTAGAGAGAGAGAGAGAGAGAAAGAGATGGGGGACGCAGCAACAGTCATTAAAAATCAGCGGGTGGAGAGAGAGGGAATAAAATAAGAAAGAGGGGGAGGAGGAGGAGGCGAGATCAAGGGGTGATGGAAGAAAGTGAAAATATGAAGAAAATTGGAGTTAGAGAGAGAAATATGAGAAATGAGAAGATGGTGATTAAAGAGAGAGATAGACAGATAGAGAGATGAGATGGGATAAAACTGGGTCGAGAAAGAGAGCAGATACGACCAGAGAGGAGAAAAAAAGGAAACAACGTTAAGAAAGAAAAAAGGAGGGAAGAGAGAAGGAAAGGAAGAGGAAAAAATGCGAGAAGTCTGGAAACATAAGGTTCTCAGAGAAAGAGAGATAATTAGTAGAGGGAACAGAGACGTGGAAGTCAGTGCCCGTTCTAAAGGTGCTTATTTCGAATGGGCCAGATTTTATAGTGTGTGGAGCTGCCTGCTTGATTATCATATGAAATAATCTTCCACAAGTCGTACGGAACTACAGCTTTGAAGTATTTTTGCAAGCCACCCCTAAAGTCAGGTAAACCTGCGGGGAAAGTCTGGGTAATTGATAATTTTCTGCTTAGAAATAGTAGCATAATTCATACTAAATCGTCAATTGATGAAAAGACTTTTCATTGGAAATTAGTAATTGTGTTTTTGACTTTGTAAAATTTCGGACAGATCATCTAGAGAGTTCCAATAAGCATATGCTTCTTACAACTGATTTTATCAACGCAGCACTATCTTGATATAATTACTTTGTCAGGAGAGTAAACATAATATTTACGACTCTTTACACAGTTAGGCAACAATAAAAAGAGTGTTTATTGCTACGTATATTGTCTTGCCATAATACGTTTTCTTTTATTCAGTTGGCCGAGCGCCTGCTAAAGGTTCTCAATATAGCAATATAGTCTTTTTGTGTTTTCGGTCACTGATCTGATGAGATTCCCTGTGTTGTGTGCTACATTGTATTTTGGTAGTTCCAGATTTATGAATACATTTCTTAAAACCACAATTATATAACACGCTTACACTTTATTTCTGTTGTTCTCAATATTTGAGCCACCCTACGGTAGCTTCGTCAGTAACGTGAAATGCTGTCTATAGAAATACACTGAGGCAGGGATTCTCGATTTTTTTTCTCCAGCGTACCTGTTCGTCCTGCCTGGCAGTGTTGTCGTATCTTTTGTGAAGAATATATTGTAAAATGTATGAATACCATAGAACAGACAATAGATATGAAGTATTTGTTAGGAGAGTAACTCAATTCGAGGCACAGTTTCAGAGCCACATATCATTCTCAATTGACAGTTGGGCAAGATTTGCTATTGGTTATACACATTACTGAAACTGCCAAAAGTCGCGTACAAAAATACATATCAAGAGTGTAGTATGTACACTGTGTAAATAAGTTGAAGTTAAAATGTGTTACAATCATGAATTAACAATATTACCTTCCTTGATGACCAATCTTCAGTAGCCTGCTAGAAGACAAGAAAGCACTGATTATCCGGTTACAAAGTGAACTATAAGGAAATCAGACCTGATCCAGAATGAGTACGGCCATTAAGAGAGCCACAAGAACCCTAAATCTCCTCAAGCTCAAGAAAGAATTGCAGGATATTTTGTATATTAAAGCAAACAGATTTGGAACTATTCGTGTAAAATATTGAAACGAACAGGAAAACAACATTTCCACTTCCTGAAGATGTCAGGAAGGTCTTCAGTGAGCTGGAGAAAAGCCTGAAGGATTCTAGGGCCGACAAACCCTTCCGAGTAGAAAGAGACGTAAGTTACCACAGCAGAGCACCTACCATAGATCAGGGTGGGCGCACCATAGTTTTCTGGTCTCGAACATCGAACATTTCAGAACAGCATCATTCCCCAGTAGAGAAAGAGACAGCAGCTATTGTGGAAACTTGTAAGGAGTAGCACGAAAACACTTCACGTTGGTAACGGACCAATAAACTCTGTCATTCATTTTCAATTACAAAAAAAAAACGGGCCATCCAATCCAAGAATGATAAGTTGAACAGGTGGTGGATGGAATTATCTACATACAATTCTGAGATACATCACAGGCCCCGGACCCAGAATGCAGTTACAGATACGTTTACTAAGGCAAATTGTGCTTCTATTACTGAAAATGTCCCTCAGAACATCCATGAGGCCCTCTGCCACGTCGGAATCACGCGCATGGATCATTTCGTGTGTATGAAAAACCTCCCTTATTCAACGGGAGACATTTGCAAGGTCATCAACTAATATTGGGCCTATGTTCACAAGAAACAACGATTTTTTTAAAAAGGTTCTTGATCAAAGCAACACAGCCGTTTGAAATGCAAAATATAGACTTTGGACCCACTTCCCAATTTGGAGAAGAAAAATCAGTATCTTACAATCATCAATGAGTTTAGCAGTTTTTCCTTAACATTTGCATGTAGAGATATTACTTCAGCCACTGTTTGGAATGCTGGATTATGTCTATTTTCTGATCATCGCCTTTTGCTCTCTACCGTAAGTAAATCGGCCCGAATAAAAAAAAATCTTCAGCCCTACTAGCCTCATCAATGCGACCTGTACACGTTGTATATACATATATATATATATATATATATATATATATATATATATATATATATATATATATATATATATATATATATATATATATGTATATATATACAGACAGCCGGGCCAGCTTAAAAACTGAAGAAACCGATGGTAACAGTTTTGGTTGACGAATTGCAATTAGTCCACACATGGCAATAGACAATTACTTATCAATAGGAATGTTCATAAGTGACGTCATGTATGCTTAGGTTAGCAATTAGTGACCTGTCATAAGATCTTTCAAGTGAGTAACTGTTCGCAAATACTTTGGAAAAAAAGGCTTATATGTTGGGTTGACTTGAACGTTCATTTTTGCGAGGAATTACAAATACATAAATCGGTTGAAATTCAGACAATACAATCTTGATAACTTACAACCGATTGTTAGTTGATTATCAAGGCGGGATTCTTGTGTGTGCTGCTATGTATCCGGAAAAGGTGAATATTTTTCAAACATTCAACCATTGTCGATTTGGGTGGTATCAAATGCTTCGTGATTGATGCATTTGTAAGTTGATCTTATTGTTGAAAAAATAGAATCAGAATTAAACATTACTGCAAAAGATAGTGATATATATATATATATATATATATATATATATATATATATATATATATATATATGTGTGTGTGTGTGTGTGTGTGTGTGTATGTTTGGATGATTGCAGTTACGTTATTCAAAAGTAAGTGGGATGGTTATTCTCAGAATCCAAAGGAAATAACTTGTTAATATCACACACACACACACACACACACACACACACACATATATATATATATATATATATATATATATATATATATATATATATATATATATATATATGCGTGCGCGAAAGAGAGGTAAAAAATAGCCACACTGGTTGCTAAATAAATTTTTATTGGATAACTCGAATGTTAAGTTGAGTTGTATTTTTCAGCTTACAGAAAAATTCTCTTAGTTTCACTGCGATTTTCAAAAAAAATGTTCATTTCCAATCGATTTGTTGAATATTCAAGTTTTTATTTACAAATTCATTTCCAACCATTGTGGTTATTCCAACTTCTGACTCACACTTAATGGATCCCCTCTTGTGGAATACTAGCAAACACACACACATATATATATATATATATATATATATATATATATATATATATATATATAAATAAACTATTGAAGAAAATGGGGTTACAGCAGGAAACGAACCTAATAGGGTAGCTGCTCCAACGGAGCGATGCTCTTACCACTGAGCTAAACAGCCACCCGTAATGAAAGGGTCCAAATAACTGCTTTCAGCCGGAATTCTCATCTCGATTATTTTCAGTCTATTTGCTTCTATCAACGCGACAGTTATGTATTAAGAAATGGATATACGTGATCCGACAGAATCATTATAAATTCCGTTCTATTACAGAGAAACTTATTTGAAATGATCTCCTGTCATTATATGGTTAATATATCACTCACCACTTAGTATTACCGGCAGCTGTTTAGCTCAATGGTAAGAGCATCGCTACGTTGAAGCGGCTACCCTATCAGTGGTAGGTTTGTTTCCTGCAGCAGTCCCATTTTCTTTAATTGTTTATTCTATTAACGTTGTCTAAGGTGAGTGTTACTTTGACCGTGTAATGACGAGAGGAGATCATTTCAAAAAAAATTTCCATATAATACAGCTTAATTTATAATCATTCTGTCGGATCATATATATCCATTTCTTAGAAATATGCAAAACACAGTTTAGTTGGGATACTTTCTTTTTATCAGCATAAATCCACTCTGGATCCAAGATCCAAGAAATATAAAAGCTCTGCGATATGTCGGAGATCAGTTCCAATTCAGATTCAGAAACTGGGGAAAAAAAACTGTAAGAGTCACTTACAAGCCTTTCTCAAACAAAGCCGATAATTCTATTCGTCACAAAACAAAGGACTCGTCTGTTCAGTGCTCAATAATTGGGTGAGCAATTTTGCCAGACCGTTTTCGTCAACAATCTTTGTGCCAAGTTGACAGTTGGCAAATATCTCAAGTGTTCTCTGGCTGCCGGCGTCAGGCTGTTGAGAGTCGACGTTCCTTTCATACCAAATGCACATACCGAAGTTGCTCTCTTGCCTTACAGAATAATAACGCGCAGTAAAATACAACTTTCATTATTGACCAGCAAAATACCCAACATTGTTAATGTTTATAGAACACTTAAATATCGAAAACCTAGATAGACTGCTTATTAGTACGAACCAATTG